>VZTE01003934.1:757143-829033 GCA_013397775.1 Eulacestoma nigropectus
TTGAAGATCATCCGCTTCCAACCCCTGCCATAGGCAGGAACACCTTCCACTAGACCGGGTTGCTCCAGGCTCCATCCAACCTGGCCTTGAACACTTCCAGGGATGGGGCATCCACAGCTTCTCTGGGCAACCTGTGCCAGTGCTTCACCACCCTCACAGTAAAAAATATCCTAATAGCTAATGTGAACCTGCTCTCTTTCAATCTGAACCCGTTCCCCCTTGTCCTCTATCACTTCATACTCTGCCATATAGTCGTGCCCCATCTTTCCTGTATGTTCCCTTCAGGTACTGAAAGGCCACAATTAGGTCACCCTGAAGCTTGTCATTTCCAGGCTGGACAATCCCAATTCTCTCAGCCTTTCCTCACAGCAGAGCAGAGCTGCTCCACCCCTCTGATCAACTTGGAGGCCTCCTCTGGACTCACTCCAGCAGCTTCCTATCCTGGACCCCAGGGCTGGGGCAGCTATGCAGGTGGGGCAGAATCCCCCCTCTCCTGCTGCCCACGGGACTCTGGATGCAGCCCAGGACACGTTTGGCTTTCTGGGCTGCTTGCACTCATTGCCAGCTCATGTCCAGCCTGTCATCCAGTGTTCTGTTCTGTAAGATGCACGGCCTGAGGCATGTGCCAGCTTTTTTTTTTAAAGAGTTACCTGGCCTCAAATTTAGCTTGTCATTGAATTTCCTACTCTATGACTGTAACCTTTAAGTGATAATAAAAGTACAGATGTTGTGTTACAGCTTTACCAGACAATGCAGAATAACAGTTTTATCACTCAGCAATTTGCAATACCAATATGCAGTTCCTTTTCAAATAGAGCAAATAAAGTCCACCAGTATAAAAGTGGGGACTTTTTTAGTCTAAGGTACTGTGACAGCTCCTGAATGTTAGGAGTTTTAGACCTTTTCTCTTACCATAACTAATGTGAGAAACACAATTTTGCCACTGGTTTTTCCTGTTGTGTGACCTTTGTGTAGAGACGGAAAGCATCTATCTCAATGTATTTTATGTGGCACTGCACTATTTCATGGAAGAATAATTTAGAAACTGACAGTTCTGTATGGATTTTCAGATGAGATACTTTAAATATTCATTTCCAAGATGTCTTGGTGGTCACTAATCTCCTTGGCAGAACGCCATTCTTTACTCTTTGTTCTTTTTCACCCTGTTTACACAAGGGGGAAAAAATCAGAGCATGAAAGATCCAATTCTTCACAGCATCAGAAAATACTTTGACTACACTCCATGGAATTAGTTTGCATTTCTAACTGTGTAGGTAGAAGCATTAGGTCATAGATACCAAACTGTGAATTAAATGGCTGCAAATGTTACCTTGACACAAAACCATAGATCTTCCTCACATATCCCTCATCCTTCAAGCTTGTCGTATTTGATCTATTAGGTAAGTAACATTCCCAACATATATTTTAGAGGTTGTACAGAAACCATATATTTATGTAATTTTCTAACAAGCATTGTTCAAATAGAGAAAAAATTAACTGGGAAAACCATATTTAAATTTGTTTCATACAACATACAAACCTTGATATACATCTAAGAATTACTTGTACAAATTTTAGGAGCTTTTAAAAAGGTGGTCATGTTAGAATGCTTTACATTCGCCAAAGGGTCCTTTTGTTTACTCTCCACCCTCTGCCACAAAGTATAATGAAGACTACATTAAATTAAAGCAGCAGTTTGACTGCAGTTGCTGTTTTCTAACCAATGCATACATTTAATCCTCATGTTGTGCCCCACCCATCCTTACATACAAACAATGAGTAAGAAACCTCAATGAGATCTGCTCTTCTCATTTTCCCCTTGTGCCAGTGTCACTTGGCCTTCTCCAAGCAGTATAAACCAGAGTCTAACCAAAACAGCCAGTTCTTACCTGTGTGGATTATGTTAGCAGCATATTTAGTCCTTCAGAAGTAAGGAAACAATATATTAACAAGATTAAATACGGTAAAATAAACTTGTTTATATGCTTTTGATTGTCTACTTTCTCTTTAGCACTGCTATTACTGACTTTACACCTTGTTCCTTTGCAAGATAATAATGGAGTTTTCTCCCTTTTCTCATTTGTGGGTTGACAGCCATTCATTGAATCTTTGAACAGTGTAATTCTGTGCAAAAATGTGCTTATTTCATTGTTTGAGTTGCCATGCCCACAGCAAATGTGGTAGCCTTTAAATTTTTTTATCTCTAGCTGCCAAGATACTTAAGTAAGGATGATTTTATCTGTTAGGGAGTCATGATGCAAAGCAGTTATCACATATGTGAGGATGCATGAGGACCAGTATAAGCATGTTTGTAATGCAGCCTCTTTGCCTACTGAAAAATAATTGATCACTAATGCAACTCTCAGCACTCAGATCTCAAAAGCTTTGCTTACAACAAGGGTAGTTTTAAGTGGCTTGCAGGGAGGTGTACATGTTGAATGCAGAGGAAAACTGGAGTAAAAGCTCTGGGTATAATTTTCCTTTTTGGTTTGCTTTTCCAGTAAGATTTCTTCAGTACAAATCACTTGATTTGGAACCAGAGTCTCACCTCTTGGTCCCATCCTTCCTCAGATCAGAGTAATTTAGATGGTAGCGAATATAAATCCTACAGGCATGCTCATAATGGGTGCAATCAGTGCAGAACAGGAATTTGTGATTTAGCACTGTATATTAGAAATTTCTATTTGATATAGCACATCATCATCTCTACTACAACAGGGATATTTCACACAACATCCTCTTCTGGGATATATGTAGTCATCCATCTATGCTATAGGCTCCACCTGAGAGCATTTGAGCTTAGAATTTGGTCCTGAATTGGTATCTTGCATATATACTGAGAATTTACAGAGGGAGCGGGGAAGTTTGCCTGCAGAGTTCTTTTGTTCTGCTGCATTCCTCAGAAATAAAATTGGTGGTGTTAAATATTTGAAAACATTGCTTGCCATGAGTGTGTATTATGATATGGTCTAATGATGCAGTAGCAGCATTTTTCCTTGTGATCTTGGCTTCCTTCAAAATCACCAGATGAACATCACTCAGTGGATCAAGTGAAGCAGATTGTTGCCTTAGCTGACTTCCACATTTGCTGTGGAAATTGGAGAGCGTGGAATGAAGAAGGGATGATGCTGCAGAAGTGGAATGAATGCTGACCTGAAGAACTATAATTCAGTCTTTGCCAGACAATTCTTGCATGTCACCTGCCAAATTATTTAAACCAATTTCTTTACAAAGTAGACCTGTTTGCTTGTTTGAAGACTAATGTCCTCAATTACAGCTGTGAAGAGGCCAGCTCTGTTCAGAGCACACACATTGGACTTTTCCTGTCTCTACGGATACACATCCATCCTCCACTTCTAGAGTAAATGCATAAAGAGAGAAAGAATATCATCTCCCATGGCATGTTTCTTCTCATTCAGAATGAGTGAAATTGGCAGATGCCCTGAACACTCAGCTGAAATGAATAATAGCAAGCCTTTTGCTCTGAGCACTGGGTTTAACCCCAAGTAGCAACTGAGGTCCACACAGTCTCTCACAGTGAACACTCCGAACACACTACATGCCAATCCAGACCCAGTAACAACTTGATATAGTGGGCTTTCACCTCTAATTTCCCAAAGGAATGGCACTGAAACATTCAGGTATGATGGCAATAGTGATGGAAACCACAGAAGCCCACCACAGGGAAGTGAGTTCTTTACTCAGTGCAGATGCAACTCTGAGGCAGGTGCTGGCAGGCAAAATATCAATAGAAAGCATCAGAATATAGGTAATTTCTAACACAAGGTCTCAGCTTAATAAAACCTCTACTGAGGGTTGGTCAAGCAGTTCTGTGAGTTCTATGCCATCTGCAGTGGACAGAAGCTTAGCTGCAGGCAGCTATGTATGAAACTACACTAGAGCACATTAAATACCACAAGCACATTTCTGCTGGCACATTGTCGCATTAACAAATCTATTTCCATTTCCTGTATGGCCTCTGAAAATAAAGCTCAAACACATTTTCAGTGTTTGATCATAAGAATATAAGCACCTCTCTTTACAAGGTTCAAGATCTTTTCTAAAGGACAAGATCTCCAAGATGAAGGACAAAGAATTTAAAAGCAGGCAAATGCCCAGAGCAAGCATCTGTGACAGAATTTGGAGCATGGGATTAAAGAGTGTAAATGGGCAGGACTCCTTCCCAGCACTCCCAGGACACTGCCGAGCACACCCCTTGAGGGGGCGGTGTGACACAAGGCATGGAGCAAAGGATCCAGGGAGGCCGAAGGACGAGTTCTGCACTCTCCCTGCCACTCTCACCGGCAGTGTAAGAAATTCCCGGGACATCTACTGCCCAAGGATTTATGGTTCTCTCCAGTAATATGGAGGCATCCCTCATTTCTTAATGAGTTGCTTCCTGTGGGAAATAAGGTTGACTTTGGCAATACAAATGGCATTGGGCTGATTCAGATTCCATCAGAACAGAATGTGTTTATTTTTTAAAGTATAATTCAAATATGTATATGAGATCTAATTTCTTTAATTTCTAAGAGCCTATACTAATTTTACATCACTTTTCCAAGGATTCCAGAAGCTTTAAGTCTGCCCCAAACTTTGCCTGTTCTGCACTATCCCAGCTCGGACGCAATGTAAGGGGTTAAATAAAGGTGAATGTGAGTAATCTCTGTGGTGGTTTTTTTGAACAAACCAATGAAGATGTGACAAACAAATGGCACAAATAAACTAAATGGTTTTCATAAGGTATTATTTGTACAGACAAAGAGTTATTTTTAATTCATTCTCTAAACAAATGCCTGAAAGTTCTCTTATGTCTGGCAGCTTTCAACACCAGCTTCATCAATTGTTTACTGTCCTCCAGAGCCTGTTCAATAATGCAAGTGCATCAGGGTGACATCCAGCAGTATTAATTCATGTCACTGGTATTTAGCTTTTACTGTATTTGTTATGTAAACTTTATATTATATTATTTCCAAATGCAGTCTTGAAAAGAATGATTCTGTACTTCTGTTTAAGCTGCTTTAAAGATCAGCAGATTTTATTTCATCCCATCAGAATAGAACATTTTATAGCCTGGATAACTAATTTCTCTTCATCAACTGAACAAGGCTTACTCACTAATTTTTGGCAAATTTTGGAGATCAGCTCATTACCAGGGAAAGAGGAATTTTCTTGCCATGTCACTAGGATTACATTATTTGTTATTATGTTACTCTTCAGGCCCAGTTATTCACAATGTTGAGCAGCAATCTGAGTTGTGAAATAGGAGACCATTGGTCCAGATTTCCTTTCCTTACTCCCTTCACTTAACATCTGTGAATTCAAGGACTGAACAAGGCCTTCTGAAAAGTTTCTGCTCTAGCTAGAACTTGAAACTTGAGATGGCAAAATCTCAGGGGAGAGAGCGATGTTCAGCTTGTTCTGAAATAAGAAGCTGCCGGGAGGCCCTGTGAGCAGAACTAAATCTTTGAAAGAAGTCTTGCCAAGCTCCAAACACTCCAAGTTACTGGGCTGCTGGTCAGTCTGACCCCAAACTTTGCCATACCCATCCTGCCATACCTCCCTCCTTCTGCCTGAACACCACCCAAAGCCAGAACCAGCCTGGCTGGCTGGGGCTGGGGCATTGGCACTTGTGCTGCCAGCAGGCTGCTGTTCCAGGCAGCTCTTCTGCCAATGCCCAGAGTCACCCCTGGCTGTTCCTACAGAGAGAACTGTCCATCACCTTGTCATGGGAAAGGAGCAGATACTGTTGATGGTGCTCTATAAGCATTAGCAATATTAAATCACAAAGTATCTGCGTACAAGGAACATAAGACTTAGGACTACCTGCAAACTTCTTCCTGCAAGGATGTGCCCTGTGTATCTTTTGTATCTGTTGTTGGCACATGCTAGTTACAGTGTTTACAAATCATTCTGTTCTCAGAGAGACCTACAAACATTTCAGTAGTTTGAGGTTATATTTACTCAGCTGACTACAAGTTGTATGGGGTTGTGAAGATGCATCACTAAGGGCTGAAAAGAAAAGTGAAATTGAAGAATGCTTCTGACTTGCCATCATCTGGACAGCTTTGTGCATAGTGTGGAAAAACTCTTCATGCATTGCCTGTCAGTGAAGAAGTCGTTCCCATTCACCTCTGTAGGCAAACAGTTGCAGCAGTTCTTGGTTCTGTAATAGGAGAGGCTGTTCAGGAATGTTCTCAATCTGCAGTGCTGGGCTATGCAGGTCCCTTTGACCCTGTCTGCTATGATGTGCTTATCACTGTGTATGATATATCACATTGCAGCTCTGGACACAAGACTGCTGCAGCAAACAAGCTGGTGGGACAACTCCAACTGCTCCATGTTCCAGGGCTGCCTGGAAAAGCCCCTTGTGGGGAGGTTTCAAACCAGCAGCTGCACCACTGGTGCACTGCCTTCCCAAAGGGAACACAGGCCAGCAGATGTGGACTCCCTGCATTCCTGGATGACAATTAATATTTTGAAAGATTCTGGGGACATATTATTAAAATGTAAGCAGAATACATTTAATTTAAAACTTTTTCATGCCTTCATGAAAAAAACTGGCCCCCATTTCTCTCCCTCCCCACTCCTAACTCCCTGGCTTTTGCAGTCACTATTAAGGATTTACATTTCTGGAAAACTACGACACTGACTTCTTTCACATTGGCTTTTAAAGCCAACATATGACTGGCAAGGTGTTTACCAGCCAGACAAACCAAGCAAGCTTTTTATGTCTCCAAAGATAATAAAATAGTGCTTGAAGCACAGCTTGCCTTGAGTTTCTGCATGAAGCTCCACAAAAGGAGATGGCTATTTTAATCATCCTGTAGTTTCTTAAGCATAGGTTCTCCTGTTGATTTAGAACAGGCTCAACCCAGAACACTAAGCCATAAATACATTTGGAGCTGAGGCTGAAGGAGAATTAATATTCATCTCTCTAGTTTTATTTTAAAATATACCTTTAGATCTCTTGATGTGTTACAGAGTCAGTGAGTCACTCCAGACAATTTAAAGATATTTTGGAAAAAGCTGTAAAGTGAGTTTTTGCGTTTGTTTTTCTTTCTTCCTTTTTTTTTTTTTCCCCCCTCAGTCACAAGCGGACTTGGCTTCGTTATTTGGGGTTTTTTTGTAATAGAAAAACTAGAGTTGCATAGGAGTTAATGAGCACATAACATCCCTCAGTGACACAGACACTCCAAGAGAAATGGAAGGACTTCTGGTGGGATTCTAGCCAGCCATCCTATGTTGATGAAGCTGGTGGAGTAGTGACAAGGGGCCCCTGTGTCCTGTGCAGCAGCAACTGCAGTGAACCTCAATGCTCAGAGCAAAGGGCACAACTGGAAGGAGGAAACTGGCCATTTTTCCAAACTTCCCCAGTTCATATTGCCTTATGGGTCTGGCTGGCTGCAATGTGGAAAGTATGCAGCACCTACAGATTTTTACAGAGGTATAGGGACAGAAATAAAGCAGAAGGAAGCCATTCCCAGACTCAATACAGATAGCCAGCATGGGGACTCCCAGCACCCTGCCCAGCTCACTCTCTTCTAGCCTGCCAGCTTAGAACCTAGACAAGGCCAGAACTGACAGTGTAATGCCTCTGTCTTTTCTATAGCAAGGCTTTAGTCTGGCTACCCCTAGCTCGAGCCAACACCAAGACCATGTGTGGTGAATGAAGCAGACAGCAGAGGCCAGCAACAAGAATGATCCTGTTATTCTGAGGAGTATTTCTGGCAGGATCCAGGGGTGCAAAGCAATGGGGAGAAAGCTGTGTTCCATCTTTAGCGGAATGCCTCACTTTGCTGTACTCTGTTTTGTGACTTGTTTGCTTGAGCCTTTTTTTAACCACACTTTTGGGCTTTTCAGTGTGTGCAGACAGGACAAATATAGTGACTCACAAGCATATACCTATTATTTAGTTGTTATATAAAGCCCACCTGAGTACACCATGAATTCACATTTTAGGTTTGCTGGAAACTTCTGCTGGAAATTTGTTCTGGGCTGTTGCCACCTTGCAAGGATCCTTTCTCATCCCCCCCACATAGGCAAATCCTCAGCTTGTTTTAAAATTACTACATAGAAGCCCTGTTAGTCACAGCAGTGACCACAAAAACTTTTCGCCTTTGAAATTCTTATTTCATGCAACTTTCCTGGGTAACCTTTCCTAACATAGGATACCATTTGTGTTTTTCATGTGGTGGTAGGGTCACCATCCTGGTAAGGTGACAAGGAAATTTGTTGGAGCCTATTTTAGGTAACAGATCTTCTTGCACATCATTCATACAGTCATCACTATGAACAACACAGCCCACTCCCCTGAGTGCGCCCCAGGAACCCCCTTACATCTGAGGTGACCCTCCTGCCCTCATCAGCAGAATGAGCCATGCCCCTGCAGAGCATGCAGCAACCATGCCCTACAGGCCAAAGCAGCATATCCACCTCATCCCTGTGACTGAGAACCCCTGTTAAGTCATATAATCTATTAGCACCAAAAAGCTTCATTACCTTTGTATAGAATCAGTTTGTTATTCACTACATATATTCCCCACATGCAACTAAGTAGATACTTAACAGATCTTTTGCTCAGAAACCGAATGCAGTGCCTTGAAATTAACTGGCAATACGTTTGTGCTTTGGACTCACTTGCATGCCAAGATTAGCAATATTTCTAACTGGTTATAGTCACAGACACTGTAAATACAGTATTGTCTGCTTCTTTTATGGGTGCTGCTTAACCTATTCTAAGCATCATAGTTTAGTCTACTGTTTAAACAAAAGTTGGGTTTTCCCAACAGCTGGGACCTGAAGTCAAGTTGTTTTACAGTCATGTTTTACTGTAACAGGTTAACTTCAGCCCAGAAATGCAAGAGAAATTAATCCTTCTGAACAAAATCAATATACGCACTCAGAAAGAGTGTTAGGTCTGTGCCTGATGTGATCTTACGTGTTCTCCAGGCAGATTATTTTCTTTGATGTCATCTGGCTGACCCTCTGGATCCAGGGCCTCATACCTGTTCTGAAGTGGCACCTGGGCAGGTGACAGGGGTCGGGAGGAATTTTTATTAACTCCCCGAGTAGGGACCCATTTCCACTCTCCTTCATCTACTAGGTCTCCTCCTTCTGCCTGATGGTAGGAGGCATGGGAGTCCCCTGACTCCTGGTGGGCTTCTCTCACAGATGGAAGGGTGAAACTTCACCAGTCTATTTCCCTTTCACTTTCCCTAATACTCCTTAGTCTTTCTTACCTCCTCCTTAAGCTTGGCCACCAGGCAGAGGAGATCATTCACCTGTTCACACCGCACGCAGGTGTCTTTTGCACCATCCCCTGGTACTACCGACAGCTTCAGACACTCCGTACAGGAAGGGGTCTGGACAGATGCGGCCTTCTAGGGGGGTTCTGTTTGGGTTGATACACTTTTACTAGCTGTAGCTTTTGATCGATTGGAGACCACTGCTGAAAAAAACCCAAAACCAACCAACCAACCAAACCCCAACACAAAATAAAAAGCCGACTAGCAGGAGGATGACTGCAACCCTGCCTGCTCGAACTGCCGTGCCAACTGCCGTGCCACGCTCCGGCTCGCCGCGCTCCCTGGAGCCTTCTTTCAATCGCACCTCCGAGGGCCGGAGGAAGCCCCGCCCTGCACCCGAATGGCTGGCGAAAGGACCTTATTTTCTGTTTTATTACAGCTTCATCTTTGAAGTTAAACATACCAGGAAGTGGGAGTGAGTGTGGTCAGTCAAATGCTCACAGAATTTGCAAATGAAAACTCCAAATGTACCCTCTAGTGAGAATGCCTCATCTCACCCATTTGCCTTGAACTTGTCCTATACACTTCCCACTATCACATCAGTCTATGCATTACTACTGCCTTGGCAAAACACCACTAAAGTTAGGGGACAGTGCAAATTAAAGACTGACAAACCCACACTGCAGAATTTCAGCCTGACCTTTCACACTCGGGATGCAAATCTGCTACTTCTCATGAGCCCCCCCCAGTCCATGAAAATGCTGCTCTGTCTCTGCCTTGGCCTGGTGCAGAAATGAAAACCGACTGCTAGCAACCTAAAATTTCTTAAAGCCAGAATAAATAGCAATCCCTAAGATGTTTGTGTAAAACACAGGCAGGTAACTGTGTCAGGGACCATTTTTTCTCTTTTTCTATGGCTTATATTTTGGAAGCAAAGAGCTTTCTATCCAGCCAGCCTTGAAAGCACAAGCACTGCCTGGAATTCCTCTCATAGATGCGAAGCCAAACTGGCTTCTGCTATAGCAGGAACTGGGGGAGGAGAGGTGCAGATTGTGAAAATGCAAAAATGGTCTGAGGGAGATTCTAAGAATCAGAGCATACTTCACCATGGTGAATGTTTCAAGAACACTGGCAGAAAAGATGAAGGAGGGAGATAAGAAAACACAGTTTGGCAGATAGCTCCGTCCATATCCTCCTACTCAACAGGGGTTTTTGTAGAGGAGGTAATTTTCAGCTGTTGATACCAACCTTAGCAGCTTGTCAGACAGGCTGCCAGCTATGTGAAGGCTGATGACAAAATCACTTATTCTACAGAAACCTACAAAATGATGTTTCCAAATTTCCATCAGGTTAGGAAGGTCCTGCATGCAGCAAGAGCTGTGTGCTGGTAGCCCACATGCTTAACACGCTCAGCATGCCTTCTGTACGAATGTGGTAAGACAGTGGCCCTCTGCTTTGGACAATGGCACTTGAAAAGTCATGTTAAAAACATTTTCTCTGTAGCTTACACCCTCTTCCTCTTGATTACGTCTGTCTGAACCAAAACAAGCAGAATTACAATCTAGGTTTACAAAATGCTAAGGAGAAGTATATGAGGAAGTGTTCTCAACCACAGCTGCTTTCTAACAGGCTACAAGGACATTAATTAATTGCTGCTGCTCCCTGCAGCCTCCCTCCACCTAGACTGGGAAGACTGGGCTATGGATGAACAGCAGCAATAGACCAGAATCCTGCTTTATAGCAGGGCCCTACCTGGGATCTAGGCAGAAGTGAGACATGCTCCAGTCAACTTTCCTTTCCCCTTATCAACATCATAAATGGTAGGGAAAAACAAGCAAGTCTAATAATATTGAGCAATTAAACAGTAGTTGATAAATAAAGATGTTGAAAATAAAGTTTGACCAATCAATACTAATACATGATAAAGCTGTTACTGATATGTAGCAACCAGTTAATAACAATTATAAATAATAATGTACTAATTATTGTAATAAATAATGTAATAAAACCAATAGTCTCTTCAATCCCACCTTCTGCTCCTCAGCTATCCTCACTTCAAGAGCTTATTTCTCAATTCCTGACAGAAGAGGACATTAACTTACACCCTGTGCTCCTCTTTACCCCTCTCCATACATGTCCTGAATAATAGCAGATTCTGGAACTGTTGCTTCATGTATTTTCACTCCTCCCTACCTCATGTGTCCTCCTGGTTCCAAGAGCCTTCAGCTCAAAAAGAATCTGTTCCTGACAAGTTGGACGGTTTTTGTGGGAAGTGTCCATGGTCCCTCTGAGTTATTACCAGTCCCACACAGAGCCTCACTTCTCCTCCCTTCCCTCCAGTCCTCACAGTGGGCCATTATACTACATCAGACTGATCCAAAAATGGGAGCTGAGGGAGACTCTCTGAAACAGGCTAGAAAAACTCTACTGTGGTATGGCCCATAAGAGGACAGCTTTTTTAAGCATTTTTGTCTCTGCTAAGTAATTTTTCAAGTTCCATGTTTAAATTCCCTCTCTAAGTGCTGGAGTCTGCCCTGTGAGGACCTCACTAAAACTGAGGTAACGAAGGATATGATCAGTTTTCTGAGGGTGTTGTGACATAGAGGCAGGTCTGATTACATCATTTGTTTTGGGTTGAGTCTCAGGAGCTTTATAAAAAGCAGTCCTAAAGGCAAGGAGAGAGAAAGGGGGAGAGGAGGGCAATAACTCATTAGCAGAATCTCTGTATATGTGCATTCTGCTGTTTGCCACATGTCTACAAGGGAATTTCTTCAGAGTGCAAAGAAACCTGTGAACTGCTGGAATATTTTAAGTCTTTCCTTGAGATGTCAGCCAAGAGCTTCAGTATAGTCCCAGTGGCTACTGTGCTTATTTTCCTCCTAAAGATACAGCTCTCAGTGCAAGCGCCGTTGAATGGTAAAGTCTTTCAGCTTTCTATTTTATTGTCACTCGTACCTTAGGGCAGTTATTTATGCAGAAAAATGGCATCTTTTAATTATTACTATTCAATATCACGCTCAAAGTTGTATATTGTTGCAGTCTGCAGTTGTTTGGAGTTAGTATCCTTATTTCAATTTCTCAGAAGAGGTATTCTGACACACAAAGGGAAGAGAAATTTGTCCTCAGATTTAGTTGGCATTACAGACTTCTTGCATGCTCAGTATGCTTTGCTTTGTGATCTTTTTATTCCTCATAAAATGAAACAGAGACTGGCCCTTTCAGAGTTAGTGGAAGCATCACACCTTTCCCTCTGCTTGTTTATTTTTAAACCAGAGAGAAAAAAAGCAATCTCTGTAAAGCACCACACACACTAGAGGTCATTCTCTTATATTGAAACAAGACTAGTTTCAGGAGGTTGGCACTCCTCACTCTCTTTTTAGGAGTCAATGTTCATCTATTCAAGCTGATTATAACCAATTTTCATTTTTTCAAACTAATTATAATCTACCTGGTGTTATTATAGGATATGAAGGGAATTGTTGTAAAGTGTTGTGTGAGAGGACTTACTCAGCACGTATATTCATGGGACAAAAATCCAGAAGGTTCAACTATAATCCAGAGCTGTCGGTTCATGCAGAGCTCTGTCAGGACAAGAATTTTACCAGTTTTTTTGCATGAGCTGCATAAGGCATGGAATTCAAACTTTTAAGGTCATCTTCTTATTTTGTGCCTATGTCCTCTGAAAAATGCCTGTATTCTGGAGGGTCTGTCTCAGAAACCTAGTACCAAGAAATGGCAAAAGCTAGAGGATCTGCCTGTCTCAGACGTCCTTCCAAGTAGATTATCACACCTACAACCATTCACACTTTCCCAGCTCTCAAGTGACATTGGAATTGTATTTTTTCCCCTGGCTATTGATCGGTCAAATGCAGGTACACTGGCTCTAAGAACCTCCTCTGCCATGCATGGGCATGTAACTGTGTTACTCATCAGTACTCATCCCAACATGAACAAAGAGGCAGGAGAGTGTTCACAGACACAGAGCCGTTGAATGTTCCCTTCTAGATGTGAATCCTCCGATTTGACACTGTGTGACGGTCTGCCTAACCCTCATTTCATTACCAGGCAGAATAAGGGTAAAACCAACCTTGCTCACAGTCTGAGGCTGGCAGCTCTCTGTGTTCATTCAGACAAAATCAAGAAAGTTCTGCCATCTGGTCATTGATTCATCTCCTGATCCAAGTTGGATGAAATGAGCATAAATGTGCCTCAGCCCTGCCTGCAGTAGTTGCTATGGTTATGCTCACCATAAAGTCATAATGGCAGTGAACTGCAGATCATCAAAATGCTCACAGGCTAAGGAATACTTCACTTGGCAAGACCTGAAGCTTTCACTTACTTTTGTGTCTAGTGGCATAACTGACCAAAATATTATAAATATTTAAAGTGATTGTTTTAAGGTTGCTGTAGATTATTAAAATCATAGTTTTGACACCTCATACACATATTAATGTTCAATAAGAGCATGAACAGAGTAGCTATTGTAGTTAAGCCAGTATTTCTTCAAACCCTGCTCAAATGAGGATATTTCTAAAACCTACTGCCAGTCAGTTTCTATCTTTACGCAAGTTTTGCCTACAGAATGACCAAAGGACACAAGCAACCCCCAAAAAACCCAGTAAGAGATAATCCTGTGCAGAGAGAAGGCAAGAGGAAAATGAGGTTTCTCATCCTGAAATCTAAAACATGAATTCTTCTATGAAAGGAACCTGAGGTCTTGAGCCAGGATGATTACACAGACCTTGTTTTGAAAATTCCAGTGTAAAAGAACAAGGCACACTGGTCCTAACATACTGAAAGCAGAGTTTTGTGTTCCCAGCATGTAGCAATACAAAAGACCTAAGTGCAGTTGGTTTGCACATCCCTACAAATTAACCCCAAACATTTCACACAACATTCTTAGGGAAAGAGCTGCATCTGTGACCACACTTCAGAGCACAGGAAATGCTGCCAAGAACCATGTATTGAGCAGACAGGTGCATGTAATGATAAATATTTGCCTGCATGCATACAGACACTCAAAGGCACACTGAGTGTTTGCATGATTTGTATTTCAGGACTGTTTTCTAAGCAGAAATAAAATTATATTTGCAGAGAGTAAAGATCAGCATTAGCCTGATAACCCAAACTGTTCATGTCTGTAAAGATGAGCACCTCTAATTATGCAGCAAGCTGAGTAATTTTAAGTAGATTTCAGGACCAGGAAAAAAAATTATTAAAAAGAACATTTAATAAGTCAAGACATTTCCAAAACCATGTGGAGATACTGTCCCAAGTTCAGCTCCTTAAGCAGTGGATGAGTATTGATGATTTTAACACACTCACCCTCCCTGGGATTCTCTGAGTTATATGGGTTCATGTATCATACTCCCTTTTTTCAAAGTCCATCTATGCATTTCTGTCCATCACTCCTCAGTGTAGCAACTGGCAATCCACTGACGTTTTTCAAACTCCTCAACAAGGCATAGGAGGGTTCGTTGTAGTCCACTTATATTCCTTAGCTTCCTAACCAGAAAAACATCATGTAGGGATGTACCTACAGACAAAGTCTCTGGATATGCCAATCAAAAGAAAAAAAAAAAAAAAAAAAAAAAAAACAGAAAGTACTGACAGCAGTTTTGCCCCAAGATTTAAGTGACCACAAGAAACTCACCCCTATGGGCAGGATCACAGGGATAATTATAGTTACAATTTGAGTGAGAAAGGTTCATAAAGTGTCAAAAAGTTTGAAAGTGTCTATGTTTTGCTATGTTTTGCTCAACAGCTGGGACTAGAAAGATAGACAAAAGTATTGCAAAATTCAATACATGGGTTTAAGTAGCAATTTGTTTCTTTACAGAGTAAGATCAATTTCAAATACTCATATTAATATTTCCTTTGTCTTTAAACAGGGTCAAAATGGTCTTATATTGGTAAGTACTAATTCATACATACAAAGTTATGGCTTTCTCCTGTACTTTAAGGACAACCTGCCAAATGTATTCTGGTGAGTACTTACTGGGATCATAATCCTTACCCAGGTTTGAATCTGGTCAATTTTCTTGAAATCTGTTATTCATCCATCAGGTTTCATATCTAAGTGACTGAGAATCGGTTACTGAGTTCTAAATTTCCTTGTGGAATGACAGGAATTTCAGTAGACTAAAGCTGTCCCTACAACTGCGGAGGGTCCTCAAAGCCCTCTGTTTCCTCACCAGTCACAGGCCAGCAGCACATTCCAGCCCAGTTCTGCAAAGAACATTCTCTCCCTACCCACACGAATCTTCTTTTTCAAGTAGAGTCAGAGTTCAGCAAGTCACCTGTATCATGTTACTGGAGACTCAGGTTCCCAAAGATCCCCGCAGTGACAAAATAAATCATCTTTAGGAAAGCAGTGTTAATTTGTAACTAATCCTTTCAGTCATCTACTAACTCAGAAGGACCTGGTGGCTGCTCAGAAAAAGAACTGTCTAGCGTTTTTCACTTGATCAAATCCTCTAGCCGGGTATTTCCTCACTCAGAGTAGCATTTTACATGCCAAATATCCCCACAGAAGTAGGCAGTATGGAGAATCTCAGAAAAAAATGCTTGTTCTTAAGCTTTTGGTGCAGCTCCAAGACAACACAAAGAACCTCTGAGACTGAACTTGCTGCTGGGAACTCCTCCCTTTGGCTGTGCTCCAGTTTACCTGACTCGCTTCACATACGCAGAAGGAAAACTGTCAGCTGCATGTCTATCTGCCAGTGTCCATAGAGATACCTCATATTCCCAGTAGGGAAAAAGCTTGACACAGCTTTACCAAAAGCCTGGGTTTTCCACTTTGACAGCAGCCATCAGATAAATCTAGCCCTGCTGGGTAGTAAGGAAAACAAGACTTTTTTTACCACCATCAAAGCAGAAGTTTTGCCTTTCTTCCCAGGGTAATCCTTGTTTAAATTAGTTACTTCTCCCTTCTTGGGAATTTGGGTACCAGTGTTGATTCCAAAGTGTGTTATTCTCAGTGCCCAACTTCATGAATTCCTGTTAAGCTCCTCCATACTGCAGGCTGATTTCTACATTCTAAATGTACGGAAGATAGAGAGAAGGTTCACAAAACAGATTATCTTTTTCCCTCAACTACTGATTGCAAAATGTATGTAGAAAAACATATAAAAGCAAATATATAAAAGCAACTTCAAAAAAGTAAAGTGGCAACTGAACTGTACAGAATTGTACAGAAAAGCAGAGGTGGAGCATTGATCCCCACAGAGAAAAACAGCTATTAGAGAGACTGTGCTAAGCCAGGAAAGAGCCCCTCTGTACTCTTCTACTGATACTGCTTCCTTGTGGCATCCTAAACTTTCCACCATTTACCTCTGCCCCTGAAACACTTTGCAGTGCCTCTCACTAAAATTGAGTCAATAGGAATGGAAAGGAAATCAAGCCATTGTAACCACAGTGCAGACTGATGTCAAGATGAGGGTCAAGGTATAAGATTAAGGGTGGAGAAGACATCCAGGTGCTCAATGTCAGAGATTTCTATTTGCTGAGTAGGACAATATGTAAAACTGAATGTTGATACAGTGTTAGTACCTCAGGCTGTAGTGGCAAAGCAAGATGACTGCATGTGATCAGGCCTTATCTATTCAGCACAGGCTTTCCAAAGAAATGAGTTTGCCTTGCCTATGATGGAAACTACTACATTAGATACATCAAATATAAAGGCTAAACCTCTCCTCTGTTTGCTTCTTCCTTAGCCAAACTGCAGCAATGTTATTTGTTCTTCCTGTTTTCACTACTCTTGTACATAGCCCAAGAAAATGTGCCTGGAGGAAACACCACAGAGCAGTGAGGCCTGAGCCCTCAGCCCCAAGTGACACGGGCTTGCTTTGTGTTCTCTGAAGGGCAGCTCCACCTTCCGTAAAATGGACAAAGTAGATCAAGTGTATCATAAGGAAAGTGTTTTCATTTAAAGGACTAAAAGAGAGGTTCCAATGCCCCACAGCTCTGGACAGCATGTGCAGGCAGCTTTTGGCAATGCTGCTGTGTGGCTGGGAGGTGCAGGTTGAAGTCTTCTGCCCCAGAAAAAAATGGTAGAAGTGGATGTTAGGCTTCAATTCTTTGGATTCTGGCTCTGTTTCTGTAGTGTAAGTGGGCTGGAATGAAATCAGAGAACCAGAATCATCCCTTCAGAGTGGACAAGCAGCTACAATGGAGAAAACTAGCTTTGCAGACAAGTTTAAGGTAATAGCGCCAACAGAATTATTAACATGCTTTAGCAGTAATAGTGCCAACAGACTAATGTACTTCAGCATGTGAAGAGACAACTTCATGCTGCAATGCAGACACAAGAACTGCTGTTAACAGACATCAGGCTAATTGTACTTGCAAACTCTTTTATTCTGCTGTTGCCAAATACTCCAATTCAGTGAGGTGCTGAGAAGCTGTGCTAAGACCCTTCCACCTCCCCTTCAGAAATGCCAGCTTTAGTGAACACACCAGAACATGCCCCACATTTCTCATACAGCACTTGAATGCGGTAACAGTGACAGCTACAGCCCCTGGCAATTCCTCTATCTCACAAGCTTCCCTCTGGACACACGTGGAAGATACACACATATTGGCTCTGTGTGCACAGAATGGTATGACTGAGCTCTGAGCAAAATGGAAACCATGTGGTCATGTCACCGTGGCAGGGAGCCTGGACTCTCAGCCTTCACCACTAGCTCAGCCCTGGGCAAACAGCAACTTTATAGCTTCCAGCTGGCTGAAAACAGGGCAAAGTGCTCTGCCTGGCTGCAAAAATACCACAGACATTCCCTGTGTTACTGATCCAATACATTTTACTACACTAGTTTACTTCATATCAAGATAACTTGGATAGAGTGTGAGAAGCTGGAGCAACACGAATATTAATTTGTCATCAGAGCAACGGTCTGTTGGTACCACTCGAGTCTCACAGGGCTGTTTTCTCCTTATTTTAAATGGGCCAATGTATACATCCTGGGAACAGACACCACTGTTCTTGAAGGAACATCTGTCCTGCATTGCCCAGCAGCACCAGTGCTGTGGGGCTGGCTGGAAAGCTAAAAGCTGTCAAAGGAAATGGTACAATGGACATGTGCAGCCTTGGTGCTGATGGTGTTTTGCTCAGCTCACTGGGCAGTGGGCAGCCAGACTATCCAGAGAATTATTCCTGCTTTATTTACAGACATCTTTTATGAAATAGCCGTGAGGGCACAGTCAGGCTCAGGGCTATTTTCAGTGTGGTAAAGAACATGGTCCTGCAAACTCCTGTCAAGCAAGGCAGTCCATAAGCTGGATTTGAGCAGCCTGAGTTTGCACTCCCTAGGGCAGGGAGTGTTCTTGGCAGCACTGGGAGCAGTGGTAGCAGGAAGGGTCCTACTTCCACTCACACCAACAGCTCCCTACCTTAATATGCTCACTCCAACAGCTGAGTTACAGTGTTGAGGGGGTAGAACAGGCCCATGGCACAATTAGTGCTCTGCCGACGCAGTCCTGGTGGGATCCTCATAGCAGCAAACACTTCTGAAATGCCTGGGTCACAAATATGTCACACAAAAAAGAAATTAACTTTGAAGACAATTTTGCAATACTTCTTATGTTAATATCTTCTGGGACTTGTAGCACAGGCCAATCTTACATCCACATGCTGTTCTTTATTCAGTAGTGATCAGACAAAGCCTTTGTAAACACAATGTGATTTCCACTGAATTTATCTGAGTGTACTGGCACAGAAAAAGGAAAATCTGGTTCACAATCAATCATTCATTTTCAGCAGACCTAGCTGAGAAATGCCTTCCAGCTGTGTGGTTTATCTACCATGGAAATCTCAATTTCGCATATGCAAAACTAAGCTGCAGTGAGCTCAGCTCTTTGAGATAGGACTTTTGAGGCACTGAAATTAGAAAGACTATGTGACAAAAGACAGAATTTCTATAAAAACTGGGTTTGTACTAAAAAAGAGATTTTGTTTGGTTTTGTTGGGTTTTTTTAATTGAGCAGGAATGAGAAACAAGCAAAACATTCTGTAGCTTAAATGCCTATGAGTGGAGTTGCAGATTTATATCAAGAAAAGGATAACTTCTAGTAAAGATCCATGTACATAAAGACTGTGATAACTGCATCATTTTATAGAAAAGACAGACGTTTTCCTTCTGAACTGGCAATGTAGGTGTGGAAGTTCCCATATTCTGTTGCCAGCTCTTCCAGACATTCAAGTCACTCAAACACAGCACTGAAAAAATGATCGGTACTTCACTACATGGTTTTTCCTGGCTGAGACTAGACTTCTATTTTATACATCAGTCATCTATTTAATTATCAAGTCTCCAAAGCTATGATATGTGATATATTAAAATCTTCTTGCAAACTCACTACCTTATCAAACCTTTTAAAATTATTGAAGTCTTTTTACAATAAAGGCTTCTCACCAATTTTCTGGCATTGCTATAATCTTAGCTTCTTGTAAAGTGTTAAATTTCAGTGTCATTGTCTTGCACAGCAAGTTTGAACCTAAGAAACTATCATTTTTTGGTATATCCTAATGCATATTTTCTTGGGAAATATTCTTCAGTATGTATTCCATAGTATGGAATTTATGCTCTTCTGGATGTATTTGTTATTTGCCAAAAATAGGTAGAGGACGGGCTTCTATAATGTCAGCATAACGTTTATAACCTTTTTAAAAGAATTTCAGCAACTTTAAGATTGGAACACAAAGTTGTAAGAGGAAAGAAATCGATGTGATTTTCAGTGAACTGGAGTCAAAAATTTAAGTTACAGCAAGGCCTATTTATACTGAAAAGCACTCATTGAGTCTGAGTATCCACACTGCAAACAATGTCACCTGCTAACTTACGTCTTGAATAATCTTAAACAGCTTTACCAAGGAAGTGTCTGTCTTTAAGCATCAGAATTGATCTTGTTGATTCTGTCATGTGCACTATGTTTAAGTCAGATTCATCCCCACTATCCATTTACTTGGCAATTGTCTTTCATGTAAATAAAGTGAGCCACTAATAGTATCCTCCTGACTGTTAATTTCCTTCAGAAAATATCTGAACTTGCTTTGCCACTGATGACCTGATCTTCAAAGAAGCCACTGGGAATATTATAGGTTTGGAAAAGAAGCCTTCTAATCAAAGACTAAAGGGACTCAATCTACTTAGTTTAGAGAAGTGAGAAACTATATCCTCTATGTTATAAGCACTTCAGTGAGGAACAAAAGTACGGGAACAGCAGGCTCTCAGTGAAAAGCAAGCTGCCAAAGGAGAGTAATTATCCATTGGGCACTAAAGAAGTATCTTTTATCTGCAATGCTTAAAGGAAGAGTAGATGTTTATTCCCTTCTGAAAGAAATGGCGTCACCAAAGTAGAAATTGATCCAGGGAGGCCCAGTGTCCTGTGTTACACAGATCAGGCTGGGTGATCCTTAAGAACCTTCCTGCCTTGGCAAGAATCACGATGAATGTTCAGAGACAAGGAGAAACACAAGTTGCAAGTACCTCTTCTGGTATTTAAATCCAAATCATCTCATCTTACAGTTTGCAAACAGCTGCTAGCTGTTAATGTGTAATTAAATCAAAGGCACAATTAAAATTCTCTTGATATTATCTATGCTTTGTAGATCTTACCTCAGGCAAAAGGCTGTGATGAAGAAAAGTTTCACCAGAGTTTGAGCAAGTTATTGCAGGTCAAATTACCATAACACCTTCCATTTTTGCAAGTTAGCTTTTCACTGTGGGTTATGCAATCCTGTTAGATAGAGCCAGACAGTTTGCACAGTAAGGAAAAGTCTGTGAGGGTCTGATATAATCAGACCTGTCTCTAGGTCACAGCACCCTCAGAAAAATGATCATATCCTTCATTACTTCCATTTTAATGAGGTCCTTTTTTAAAAAAAAAAGTCCTAAAAATTCAGAAAAGGCTTCTTTCCCAAATTTTGTGTGAAGGCTGACACAGGGGAATTTCTATGCTAATTGCATTGTAAGGGTTTGACAAATGTGTCTTTTAATTCACATAGGTCCTGATGGAGAGAAGGCCTGGTCAAAGAAATACCCATTTTGTGGAGGAGTATTCCAATCACCAATTGATTTCCACAAAGATATTCTCCAGTATGATTCTAATCTCTTGCCTTTAGAATTCATAGGCTATAACGTGCCCTCCACTGACCAGTTTACACTGATCAATAATGGCCATTCAGGTAAGAGAGCTCACGGACAGCAAGGAATGGTAAAAGAAAGAGTTGCAGGAACTCAGTGGTTTTTTTACTTCATGGGTGGACTACTTTGATTATCAGATGAAATTAAGCTACTAATGAGATGAGAAAGCCTTCACATCAGCATACCTACATCTACAGAAGAGGCTACAGAAACCTGGGAATGTACTAAATACAAATGGATTCCCAGTAAGTCAAATTTTAAATAAAGAAATTCAAAGTAAACTCTAGACATGTCAGAATTAATGCCCAAGGTTTTCTTCCTACTTTGGTTGTGGTGATCCAAAACAGAAACTTTGTGATTCTGCTAAAAAGAGATTAACTGATAAAATATGAGTAACGGGTCTCTTACATTCATCAAAGCAGCTCAACTGAATTATGTGGGGGTGTGGGGAAGAGGAAAAAAAATGTAGGAGCACCGTTCTGTTCTTTTGACTTGATAGAAACCTTTTTAGTGTAAGGTAAGGCAGACAGTGATAGGTAGTGATAGGTAAGAAGACAGAAAAATAATTAGAAATAGTGTACAAACAGGCCCTCCCCACAGTAGCACTAAATCAGTGTCAGTACAGAAGGTACAGGCAGAGATGATGCTGTCTCATAAAGGTCTCCTATATTGACACAATACACAATACCAGTGAGTCAGCCCTACCATTTTCCATTCCTTCCTGAAACACTTGAAGACATAGAAAAAAGAACAGTTATAAAACCCTCCTTCTTTGTATCCTCCTTTATTGCATAAGTATCAAAATAACCTGCATTATAAAATGGCCTCTGCTCTCACATGCTCAGTTCTAAGTTGACCAACAGGCAAAAATCTCTTTTTATAACATTCTTTCAGTGAGGTTGACCTGCTCTATTGAACATCATAAGCCCATTCTTCAGTCAGGGCCAACCTCTTGGGAGAGATTCCTGGTTTTCCTCTTGATCAATTTCTCCATTAAAACCAGGTTGCTTTAGACTAGGAATGGCTGGAACACCCTTTCCTCGTGAGCCTTCTTTTCCTAAAAGTCCTTCTAGGTCCTGAGTGAAAGACTGGACTGTCACAGTTGAATGCACCGGGCTGATGTAAGTGACAAGCAATAGGCAGAGAAGGAAATATTGTCACTGTGTACCTGAAGGGTGCCAGAGTGCAGAAGGAGCCAAAAGAACAGCACTGAGAGCCTGTTCCTCCCAAAACAGTCACACAGGTAAAAGGAAATTTCTTGGAGAACCTAAGTCACTACCACTGTCAGATCTCACCCCTAAAATACAAAATTTGATTAATTCCTACAAAAAGCTGAGACAAAAATATAACCCCCCTCAGGAAAATGGGAATTTATTTCCAAGGTCAGTGCCCTCCTAGAAAGCAGCAGAGATGCATCCTACTCTAGAAACCTCACTTAGATACAAATTAATTGCTCTGAGTAACAAAAAATTAGCCTCTGTTGGAGTGATCATTATACCATCTGCTGCTACCTTCTCTTTCAGCTAGAGGAAATCAGCAGGATGCTCACTATTGTGCTGTCAGTCATTCCTATATATAATTAATGTTCTTCACCAGCCAGCTCATCCAGACACAATTACCTACTTCAGCCAGACTGAAAACAGTAGAGCTCAAAAAAACCCTTTTTAGTAGGAGCCTAAAAATACATAGGATCACAGCTACTTCACTATGGTTTTGAGCCTTGTTTGCCCTGAAAAACATGCCCAGGACAGTCCAGCAACAAACTGTATTCACTCTGGAAAATAATACAGATAAACTGCAAAGAAATCAATCTGTTCTTGACATAAGCCATTGCTTTATGAAGTACCACTGTTCCAAGTGAACAACTGAGAAATTTCTGCTGGGTTGAGAATTACTACTGTCATTTCTACACCAAAAAAACCCAAACAAGCCAGCCTGCCTTCCCCACTGGAGAGCCTTATTGAGCAGAAGGGAGGGTAGTGCATACAAAGGTCTCCCTCCAGCATGTCAAGAGAGGAAATGCTAGCTCTTAAGGCCTGGGATTATCTTGCTGCTCGACATCAGTTTGGGGAGCAGCAAGGAGAGGGGTGAGTTTATTTGGTTTCGTCATGTGCTCCTAAAAGAAGATTAAGAAGCAAGCAGAGTTCAATATAACAGCAGATATAAATTACCACAATAAATATTAATTTATTAAGCCATTTTCAACCATTGTAAGGGGATTGAAAGAAGGTACATGAGCCTAAATTTTGCTTCGACATATCAATAATTGTCTCTTCAATGTCTGCGATAAATTCGCGTTCTTCAGGGAGAAGAAAGATTTTCACCAGCAACAATTGTCACATTCAATTCATGTATTTAAGAAAATAGAAATGGGTATGTTCTAAATGTTCTAAATCCTGATCTACCAAGAAAGGCTTCAAGAGAACTGAAGTGTTTATCTCCTACCACAGACTGAGATGGATTTGAGTTAAGAATCTGGTTTTTTCATGCTCCATATATAATATACTTAAATGGTATTTTTATTTGCCCTGTTCTTGAGAGCTGTGGTATCATTTATTCCTATCTGGTTTTGATCTGCTTACAGTGAAAATGTATCTGTCACCGACTATGTCCATCAGAAACCTCCCATTTGAATACACTGCATCTCAACTTCACCTGCACTGGGGAAACCGAAACAAGTCTGAAGGCTCTGAGCACACTGTCAGTGGGAAGCATTTTGCAGCAGAGGTAAGGCCAGCTCAGATCAGGGAAAGAAGCAAAGAAGGTTGGGCAGGTCCCATTGTTTCAAAGTGGGATCTGTGTCTTGGGCAAATGACTGTAAAAGGCTGTGAGGTTCCAAGCCAAGTATTTATGATCTGAGTATATACTAAAAAAATGGGTTGTGCACCACAAAAAAAGATGGACTCGGATGTGCTAAGTCAGGGAGCAGGAATTTAGATTCTGAACTCAGAACTGGCACCAGGTCACTTGAGGTAACTTTTAGCTGCATGACACTGCTGCTCTGTTTACCTTTACTCACCTTCTTCTATCCAGTGACAAACTATTTATCTTTTCTAATTTCTAAATTATGGATTTGGGAATACATTTTGATAAGCAGTACCAATCATATATCTACCTCAAAATTATTAAAAAAAGAAACTAGTCAGAATAATTTGCTTGCATAACAGCACTTTAGGAATCCGTTTCTTCTCTAGTTACATTTAACACTTTGGTTTGCATCCCAAATATTGGAGTGCTAAAGGTGTTATTTTTTCAGAAAAATTTATTAGTACTCCAGTCAAGATGCCTTGAAGCTGAAGTCATGGATCCTCTTTCTCGCCTCATTATGGGGAATGTGGGCTGTGTGGAACGCAGCTACAGCAGGGCTGGGAGTCCCAGGACCTTCTGCCTTTCTCTAAAAAGATCTTACCACTGCACCCAGAAATCACTGAAGGACCTTCCTGCGTTGTCTTATCCTGACATGGCTGCGCTGGTCCTTTTTAGCTGTGAAGCATAAATGTGAGCATGACCCAGGTGTTATTGTAATAAAATATGTCCTCTTTTGTAGCTGCATATTGTACATTACAACTCTGAGAAATACCCAGATATAACAGCAGCAATGGACAAAGCAGATGGGCTGGCAGTTTTGGCTGTTCTCCTCGAGGTAGGATGCAGGATCATTTTTTTTCTGTTTGTTTAGAATATGCTTTCAATCATTCAGTTATGAGAGACCTTTAATGTACAAAATTACCTACATTATTTAAAAATACAGTGGCTGAATAAAGGTTCTTCCTTTTCTCATTCACAAAAAAAAAAAAAAAAAGGGTCAGATTCTACCAGCACATACCAAACCAGGAGCAAATATTAAGAAAAGAGGAATTCTGAGTATTTCCTCATGTCTTTTAGTAAATTAACTTCAGCTATGTTAAATCCATTCTTGCATTCATTTACAAACTAATGACTGGTAGCTTTTATCAAACAAGAGGCAACAGTGAATTTCAAGCTCATTTACTCAAAGCTGCCTACTGTAGCATGAAGCAGTTTGAACACAGCAGAGAGGCACAGGCAGGCACAGCCCTGCCTTTGACCACTACATGTAATTAGGATTTAACCACAGTCTTCTCCCTGCTAACTTCCCAGATTCTTTGAATCACAGATTACAGTAAACGAGTACATTCAGTGACATTTTAAGATGGCAGAAGGACGGCTTTCCAATTTTCCTCTCTAAAGTCCCACATATGAAGATCATAATGACCTTAAACAAAAAAAAAATTAGTAGCTTGTACATATATAATTGTAACTGTAAAGATAATTTTTAAATGTGAGGATTTTCTGCAGCATAACAAACCAAAACCACAAGTATCCACATTTCCATCAAAAAAGTAAAATGTTCTAGTTAGCAAACAAAGCTCTCATTAATATTACCCAAGCTCACTTCCTAGCACCTCTAAGATTCTGACAGTAATTTTGTGTTAAATTTCAGTTTATTTGGAAGTTGTAGCTGTGAAAAGTGTCAGAGTATTGTATATTATGCTAGGGAATAATACTGGGATTCTGGCTATTTCTAACCAATGGTGTTTGAAAATCAAATTAGGTAACAATGGAGATTAGGTCTTGGAAACGCTTTCAGACAGCTGGTGGCTATTACAGTTGATGTAAGGACAGAAGTTTACTATGTCTGGTTGTCAGAGGAGTTTCTAAGCACCAGCTCTGAAGAATTCATAAAAAAGGCATTGATTATTAGATTGAAGAGCTGCTGGTAGCAGTTGAAAAACATAGTCTTGTGTGAAAGTTGCATTATAGCCTTTGCCAAATAGTTGAGTTGTAGCCCTGTGGCCCTGTGGTACCCAACAGTGTCATTCTTTACCTCCCTGGACTGTGAGGAGCAGCAGATTAGAAAACATTTGTGGGTGGAAAAATGTGGCTTTAACTGCAAAAGATGATCTGAGAAGCCTGGCAGCTGAGAACTTCTGCCTGCAATGATCTCAGAGGAAAGGGTTTCTCTTCATTTGCACAACACTCTGAGCAGGGAAGGGCAATAGGGTCTTTCATGTGCACACAAAAGGTCTGCACTGCAGTTGTAAAGGCAGCATTATGATACAGCAGCTCTAATAGCCCTGGAGCAGGAGCATAATCATGGCTCTGAGGACAGAGGGAATGTTTTGAGTTATAAAATACTTGTGCCACAACAATATCTGGACAATAAGTAGAGGCACTTGCCTTAGGACAGGCCAGAAGCACAGACTCATATTCAGACTGGTGCACAGCTGTTGATAATGTGATCATTGCAGATTGGACCCTTCAACCCATCCTATGAAAAGATCTTCAGGCACTTCCGGAATGTGAAATACAAGGGTGAGTGGCTAAATCAGATTGAGAATGGCTGAGAGTATCAGATGTCACCCTGAGAGGGACTGAACTGGCTGAAGAAACAGTCCAGCGATCCCAGGCAAACCTGTCACAAACTGTGAAAGGCTTCCAAATGCAGTGCATTCCTGGGAAGAGCGTATGGCTAGCATGCCCCACCTGATTCTGACTGGGCCTCATTTCTTCCACATGGTGTTTTTTAGTCAATTTGGCCACAGTTTATCTTAGAGGACTCTGATTTGGTATCTTAGGCAAGATTTGTACATAGGAAACTTTAAAAGCCGTATTCCTTATTAAACTGGTATCATCTCTGCTAAAAGGTTTTTTCTTATCCTAGTGATATGACACTGAAAATATCCTACTTACTGACAAGCAAATTCACTTCACTGAAACACTACCTGTGTAGCCATGATGTAATATTTAACACCAACCCCCTTTTTTAGATCAGAAGGTCCTGGTCCCCGGTTTCAATATTCAAGAACTGCTTCCTGACAGACTGGATGAGTATTATCGCTACGAAGGATCCCTGACAACTCCTCCCTGCTACCCGAGCGTTCTCTGGACAGTTTTCCGACACCCCGTTAAAATTTCTCAAGAGCAGGCAAGTTCCAACAGAGCACATTTCCCTGACTGGTGTCTGCTAAAGAACTGTAAATACATATTCCCTTTTCCTGGATTTCTCTCATGGTCCTGTAAAACTGACATAAATCAATATCCCATTCTGTTTGTTGTTAGCACGTTTTCAGTTGGCCAGAACAAAGGACAGACAGCTGTACAGCAATTGGTACAGTATCAGCTTGAAAAAATCAGTCAAGTGAGATGAATTTTTATTTTCATTACGTACTTACTCCCTGCTCTAAGTCTTTCCATGCGTTACCTGCAGATTATTTTGTTTGGGCTCCATGTCTGGACACTATTCACTAAGTATTTTAGTGCTACTTTGATTCTGATGGACTTAGGTGGGTTGGAAAGTTTCTAAAAAGCTTGTGTTATCTATCAATCTTAAATTCCTTAGCTTTTCTCCCAGCTTACGTTTTTTGTCCTCATCTAATTAAGTTCTTTTGCTCTTACGTGGCCACTTACATAGACTATAAACTCACAATCACTATTTTCTGATTCACCTAATTATAGACACGGAGAAAATGTTATTATCAAAATCTCGGATCGAATTACTGCAAGCTCCTCATTTTGAAAATACATTCTCGCCTTCCTTCATTCTGTCAGATCATGTCTCTACCAAAAGAAAGAGTTCTTTCAAAAAGTAGCCTTTAATACCACTTGGGAGTTAGACTGTGCCAGGGAGAGCATGCTGGAAAAGTCTACCATGTCTCTTCCCATCCAGTTTTCCTGGCAGATAATCTGATAGTAAGGAGTAGTTTTATCAGGATGTAAACAAAATATGGGTATGGACTTGGAGATGTCACACTGTTTACACATTATTCTGTATTTAGGTTCACAGGCCACACAAGACTTAATTACTACTTAATGTATCCTCTTCCCTTTGACTACCCTTTGATTTCAAACACTCCCAGTGATCCCATCCTGGCACTGCTTTCTCTGTATTCTGGGAACTGAACAGGTGCTTCCCTTTCTAGTTACTGGCACTGGAAACAGCCATGTACTGCACAGAGAGTGATGACCCAGAACCCCTGGAAATGGTTGATAACTTCAGAAACATTCAGGAATTCCATGAAAGACTGGTTTTTATCTCCTTCCGTGAAGGTGAGTTGTATGAATGCTTCTGTGCAAAGAAACAGTGCACAGTGATCTGTGTAAACGTGAGGTACTGGAATGGCAGTTCTGCTGCACTGCACCACTACAAAAACACAGCAATCTCCCTTCCCTGCAGTTCACTTTGTTGCCTTTTCTTTTCGTATTGCATTGGTGCATGGGCAACTGCACAAGAATAAGGTATTCCCAGGGTAGATAAGAATTCTTTTCCACAGTGGGTATCAGGCAAGTCCTGCAATCCTTCTGATCAAAGGCAAGGAGATAAAAGAAGGAAGACATGATTGGCCTTGTCATGCTTGGCAGAAGTATTTGCTGTCACTCCAAATACTAAACAGCTCCACAGCTGAGCTGTTTCAGCCAGTGCAAGTGCTTAAGATGGCCTTGTCTCACCAGTGACATTTGTTGGTTCTCAGCAATGTCAGGTTTGATCTTATGCAGACCACACATTTAAAGGGAGTCACAACTTTGCCTTTCAAGGACACCGTTTTGGGGAAATTACACAGAATCAGAAGAGGTCCTTGAGGAATTCAAACTTGGCAAATAAATATAATTCATAACATTGGATTGTATGGTCCAGTGTTAAAAATTAAAAAAAAACAACCCCATTTTATGAGAAAGAACTGATCAAAAGCTTAACTCTGCAGTGTTACACAATGACAATGCTAAGTTTGGTGGGGAGCTTTGCACAAAAGTCTGCATCTGTGGTGAGAAGTTGAGCTGTACCCCCCAGAAAGGCCTTTGAGTATATTGTTTGTGCAACATGTATTGTTCCAACTTCTTTGTTGTCTTGCAAACAAATACTCTTAAGGACCTGTGAAGCTGGCATGTACATTCAAGGCAGCTGAATCTAGGTAAGCCACTACAGTATTTGAACTTGAGAATAAAAGATTTCTAAAAGAAAAAGGAGACTTTGCAAAAAAGATTAGCCAAGCAGTAAACTTTCAAATTAATAAAATGTGTTAGCATATCATTGCAACTTTCCCTGTCAGTTTCTTCACAGTTTAGATGAAAGAAGAGAAAACTCAGGAGTTGTCTGTTTTGGACACTTTCACACAACAGCCACTGCAGAAACAGTTCCCTGCAGGCACACTGCAGTAGCTGTTCTTGCCATTCCCCTCTGCAGACAGACCCTTTCATAACGTATCTCTTCTAATAGAAAGCTATAAAGGAGAAAAGTGAAAATTAGAGATCAGCCAAAACAAATTCTGGGCAAAACATTTCTCTGAAATCAGAGATTATTTGATTTGTCATCAAAGGCTGGCTGATCTCTTAAAATGAGAGTTACACTAGTAGTTCTCTTGCTGCTAGATTCTAAACATAATAAATAGGAAAATGACAAGTTTACCAAATTAACATTCCTCAACATCTCTGTGATTAATATACAAAATGATATTAGTTGCACAAACAATATTTTGAGTGAACGAAAAGATGACTGAATAGTGAAAGAGGGGAAGAACTAGAGTATGTCAGTCTTTTTTCTGCTTTTGTGGACTGGCCAACCAGAAGAATGTCCCCCATGGCATTCTTATATGACCACAAAGAGGTTAAAACTTTCTTCTCCAGCCTCCAGTCTCAAACATTGGCTGTCAACTAGAGAGCTGGTTGGGTCCAGAATGGCTATTTCAGTAATCCTCTTCAAATCTCTGCTCAAGTCAGATTATGTACAATCCTTTCAACCAGCAGAATTTGCAATACAGCTGCCAAGTTTCTGAGACTAAGGCTTCCTCTGCAGGGTCTTAAATCTCTGCACAAACAATCTGCTATAGCAATGCCACTGCAGAAACACTCCCTGAAGTATCAGAAATTCCAGAGTGAGCAGCTCCCTTGTGATTGAGACAGGTTCACCATGGAATCCTAGCAGTCCAACTTACCCATTTTCAACCCTCATCCTCTAGTTACCAAAATTCAATACCTGTGGGCTTGGCAAGGGTATGTTGTCAATTCCTAATTACACCTCTGAGCCACTGATCCGCTGAGTCAGAGTGGTCAATCAGAAATGAGAAATGCAGTTTTCCATCTGTTTCTTAAGCTGACCTTTCAGCACCTGACTATATTCTCTCTGTAAATCACACTCAATAATAATAGAAGGTAGAGAGTTACAACCCACGATCCCAGTAAATGAAAATCAGACACTATATTTTCATCCAGGAATCTCCAAACACTTCACAGAAATAGTGTAAGCATTATTATTTCCATTTATGGGGGAAAATTTGACCCAGATGTGACTTCTCAAAATTGTTGCTGTGAACCAGAGCCAAACCAAATAATAACATTTGGTTCTCCCTCTGCTAAGCCACATTATTGGCTCCCACGCAGAGAGGACACCAGCTATAAAAGCATTTTCAATGTATCTTTAAAGCTGGCATGACTTAGCAGAGTTAAATTGTAGGGGTTATTGCCTAAAGCTGGCATGACTTAGCAGAGTTAAATTGTAGGGGTTATTGCCCATCCTGCTGTTCATACCCCAGAACCGGTCTCTATGGCTATGAAAGACACTGCTGAGTGCTACTTTAATAGAAACCCCCATTCAGTCTAAGTACATTTAATTACAAAAGCTCATTGACTCTATCAGTGAACCATAGAAAAAATGCTCAACCCATTTCAAAAAAGGTATTCATTGCCCCTGTAATCTCACATTCCACTTACTGCAGTCACAAAAGCTCCCTCACAGGTGCAGCCCCTCACCTAAAGGGCAAAAGAAATCAAGGCAAGAAAGAAAAAAAAAAAAAAAAGAAAGAAAAAAGAAGAAAAAAAGGCTCCTGTCAAAGCCCAATGAAGTACACCTGGTTGCTGCAAGTGCCCAGCCTGATGCAGTCAGCTGTACCTCAAATAGGAACAGACCACACCTATTAAGAAGTGAAGGAGAGCCATGCACAGAATCAAGGATTGGGCCAGGCAACCACAGAAATTTGTAAAAGAACTCCTGTTGTGCACACCTAGGCCCCTACTAAGCAGGTTTTCAGAGCAACTTTTCTGCCTTATCAGTGACAAGCCTGAGAGCTGCCACCTTCACCTGAGCACAGACACCACAAGATGGGGCCACTGGCCTGTGTTTTGCATCAAAATTGAAAATGACTGAAGTGTTCAGTCATCCGCATTTTTGATGCCAGTAATGAGTATCCAAATTCATGCTCACTATTAATAAGAACCACATCACAAAAAGCCTCTAATCTTTAAGGATTACACAGCAAAACTCACATGCGTTTATGATATATTTTGTCTGTCAGCAATTTATTCCAATAAAATCAGCTTCACACACATGCAGCTGGAATTTGTTACAATGTTCAAACCACCCACTGCCCACGAGTTAAATAGGAACTCACGTCTAGTTTTGATTAGGGTACCATGCTGAAATACTATCTAACTAAATTTTGTAAGAAAATCCTCTCATCAGATAGACGTGCTCCCTACCCTTCCTCTTCAAACTACAAGCTCTTTTTCTACAGTTATCTCTTTGGTGTTATATTTTTGTGTCCATTTGACACACCTTTACTATAACAAAACTCACCTTTTGCAAAACAGCTCTTAGATTCCATGGATTGTGAGCTTCTTCCATTCAGCTGGACTTCAAATTAATGGGTCAAATGGAATAAGGTTAAACTCCATATTTTATATTTGTGTTTTATCAACAGCTGATTTAATAAGAGAAAATATTTAGATGAAAAACATGAAACCTGTCAGTTTGACTCTGAAAGAGCTCTGATGTTGCTTAGAGAGAAACAGTCATTTGATAAAATATAAAAAGCAATGGTAAATAAATTAAGAAAATGCACTTAAGAAAAAGGAGCTCACCTCCAGGATCTCTTGGGAGGCCAAAATAAATAAAAAAGACTTCCATTACCAAAAATGTACATGAAGGTCACTAACAAATACAGCATTACGATAATCCCTAAATCTTTATGCAAACAAGAGATCACTCAGTTCTTCATACTAATATCCTGATTAATTTTTAGCTTCTTTGATGCCTTTAAGCAATCAACAGCAAAGCATATCATTCTTCAGCTGTCCACACTCAATGGTGCTCTGTTCGAGAAAACAAAAGGCATAAAATTTAACATCTCTGGTTGCCTGGGTTTAGTTCTTTGGGTTTGCTAACAATCTCTTATTTATTACAGCACAAAAATCATGTTCCTGCTGTGACCTGCTGTGCCGGTGCCTCCACACTGGCATTGTGACTTCAGCATGTGTCTCATGTCACAGCACTGTGAACTGTGGATCCAGCTGTGGGACTGGGACATTCCAGGGAACATCTGTGCAAAGTTACCCATTCCATAGTCACAAAGTGGTGTGACCAGGCTGTAGAAAGGTTGCAGATGCAGAATGCAAATGTTATGACAGACCAGAGACTTACCTTCTCCTCTCAAGGCAATGATATTAACAGTTCTGCACATTTTCCCTCTTTTCCTAGGTTTTGTGCTTTCTGTTGTGATAGCCTGCATTCTGGGAGTTCTCATCTTTCTTGTGGTAGCCTTCTGGCTACTGAAGAAGAAAAGGTAAGATGTCTGGCTGTCACATCACAAAAAAATTCCGTATTTTTCCTCTGGCACAACGAAGTGCTTGTGTGTCCAAAACTTTGCACATTTTTTATACTGGTAAGGTTTGATCTTTTATAAGACACAATCTCTTCCTACAAACTATGATTTGTTTTTATTACTGCAGACATTATTTCCCCTGTGTGATATCAGACTGGGTCAATAACAGACTTACCCAGTTTTTCTCTTTCTCAAATGCCATTTGTTCTTTTCTTGTTCTTTTTGCTAGCACTGCTGCTCCTAATTGCTTTTTGGATCCTTCCATTTTTTCCTAGAACAATAAGTGACACAAGGAGAATCGAATTTTAGAAAAACCTCTCCCAAAGGTCACAACATTTTAGAGGAAGAAATATGTACTGCCAAAAGATCATTAAGCCATTATTTGCCAACAAAGCCAAATCCTGGAAAAAAATCTAAGATTACAAATTTTCCTACAGCCTGATCCCCTTTGCATTCAGCATTGACCTTGCATACAAAGTGTGTTCTGAAATATTTGTAACAATAAGCTACTGTGACATTTGCACTAGTACAGAGAAAAATAATCTCATACATACATGCATAATGGACAATTTAAAGTAACTAATTGTGCTTTTCCTTCATTGGCATTACAATTATTTAATAAATTTGTTTTATTTTAGCTGCAAAAAGAGAGGTGAAGACAACAGAGGAGTCATCTACAAACCAGGCATATACAAGGAGGAAGACGACATCTCCAAAATTTGATGCCCTGCTTTGTCACAAAAGCCCCTTTTCATTCATAGCACTGATTTATTTTGGATTGGTGAAACACATCTCTTGTTCTTGGCTAATGATAAGCCTCAAGAGAGTTCTAAAAACACATACCAGCCAAAAGTTTTCTGTAGCCCTTGTTCTCTTGTTTTCCAGAGAGATATGATCAGTGAATCCCCCTGAGCTGAATTCCTCACCACATTCTTTTCATGTCTGCTGCTTACTGAGTCTGCGTGTTTTAATTGATTTTACAGTTAATCCTAAACTCCAGTTTTATGGTTTATTTAGCACAGGTTTTCCCACAGGTATTCAAATCTGAAGATGCTCATCAAGCTACAAGCATTCTTCCCTGCTAAAACAAGGTATTGGTTTTAGCAGCATGAATGTAAACAAGATAAAGGGCAAACTGTATGTGACATCAGTATTTGAACGGGGTTGTTCAGCCGATACAGTTTTGAAAAGCACAGGATATGATGCCAATGCACTCACCAGTGGAACTGTAATATTAGAGGAAAAGACAAGTGTAAATGCAATGAAAGCCACATGGGTTATTAACGGGGTTCAAGCCCAGGAACTCAGTGCTGAGAAAACACTACTGCTAGAGAACAGCTCACTTTCCAGATATTACACTGCCTCACAAATCTGTTAAGGAAGTCAGCCCCTGACTGTCACTGGAATTAGAGAAGAAGATTGTCTTATTATCCTGCTCTTATTTCTAGCGTGTGTATGAATGATGTGAAGATAATGTAGTTGCTGCTCCTGCTTTTAAGCAGACTTGTCATTTAACCATGAAATCCTGATAGATTTTACAGTATATATTACAGCTGCAATTACACAGTAGATGTTTTTTCTGATTTAGTTCTCTTAGTAATCTAATTCCTAGAAAGAAATCTAAATTATCTTTTCAAACCTCATAAGCTAGATACTCGAGTCGCATTATGCATCTTTGGAAGTGAGAAGCATAAACCTGATTCCACTGCAGACAAAGTGGAATGTCATTGACTTCAGGAAGAATAGGGTGTATCCAGCCTACCCCAATGCATACAGAATTCCTCTAAAATCTGACATCTAGAGGGTGGATCTGAAATGCTTTTACTTCAGTATGCACACAGGAAGCGACAGACCACAGGATTATAAATAAAATAACTTCAGGTCTGAATGCTGCAAAACATTACTAGGGAAATTTCAATCTGAACTTTATATTTAGATCCCTTTTACATTCAGTTGCAGCACCACCACATCTGTGATTTTAAAGAAATAAACTCTTATCATATGTGTTATCTCCTTTCATGATGGCAGATTCAGACTGTTTCAGCAGAGACTGTTTTAGATTCTTCCCCTTCCATCCCCAAGAAAATTGTGTGATGTCAAAAGCAGGCTTTTGAGTGCAAGGAGAAATAACTTATTAATACTTAGCATACATGAAATTTAGGAGCACAATCTTACAACTGAGTACACTGCATATGCCAGCATTGCTATCCCACATAAACAAGTACATAAAGATCATCTCATTGAAATGTCTGAAATTACTTCAAAAGCAGCATTTGTGTGCTACAGGGAACATAATTTACTCTTTGAAAAAAGGTGTTTAAAGACATGATTACATAATAAATTTTTATGCTGTTTCTTTGGTTTCTCTTGTTTCTTCTAGAGAAGTAACATTTTATTGTGTATTTTAATCTTCACCTCAGCTGATTAGAAACATCCATCAATCACTCTCTTTTGCATGTAGCATCCTTGACATCTGTAAAAAGAAGCATAAAAACCTCAGCCAAACACTACATGCTTACTGTGAGGAAAATCTCACAGCACCAGCAAGGGAAACATATTAAACACATTACACATTTGGGAGAAAATGTCTCCTTCAGAATTGTTTCTTAAGCAAAAGAACAAACCGAAGAGGAATTCACACAAATCATATTCCTGCTATTCCCACTTCTAACACTCCCTAATTGCACAGAGGCCTATAAAATCCATACTGCCTTTGAAAATGCAAGCATATGGGAATTACTGTTTTTCTTTAATATTGTATTACCAGTTTGCACTGCCAGTGGTCCCTAAGCTGAAAGAATCTAAGCTCATATGTTTTCTGGTCTCTATAGCCACTGTCATTTAGTAAACCTATTGAAGAATCACATTTTTTTTAACAGTTTCCAGCAGCTTTCTTTTGTCACTCTTACACGCAAAATATGTCCAGGAAAAAATCAGGCATGATCAGAAAGACAGATGTAGTTAACATGCTACTATAACAAATTAAACCAGGCTTAAAAAATCTCAATTCACTTCTTTCTTAAACGGAATGACCCATTTCTGAGATTCCAATAGCAGAAATGAAGCCTAAATAACTTGAGCCAGTGAAGTGGAAGAATAAGATGCCACAAGGGATGTAGACCTCTCTTTCCACTTCCTTGTGACAGAAGGAAATCCCTTCCTGTGTGTGACAACACCCTCACAGCATGACTGTGTAATCTCAAGAGTATTCACTTCCTGTCAGCAAATACAAATATCCTCACAGAGGTGCTTTACTGACTGTCCCACTTCCTCGTTCAGGCAAGAATTCCTCCTCCCAGGAAGAGGTTATCAAAACAGCAGCTACCAGGTTTTCTTTTTTAGTTCAGAAAGGAGAGCTTACTCCAGGACATCCTATCATAGTTTATATAACAAAGTTTGAAGTCAACTTGGTAAAATTTTGCCAGAACTGGCTGACCAGTCACAAGACTACTCTGCTAGAAGTGGGCAGTGGGATCATGGATAGCTTATTTTTACACCTTCTCCACTATGAAGAGTGTAACGGTACAACAGATCTTGGGTAACTAACTGTGTTTCAAAATTTGCCAAGGAAATACTGAGTCACAAAAAATTCCTCATGTATCATCTCTAATGTACGAAAACAAATCCCAAAGGATTACTTTTAACATATACACCTAAAAGTTAACGCCCAACAAAAGCAAATTTTGAAAAAGCATATTAAATATAGACACTTGAGGGGAAAAAAGCCTTCTGGACTTCAGCTAAAATGGTGGAAAGAAAACAGAATAGTTTTGCTATTGCAAAGCTTAATGTGTTGAAGTGAAATGTTATTTTCATTAATTCTGTAGCAAGATCAACACACTAATTCTCATCTGAGTTTAAGACCTAGTCCTCAATTTTAAATCTGTTACCCTTAATCAAACACACAAATGTAATATTGAATCATTTGTCTTATTATTGCAGAAAGCTACAACTGAACTTTTAAGATGCTCAGATGTGGGGTACCCATGAGAAGGTTTGAATTGTGCATTTCAAACTGCTGCCTGACAAAAGCCAAGTTAAAAAGTAAACAAATACTGATATTTAAAAAAATAAAGATAGTTCAACCAAGTACCAGGAATGTAAGTAACATCCAAAGCTTTTCACATGAGAAGAGACGGCTGCTGTCAAAGAGCTGGAGAGGTGAAATGAAAAGGCATAATTATAAAGAAATCAGAGGTTTTAAAAAAGCCAGAGTCCTGTAATAATTACTGTGTTGGCTGCAGCTGTGTGCCCCCATTTAATGCATTTCAGTGCACAGGATCAGCAGACCCAGAAACACAGCAAACAACAAAGACAGAGAGAACACTTATATCTCATGGCTGGGCAGCTGGACACCCATATTTGGCCAGCTGCTGGGTGGGATATTCCCTTGAACTTTCACACTGCAGGAACATCACCAGGTTGTAGCTCTGTGCAATTTATAAGGGCTCGATGACCTGCCCCATTTTTCAATTGCCTTTTGTCAAGACCTTAAGGAAATGGAACTGGTGAATTCACAAGGCAGATGCCATCAAGTGGCTCTGAACAACCAGCACCATTGGCAGTGCTTTCTTATTATTTGCAAGTAATCAAATTTTCTGAAATTCTAAAAGAGAACTATAAATAGTTATTCTTACACATTGAGTATATTTTGAAAAATCAGTTTATAAGCTACTTGTGGTGCGGGCTTTTTTTCAACCACAAATACAGCTTAGGACATAAAAATTCAACAAGATACTGAAGTTTTTATTATTAGCTTGCAAGGAATATTTAAATCTTATTAAGGCTTTCACTTTATTTTATTTTTCTTGTTTTTTTCCTTCTATTTAAAAGACATTTTCCTTCATCACTAGAAAATGTAGACTGGAGCTTAGCCTACCACACAGACCTTTAAAAATAAAGCAATATTTGTATGTTCTACATTTCCAAAAAGTCAGATAATCAGAAATATTACCAAACAAGTAAAATCTGATACCTTGTTTCAGTTTTGGCTGCATATTCAGCAGAAAATGTTTACAGACAGGTTTCAAACTCCCTGTACTTTAATTAAGCCCAAGAAAAGCAAACAAGAGACTTTGTAACACACACACAAAATTTCCCACTATGTCCATCTTTCAGAGTGGATGAAAAACCATGAGTGATTTGCTGGATGGCCCTACAGGGCTGTGCAACCCTTGGGGGGAGGTGTCCAACTGCCAAGAAGGTGCAGGCTGACCCAACTTAAGGATCCAGCACCAGGATACGCTGAAATCTCCATTTCTTTACAGCACGTGTTTAGGATGTGCTTGGCTCTTCACAAATTATGTAAGGGCTAACAAAGAGACCGTGACTTGGAAGCCTCAGGAAACCAAGCAGCTCACACAACCAGTCAGACCTTTTGGTGGTTTTAGATTGCTTGATTATGGTAAAAGTTCCAGAGGCTCTGCCCACGGTCCAACTCAGGACCGTAACCCACTGACTGCACAGCTTTATAAAACTCAAGTATTCACTGCTGCTTCTTGAACTGATAAAGTTGTCCCAAACTGAACCTAACTCACTGCACCTTGTCCAACTGTAAAACGCTTTCTACCACAACATGGCAGCTACAGTTTTATAACAGCATTTCTCACTGAGAAAACACTGATGGCCAGCAAGTCAAACCCAATATTAGGATCTCTCAAAATAAATAATTTTATTAATAATGAGCATTTCCATGAATGTAAAGTTCTACTTTGCCATTCTCACAAAAAAGGTGTCCAAGCCATTTTGCAAAAATGGTTTTGGAAGCCTCTCCATTTCTGACCAGCTAAACAGACAATTTAATGGTTAAACTTGCAAATAATATCCATCACTTGTACCTAACTGGAAGTCGGCACATGAATTGTGTGACACGTCTTCTATGTGAAATTATGAAATAACAGTTCCCCAAACAACTTTTAGCATGTTACATGAAACTGCACTAAGTAGTTTCTGTGATATCCCAGGACTACAGCAAGAGATATAAGTGAGCCACTGTTAACTCTGTTCTTTTCAGTTCTTAGTACACAGAGAAATACAGAGCAGCTGGCAGTGGATGAAAACCACTATGCCTCAACTGACCTAGTATGTGAATCATAATTCACATAGGCGGCAGATGCTTAAAGACCCTCAAACAATTCTACATTTAAAATGTGTATTTTTGTCAAGTCTGGTCTCATCGTTGCATCAGTAAAACACATAAACAAATATAAAACTGAAAGTTGATGAAAATTTAAAAGAACAGAACTTTAAAACTTGGCACACGTCTATTAATACATTAGTTTGATTCAATCAAAACATCTATATTACATAGTCTCGGGGAAAAAAAGGCAATAGTTTCAAAAAAAGAACACAGAAGACCAATTGTTTTCTTTTAAAAACACAATCAACAACTGTTATTAAAAATATGTGATAGTTTCTCATTCCAGAGAAGTGAAATGGCACCATCTAGTGACTCACACATGAGAAAGTCAGAAAAGTTGTCACTTTTTTTACTTCCTCTCAACACCATACAGTCAAGTTTGGAAACAATAGCAAAAGGAAATGTAAAAACAAACATGAATGCCAGAACATTTACTATGGAACAAGGAATTGAAAGTCAAGTGTTATACTCCAGGATAATTTTTCTACCAAACTAGGTACCTATGGTCTTTAGTATATTAAAATATTTTTGGAGGCACATACAATATAAATGTAATAGATACATACTATTGACCCAAGTATCTTCCCAGGAACAACAAATGCTTTTGAAGCAATGGCAACAATAGCTTACTAAAGCGGTTTCTATCAGTTAGTAACACACACAGCTGTCAAAACTTATGAATAAAAATTGAGTCGCTTTGGATGCATCTCATTTTTCACTGATAAATTTAAATAGCAGCCCCTTCTCCTCAATTAATAATCACACCTCATATTTGCACAGGCACCACGATCCTATGCATTTATGTTCACTGGTTCACTTTTCCAGCAGATTGCCTAAAGGCTGCCTGCATAGAACATTTCTAAGCTATTTTTACAGAAATAAACTTTAACTGCTTCCATACAGATTGCACAGGTCTTATAAAATCTCCCAGGAATTCATCCACTAGAAAAATACAGACAAAAGCAAAATATTTGCTAGGTTTGGTTTTGTTTTTTTTTTTTCTTCTATGATTTTCTTGAAGAAATATATTGAACAAAACCTTAGTAACTTTTTTCTCAACCCGAGGTAATGTGCCCTCTGGAGGACTATCGAGGAGGGCTTTTTTTTCGGAATTGCTACATAGAAAGTGAAAGAGCAAAAGAAGTGGCGCAGACAATTTTCACCAGTTTCCTCTTTTGTTCTTTGCTTTCCATGTGTATTTAATAAATACAAAGAATAGTTTCTTGCTTTGCTAGAAAAGTTATGTCTCTAGCAAACCCCACCACTCTAAATTCTTATGGAGTCTCACCCTAAAAAGTGGAGCACGTTGAAATTACAGCCTCAGAGATAAATGAAATATACACTTTGTTTTAAATTCTCTTTTTTTCCAAAAGGTGGCCCTCTCTATGAAAGAAAGTTCAAGGGTTAACTAATAGAGTTAACCCTATTAGTTGTGTTAGATCTCCAATTTGCACTAATGAAACAAATTTTAAAGTTACCATTCTTAAGTTTTATTATTTAGTTTAAAGCTGCAATAATTTTATTTTCTATTATCAAAACTTACTTTTGAGAAATTATGTTGCCACAAGAGAACTACTGATATTAAATAGTGTAAGCTGTTTGTCCAATGATTCCACATTTAAGCCATCTCCAGTGAATAAGAAGTATCATATGACTTACTTCCAAAGTCTGTCATAGGTAAATCAGAACAGCTCCTGCAGCAGCATAGAAAACACCACTCCAAAGATGAGCACATTTTTCCGTACTGATGCTTAATGGCTACCCCCAGTTTGCACAGCAACAAAACATGTGGGAAGAAAGCAGCAGGGAGACCAGCCAGACAAAAGCCCTTGAACTAAGGAGGGGGCAAAAACCCTGAAGAACGGTTACACATATTGCATTTTTCCACTAGCATTTGAAATTTCTACTAAGGATCTCCACGAGGCAAATGAATTGGTTAGAGAGTTGCAGAGTAAATACCACAAAACAAATACATGCTAAAGTGTGCGTTTCCCATGACAAGAAACTATTTTTTAATTTTACGAGAAATTTAAACTAGCAATTTCATCTCTGATGCGGACAGGGTGGTTGAAAACCAGTTAAATAATCCCACCCATTTAAGCAAACTACATGAATGGTGAAAAAGAAAGGACTACTAGCCTAACTACACCGTGTAGGAAAATAGGGAAAAGTAGGAGCAGCTTCTAAAAAGACTTCTGGTAATAGCCTGTTTTCTGCCATAGCTACGGTTCTTGGGAATACCTGTCAGGCACCAGAAATGAAACAACAGGGACTTGAAATGAGAATGCACAAAAGTGCACATGAAATAGTTACGTATGAAAATGGAGGGCCCGCCCAGCCATCAGAGCCGGAATGGGCCCAGCTTGGCGAGCCGGGGCTCGGGGCCGGCCCTCTCCCGCCTGGGACACCCCGGTCACCTGCGCAGGGCAGAGGCCGCGCACCCCCGCGCCCAGGGCGCTCTCCCGGCCGTGCCGCTCACCGTAACCCAGCACTTTGAGCTTCCTCAGGAACGCCCCGGGGGCAGCCAAACCGCAGCAACCATCACCAGTGAAGACCCCTGGGGTTTGTATCCCCAGGCACCACGGCACGGCTGCGAGGTGCCCAGAGGCACAGCCCGCACCTGGCGTACCCCGCACGGGGGGGTCACCGTCCAGAGGGTGACCGAGCCCGTGGGACACGACGCTGAGGACATTTATGGGCACAAAGGATCGATGTGGGGAGCCTGGACCAAGGTCCGTGGCGGCCACCTGGGCCCGCGAGGCCGCGCTCACGGACCATGCTAGTTTCGCAGGCAGCCGTGCCCGATTCCGCGCCGGCACCCCGGGGGTGTGGGCGTGGGGTACCCACAGGAGCGTCTGAGGAGAGGCCGGGGCGGGTGGGAGCTGCCTGCGCCATCTCACAAAAGCACATCGCGGAGCCGTCCCCATCTCCGGCCTCCCCTCCGCGACCGTGCGCGGGAAGCTCTAAGTCGGTGCGGCCCCCGTGCCCTGTACCCTCGAACGCGGGGCCGCCGCCCTCCCGCAGTGCCTGCCCTGCGTGTGCGGCTGCCGCCGGCACCGAGCCGCGGCCACGCCCGCCTCACGCTGCGAAGAGGGCGCGGGCGGCCCGAGGCCCCGCGCGCTGGCCCTGGTCCCCTCAGCGGGGCGGGAAGGGGGGTTTCGCCCCCGATCTCACCAGGACAGGCGGGAGGGTCTCGCCGCCGATCTCCTCACCGAGACAGGCAGCGGGGCCTCACAGCTGCTCTCCTCAGCAAGGCGGGCAGCGGGGTCTGGCCGCCGATCCCCTCAGTAAGGCGGGCAGCGGGGTCTGGCCGCCGATCCCCTCAGCAAGGCGGGCAGAGGGGTCCCGCCGCTCCTCAACGGGAGACAAGGAAAGGGAAGGGCTCCAGCCCTGCCTCGTGCAGCACCGGGTATGTCTCTGCCCTCCCTTCAAGCAGACGAGGCAGTCGCAGAGTAACGCAGCCCTGTCTGCCTAAACAGCACATTGAACTCAATTAATTAATCAAGACTTGGTTTTAAAGGCCGGTTCATCCCCACCCTTAGCACAAGGAACTGCTCAGCTATTTCCTAATTTCAAGTACATCTACCAGTGCTAGTCTGGAAAATTACACATAAACAGTATGTAAGACACATGTGGTTGGCTTTTGCCTGTGTTTTATTGGTTCAGAGCACAAGTGTGAGGGTTACAGAGTCATTGCAGTTGGGTGAGGAAGCTCAGAAGCAGCATTCGGCAGCATTAAGACAGGGACAGAAGTTGTTCAGCCTTGTTGAAGAAATTCTGTCCTTCATCTAGAATACAGACCAGAGCTAGTTAGTTCCTATGTTGCCTGGAGGAAAAAAAAAAAAAAAAAAAGGAAAAATAAAAAAGTAAGTAAAAGTAGCAGTACAGATTTGTGAACAGCATGAAAATAAATTAAACATTCAACTTTTCTTAAAAAAAAATTTATATAATTTGCACTTCATTTGTAGTTAATTGGGTAAGTGAAGTCTGCACTTTTCCACTGCATACAAATATATGTCTGTGGGTGAGGCAGCACTGGAAGCAAGGATGCAGTGGCAGCCCTGGGCTCTGCCAGCTCCTGTCCCAAAGGAAGTGTCACAGGAGCATCATCACTTTATGCTGTTCTGCAAAGGTGTTAAACCAAGTCAGAAAGGTCAGTGAGCACAATGGTAGCATTTCCCTGAGAAATCAAAACCTGTTTTGAAGCAAGTCCATGGATCTGAGAGCCCAGTGCTGAACACTTGGGACTTGGACTTGAACTGGCCTTGGGACACCAGTCAGAGCTGTGTGTCATGGACACGCCTCTGGAGGGTGGCATAGGCAGAAAAGGTCACAACTGCAGTAAGTCATCTCAGCCACCTACTCAAGGAAGGTATTTAAGACGAACTAGGGTGAAATTCTCAAGACTTGGTGCATGTTCACAGAGTTCTTGGTCACTCTGAAGGCAGTACAGTGTATTCAGGAGTACAGTTTAAGTTACACAACTTTCCACAATTCATGAAACCTGTTAATTCCTCAGATGGGGAAAATGCTCACATCCTGCTCATAACTTACAACTTTATTTCACAAACTGAACTATCAACAAGTACCGACTATGTGCTCAGAAGAACTCGTGTAGCATTTGTTCACACCAGCAGCTTATTACTGATGTGCTCTGCTGAAGACAGTAAAAAATTTTGAAGCAACTACAACACATCCAAGAGCACAACTTTTCAGTATGTTTTGTATTCCATGCCATTCCCTTTCTTTAAACCTCCAGATGGCAAGAACATTATGCAACATAAAAGCTTCATTTATGTATCTCATCTCTTGAATGAATCTTTCTAAAGAAAAATTATTGCAAAATCTTATTATATTGATGACTTTGGTATAGTTCAAGAATTCTAAAGAGCCACTAGTCAACCAAGCTGGAAAAAGAGTAATTTATGAAAAAGGCAATTTACCAGATTATAAAAACTGGATACATTCTACATGTGTACCAACAACTTGTCTCTGATCTACAAGTGTGCAGTATTTGTATCATAATTGCTAGTCTGCAACCAAAAATAGATCCAGACAGAAGCTGTAACAAATCACCATTTTTATGTGGTGTAGGCATGCCTGCTATTTCCTTTTAACAAATGCAGAATGCAAATGTACTTAAAATGTCACTAACTACTGTGAGGACCTATGGACTGCTGAGCATCTAAACCCAGTGCATATCTAGGGGATATGTAAGATAATGCTTAAACAGCTGCTCCTAAAGCAACAAATTTGTCTGCCAGAAGTCTGAGAACAAGCACAACAAAGCAAACCAGAAGTCAAGAAATATTAAGGTGTAACAAGGATGGAACTCTAGCTTTGTGTTGCTTAGGGTAGAGACAATATATCCTTTCAGCTAAATACAGCTGGTGAGGGGAACACAGAAAACACACTTTAGAAGCCGTCATCCACGAGTTTCCCATTTATTCCTTAGGATGTCTCAACTACTAACCTGCTTTTGTCTTGGGCAGATAAACGCTTCTTTCCTTAGGTTTGCTAATTTTTGTACCAATTGCGAACTACTGCCAAACCACAATAATTTGAAAGGCAGAGACTATTGCTAATATAACAGCTAACAAGTATTTGTCAAATCCCTCAGTTTGGGATTTGTTCCTCAGTGTTGAAGGACGCTGGACAAACAATATTTGCTATATTGATGCAATGGTATTTGTGCTCCAGGTTATTTCAGTCATACCTTTCACATAATGCTGATTTAAAGCAACAACAAAAAAGAAAATGTTAACAGCTTAAGTCAGTAGATAATTCTTAATCAAATTGGAAATTGTGTCTCATATTACCTTTACAGGCATTGCTCAGAAGTTACTTTGAAAGGGCATTTCATGACACTGAATGTCTGGAAAAATGGTTTCTTAGGAAACTGAAGGTCATCAAAATAATATACTTAGATTTAAGCAATCACTACAGAAATAAATTATTTTTCTGGACAACTCTACGGAAGAGTCAAGTTTAGGAACAAGCAAAGCCAGACAAAAACCCTTGTAGTTTATCACTAGCTAAACTAAGCTTTATAGATGCAACTCAGCTGGACACCTTTCCACAACAAGCGTATCAAAAGTAGAGTGGAAATGCCAACTGTATAAAAACTACGTGGAATATTTCATACAAAATACTCCAAAATGCTTTTCATTATGTAACTTTTATTTGAGACACACATTGTAAAAAAGTTCACATGAAATAATAAAACTATTGGACTATGAAGGTTTTCTTAGGAGCTGGGTTTGGTTTTTCTGTCTATATACATCAATACACAATTAATGATTAGGTTTACAAGTTAATCACATGACAAGTTCACTTTTATCTGCAGGAGCTTTTCACATTACACCTTTATACCAGAGGTAAAATGTGCTTAAACACACACAGTAGAACACTTCTATTTCAAAATTAAGCATTTTCTCAAGGACTATACTTTTTATTCTGAATTTAATAGCTATATAGCATTAAAATAATGGTAATTGAAGTTTTATTTGCAAAAATGTTCGTAAGGCCATAGGAATGCACTGAAATAGTTAAATTCACCAGAAACAAGAAAAATCAATGTAAATCCTGCTTTTTTTGGAAGAAAGAAATACAAGTTTTATTTATAAGAATGAGAATGGTATAAGCAGTTCAGTGAATGGAGGAGAAAAAAGACCTATTATCACCTACAGACCAATCCTTAGCAAGTTTAACATTGCAAAAATTCCGTTACATTAACAGGTAACCAAACAACAGATGCATTTTCACAAATAACACATTTATGCATTTTTACATATTATTGATGTACTTTCAAATCATTATGCATTCACAATATTTTAATGTGATATGTACATTCAAGACTCCTTTATTCACTTGTGAAAATGATCCACGTAATTCACTTAACTTCAACAGACTAGTACGAGAAAGTTACTTACAATGGGAAATACTTTCTGTAAAAAGAACTACAGGTCTGAAAAGTCGATCTGCATTTTTGAGACTGTCCCCCAAAGAGATAAGTGAGCTGCATTAAGTTTCATGAGTGGTTTAAGCTTTAGCAATATTAGGACTCCCAGATAAGTCAATAACATATTCTATATACACTCAACAAAAACTACTTGTGCATGTTTTGCTGAGCACAGACTGAAAGCTAAAATTGCAAAGCACTGAGACCAGTTTGGTTTTCATTTGGCTTTTTTTAAAAACCATTTAGAAAAATATTGGTCAAGATAGAGTGCACAGGCATAGGGCTGAGGGAAGTTCTCCTAAAACTCCAAAGCATAAGCAGCATTTTTGTTTTATTGAAATCCACTAAAAAATGTCTGCTTTCCTGAAACGTTAATGGCAATTTCTGGAAGAAAACAGAAATACATTTGCTGCTTAATGAATAATAAGTATATGACTTTAATTCTAATGGGCATTAGAATACTAACTAGTTGACTGAGGTATAGTTAAGAGTCCTTCAAAACTTAGGATTATATAGTCTTGAGCAAAGTAGCAACAGAGACTGCACAAAACAATCATAGTGATATTAGAAAAGCCTGTAATACCCAGCATCTGATGCGTAGGCAGAACATACCATTATCATCACCCGCTTGTCTAGAGGAAAACATAGCTAAAATATCCCAGTAAAACATACAGCTGATTTGCACACTAAGATACAGCACATTTTTCCACGTCTGACAGGGCAGACTGTACACAGAAAGGTCTCTACTGACCAAAAGTTAGCACACTGATAAAGTGCAGCCACTCAGCCATTTAATACTGCTGGAGAAGTGGGGTGGGGGCAAAGACACAAAGAAAGAAATCTGCATTTTACCTTATCCATAAGACCACATGAAATTAGAATTCTTCAGTTTCAGCAGATGACAACAAAATTGCATTAAATTCTTCTACAAATAGAAAAAGATGAACTGTACATGAACAATAAGCAAAGTGAAATATTTACTGCAGTACTTTCTCATGCATAAAGTGAATTTCCTATGGTCTTACCTCACATTTATGTACAGTTTAGCACAGCTAAATGTAAGAAAATAGCAAGTTTTTTTCTCCCTCCCACCCTCCCCCGTACAGAGCAGATACCCCAATTCGCTGCTGCTTCAAGAAGCACTTCATAGACTCTACTACTTACAGGCTCTTTCAAAGGGAAGTTCATGGAGACTAATATTGAATGAACATTTAACCACACAGTGAAGACAGGAAAAACAATACAAAGCATTCTGTAAACAGTGCCAAACACAGAACATGTCAGTTTTGGTTTGCAGACAACCCCTGAGATAAAAATCAAAGTATTACGACACCAAATAAGTCAGAGGTAAATTACTGAAAATAAACAACATTCATAGTTGGTGTCACAACACTTTCTGTATAGAAGCACTTTTTTTAACCATACAGAAAACATAACTGCTTTAGCCTGTCCAAGAAAAACATCAAGGGTAGACAACAGAGCAGTTAGGGTTGCTTTGTTTTTTCACTAAACCTTGTTGCCATGAAGGTTTCTCTGTTCTAGTGCAGCAACAGCAGTTTATGAGATCCACCATCTAGTTACAAGAACTACTTCTATTAAACTACACGTGGGGACAGGCTGATAACCACTTAAAACTTTATGGAACCAGCTACTAAGGTTAAACCTTTTAAAATCAAAAGCTTTACATCTAACACTATTGGCCTGTTCCCTTTCACACTATTCAGAACAGACCCAGACAAATTCAGTACCTGACACAGCAAAATGAAGTGGTTATCTGTGGTAACAACCAACTCACTGTTTACAACTCCAGACAACGAAGTGAAGCAAAAGCAAGCACGTCAGACGTTTCCTTTGACACTGACAGAACGCACCCATCCCCTAACAGCAAACATGCTGGACACAAACTTGTAGTTAAAGCTTACAATGGTCCACGTTTGGCACACCAACAGAACTAAAGCACCTGTTTTAATTGCTCATCGAGGAAATTTTTCAGAAGACAATAAAAAAGTAGTAGAACAAAGACTAGGTTATACAATGCTCAGTTGAGTAAAAAAGGCAACTATGTTTCACCTCTGCTTCTAACAGTCTAGGTCACTGTACCAGTTTTTGATGAAAAAACAACTGCTCGAGCAGATCAAAGACACACATTCAACATTAACTGCATAACTACAAGTACATTATAGCCCTAATGCAAGGCTTCCTTAGTGCCAAAACTTGATATACTTTAGCAACTGCCCAGGAAGCTTGGTTTTGGACACCTCTGTTGTCAAGGGTCGATGCTTACAGACCTTAACGAACTATTCTTAGAATTAAGAGTAGAAATGGAAGTCACCTTTAGAAGCAGTCATTTCTGAACAAGTGAATCCACAAAGAGGTTACTCAAAACTCATGCATTCAGCTTCCACAAGCCACTTAAGTGATAGTGATGAGGCCAATTTGTGGTGGTGATTTCAAATCCAGAGTGTACTTCCTCATCAGAAACAAAACAAGGTGCAGACAGTCTGAGCTAACAAAGGGAAGTTAAGCGAGGAAAGACACTGTGTTTATTCAAGTAACTGAAAGGTGCATCTGTGAATCAGACAGTGACTGGCAGTTCAGAACACAACTTTGCTAAGTCTGGTAAAGAAAGAAAAGCAACATACTACATTCAGAATAGAAGCCATAGCTTCTGCATAAACAGATTTGTGCATCTAAGAGACAAAATCTGTACAAATTTTTAAATGCCAATTGTTACAGTAATTCTCATCACTAGAGCAACAACATCCATACTGCATGGCCACAAGTATACAGCATAGAAAATAATGGAAATGAGACTTAATTTTTCCCCTGGCTCTTCTGCTTGAAAGTAAGTTTGTTTAAAAAGAGAAAGAAAACTGCACAAATCTGTTAAGAATCTTACTTACAAGTCAAACTGTGCAAATACAAATGTAAGATTGTGCTGTAACAGGCAGTAAGAGGCCAATATGGATGTGCAAAGTTAAAAGAAACATAGCAGCTTTTGCAACAGGCAATAAAACAGAAAGTAAAAAAGGAAAACAAGTTAAATCTTGCATTTGTGTCTCCACTTCATAGCTTCCATATCTGAGAAAGAAGAGCCTGACAGGTCAATAGGCTTAGTGAGCAAAATCCACTTGGTATTTGTGTATCGCAGTCTACGTTCAATGGAGCTCTCAGCAGCAGCTTGGTGGTATTATTTCTGAGGCTTTGTGACCCTGTGCTTTCAAAGAAGCAGAAAAGGTTCTAAGTGTGCTGCAGTCTATCATTAGAAGTTCATCAAAGTAGCGTGCATCGAAAGAAGCTGCTCTTCTTAGATCGATTTTCTGTTATTTTTACTGGCCCACCTGCCCCCGATGAACTGTTGTCATTCTGAAAGAGAAAAGAGTGTCAACGTCCTAAAATGCAGAAAAAAGATCTCTAGCTTTTCTAGTCTCCCTCCCCACTTCCCCCACTTGCAAGGCAAGTGATCTGCAGAGATCTGCTGCAACTTGACCTCCTCAGTTATCCAGACTTTGTTAATCACTTGGTAAAAAGAATAAACATTTCTATAACAATCCAGATCTCAAGAATTAGCTGGAGAAGAGACTACATAATAAAACACGGATCACACTATTGCATTTTGGAACAACACATCAGTTTCAGGCTGCCCAATGTTAATGTTCATGCAAAATAATGAATAGTTATGCACTGATGTGTAATAAAGCATGATACATCACTGTTTGCTCAAGTTTGATCTAGCAACTACTGTAAACCCCAGGAGTTTTTTGCTAGGGCTACTACTCAGCCAATTATGATAGCTGTCCTGTCATTGTAACTAGTTTGTATGCTAATTGGAAATACAAACCATTTTTCTGTTGAGCTTTGTCATAATGTCCCGTGCAAGTGTGAAAAACGCCTGGTGAGGAGTGGAAATAAAGAAAAAACAAACAAGAGTTAGTCACAAGACACATTAAGGAATAGCCAGACACATTAACAATACAGTGTTCTGTAGGCCACTAAAAGCACTTTGAGTTGCAAGACCATCTATGTACAATATCTGTATACTTAAAACTTCAGTAAACATGCTTTAGAAGAAAAAACTATTTATTTTTAGTCTCCATCTCGCCAATCTTTGAAGCAAGTGAACAGACCCTCCCATTGCATACCTCTGGGGGGACAAAAAAATCAGCTGAAGAGAAGGCTGCATATACTAATCCTGTTTTTATTTCCCCCCCAGCTGAACCATGCATCACAATGAGAAACCCAGAGAGGTTTGAGAAGGGCAACCCTGGGAATTCACATTAAGGTTAGCTCGCTTTCTGTTCTTCAAAAGCTTTACTCCTGGACTATCTATAAGGCTATTTAAGCTTCCAACATCTCTGTTAAAAACAAAACAAAAAACCATAAATAATTACTCTGGCAAATCTCAGCATCCTAGATTTCAGTGTATGAAGGAGCAAAGAAACTTCTCTAGCAGGAAAATTCTGCAATTCTCCAGGTGCAGGAAAAAGCAAGACTTTAGGCTATCTGGAGACCCTACTAATCTAAGGACAGTTCCAGAATGTAAGAAGTATAAACACTTCCCCTCTCATTGTGTTTGGAATATATCCAAAGACAGACACTCATTTAATGTAAATAAATCACAACAAATAAATTAACTCACTTCTGGTCCCAAGAATATCACAATTGTGTAATTCCCCAAAAGTGAAGTATTTGGTGGAAAGTAAACGAAATCATTAGTGATTGCCAAATGCCTACACCAGCTGCATTTTTTAATGCTTTCTTCACCATTCATGTGACAATTTAAAAAAATAGTCAGAGCACCAAACGTTTTGGAGTAAGCACAAACTACTGCAGTGCGTTTCATGACCTGCAGGGGTTAACATGAAACTGCCATGACAGGACAGAGCAAGTCAACCCTCCAGAGGAGCTCAGCTATCCACTCTGGTATTAACTGCTCATGGTCCCACTTCCAGTGTCTGCTTTAAGAATCACAAGGACCCTGGCAAAATCAGGTCAAGCTAGTCCACGTGCAGCACGATGCAGATCAGTCCATTCTAACTCTGCAATCAGAAAAAACCACACCTGGCTGGCACAACATCCCTCTTGTTATTTTAAAGTAACAATGTCTTCAGTTTCTAGTTAATTTGTCAGATTCCTGATCTGAATTAAATAGGTGTTTGCAGGACTTCTAAAGAGTATCCCATAGAAAGACTTTTAAATTATTAGGTATAGGGACAACACTTAAGAACAAGTCTACCTTGTTGGATGAATGAATCTTAATTTAACTGCCTTTTGATAAAGTTATTTTTTTGTCCACACTTTTCATACAGCTCAGATCCTCCCCCCACCCTCCCTGAGATGACACGAGTGATTTATGGTGAGATAGACTGGACCTGAGCCACTCTTCCTTCCAACTCTATTTCCTTATGCTTTCATAAATAGAGATCTTGTGGTTTTAGCACAAAATTTATTTGCAGGAAAACAGATTATAAATCTATAGATAGCATTGTAAGTCTTCTTCCTCCTCTAACACGAGCTTATGACCTGGTGTTCCAGGTTAATACACACATTTTCAGTCTCATCTGCACAGCATGTATTTAGTAGTAACCTGAAGGCTCCGTGACACAGTGGCACATTATCCTGCGAGTAAAGAATCCCATTTCCTGCACAAAGCACTGTTCTAAAATTACACCTATTCTTTGTCCAAAAGGACTTGAAATTTAAGCAGCAAGGCACAGACATCTAAAGCAACTGTTTGCTACTGTAATAGTAAACCAGTCTGTGAACACTCATTTATAAAACAATTCCAGACATTACCAGAAAATCAGAAACAGTTGGATCGTAGCAGCAGACCCAGGAGCACAGTTGGGACTTCAGGTCCCAGGTCAGGTGAGAAAGCCCAGCAGATCATGGAACATACCTCCACAGAAGTAATTCAAGAAGCACCTAAGTGTAGCACCCATCTCTTACCTCTTCCACATTTATGCTGGATTTTGCACTTGTCTCCAAAAATTTGATTCCATAATCAATTGCTAACTGGAAGAGAGGTTAAAGTTTTTCAGTGGTTTTGAAGTTCCTTTGTAAAAGGAATGTTTCACACATAGGTTCCCAATAGGTTCATAATAGAGTAGATGCTGCATGCTTTAACAAGCTTTAAAAACCAAACCAAGCAAGCTTCACTTCTATTTCCTCTTGCAAGAACATTAAAGACTATTAGACAAAGTATTAGAACTGGTCATGCCCTCACAAGAAGTCAAAACAAAACAAAACAAAGACATTAATTTCTCACCAAAATACTTATTTAAGCTCTAAAAGAACATTAAGGTAGAATCTTTACTGATATGGATTGTGGACCAGGTAACTACAATACAATCATCCCATAAGCTGTGCTACCAACAGCTACACCACTTCAGCTGTACACGACAGATTTTGTAGTATTCTTCCTTGTTTGTTCTGTAGAACAACTAATTAATTACTTAAGCTTTAGTAACAGCACTTATAACAAGAATAAGCGACCACCACAGTGAACTGAGTACAACATGATCAAACTATACATGAAACTTTATATTGAGATCTAGAATACGTCATGCTATAGCAAAGGTCAACATTCTTTACGAGATCTTGGTCTCAAGACAACAGTACCATTAAGTTTACTCAAACCTGAAGACAGTTAAGTGCTATTTAAAAACAAAAAACCCCAAACCTGGCATCCTATACATGTGAGTTTCTGAAACGAGATTTGAGACCCATTCTCTCTCACATGCCTAAAACATACCAAACATCCAGAAGCTAGAATCCTACAAGAAGTAGGCTTCTAAATAGGGTAAGTTACCAAATCTTACCTTCTCCCCTTTTTCTTTTGAGACTTGTCTTTTTTCATTCATATCACATTTGTTACCCAAGATCATTCTTTCTACATCTGAAGAGGCATGCTGGAAGAAGAAAAAGTAATCTCTCAGGAACAAAGTGCATCATTGTTGAAAAGAAACTTGTATGTCAAACTCCTCCACAACACACTATTTTATTTTAGAGAAATTATCTAATGTGAAGGCATTACTCAGAGAGGCTGACTTTTGAAACAAGCAATAAGATATTAAAATAGGCTGGAATAAATACTCCTAGATTACATTTACCCAAGTACTGTAATAGATCAAATGTGTGGCATGAGGTCTGTAGCAGGGTGCACACATACACAGGCATTTGGCTATTCTGGAAATGTAACAGTACACACTTTACTTGCAAGTGGTACATGGCCATATATGTTGGCTACTGTAATGAAAGTAATTACTTGATTTTTATTTGTCCCAGGGAAATTTTAAGATGGAACAAAGCACTTACCTCCTCTATGTTTCTTATCCAGTTTTTTATGTTGTCAAAAGACTTTTCATTTGTGATATCATACACCAGCATAATTCCCTAAATAAAGTTAGGAAAATCTAGTTAGATGAGCTAGTACTATTGGCTGACTTTCAATGTATGCTGTAGTTTTAATTATACTTCTAAAGAAATTCAACATAGGATTATAGGTGAATAAGTCTTTTCTCAAGACATTATGCCATGCCTGGGAATTTATCCAAAATACCACTATTTAACATCTTTTGCTACTGTTAGAGGTCGAACACACCACCTATACAAAGCTTTTAATTATTAGCCTATAGCTGGGGCAAGTTTAGAAACTCTACTACATCAGCAACCAGGACTCTATGGTTAAAGTCAGGTTTAGATGCAGCAGCTTTAAGCAGTCCAGGATATCAAACTTGTGAGCTCCAGTCTGCTGGGGCCAGCAGACACTTCCAGCAAAGCTGCCCCTGGGGCTCTCCCAGAAGCTTTAGCTCTTTCCAGCAGTTCTGTACATACCCTGGCATGGGATCTCAACAGTTAGCAAAGCATGGGAAACCACAGAGCCACTGCATTAAGCACAGATTGCAAGGTTCACCTCCATTTCCAATCATTCCTCATAGGACAAATAGAAGTCCTCGGCCATGGACTGGGGAGAAGACCAGGTCACTGCCAAGGCCTTTTTAAGCACTGGAAAGCTCTAATACAGAGCCACAACCATTCTTATTTCTCCCTGTCTTCTGTAACAGTGGAGTTATTTGGACCCACAGCCTATGAATGTCACAGATCTGTTCACATAAAGCAGCAAGAACCTGTAACAGCAGCACAGGTAGCAACTACTGTGTCAAAATTAAAGGTGTCCCAACACAAAATTTCTCAAATCATAGCATTAAGAACAATTACAAGCTTTGTACCACAAAGGTGCAGGCTCTAAGTCAGTTATTTGACTTCAAGTCACTCTCAATGGAGGCAAAACTAACAGCAGGCAAGTGATTGTATTTCTAGCCCAGACTTTGCATTCACTACTGGCTGAAGGAAAAGCAACTCAGTGAGACACAGTTTTAATATTAAAATAATTCATTATCCATTTTTGAAACACTTCAAGTGTTTAAAGGGGTTGACTGCATTTAAAAAAACCCAAACTTATCTGATTAAAGCTCGGCAACTTATTTTATTAAAATCTGCAGAAATTTTTATTATATTAAAAAAGACAACAGAGCTGGAAGTTTCATCACAAAAACCAGGCCTAGACCAAGTACCAGCACGCTTAAAAAAGGAAAAACAAACAAACAGAAAACCCCCAACCAAACCACAAACTTCATTCCCCACAGCTCAAGCCACAATTATCCAGTCCTCCAGTGGAAGACTTACACGACACAACCTTAGGAACAGCAAACCAGTTCCACTAGTCGTGTTCAGGTTTTTTGAAGTGTGAGCACTCACCATGGCTCCTCTGTAGTAAGCTGTTGTGATTGTGCGGAATCGCTCCTGGCCTGCTGTATCCCTATAATTCAGTGAAAAAAAGGATTTGTTTTACACTCATCTATACTTACAGATGTCTTATTAAAGAGAGTAACAATGCATTGATACTTGTCCATTAGGAAAACACACCTTTAGCTGTTTGCACAAGCTTCTTCAGCCCTCAGCAGCTTCCTCACTCCCAAGCTACCCTCCTTACATCAGCAGTGAGAGCAGCACCAGAAACATGGCACAAAACCACTCCAGTTTTCATGCAAGCAATAAAACTCAGCACCACACAGCCTGCCCTCCAGTAATTAAAAAAAAAGCTCTGATGCGTCCAAGCCCTGTCTTAAACAAAAGTGAAAACACACAGCAATGAAATACTTCAGGATGGTGCACTGTCACACACAGTTTGCTGCTAAGGTCAGCCACTACACCTCAACATGCTCTTGTTTTGTCCTGGGTGACTTGAAAGCAGTACCTGTCTGTGAGTGAACCAGCAGACCCAAGTGTTTGGCTACCAGTCACACCTCGGGGGAGCTGAACCCCAAAGGCCTGACAAAATCCAGCTTTTTAAACCTATATTACAGACAGAAAATTTTTACCAGCCACTTCTGGCACTGCCCTTCCTTAGTCACAAGGATTCTGGCTCAGGAGACTCAGTTTCTACTAAGCCGCCATGCAAGGAATGGGAGCATTATTGGTGAGTACAACCAGGTATCAAAGTACCAGAGGAGATTACATTTTATTGCCTTGCATATTTTAGCTTGCAGCTATTGAGTTAATATTTCTCCTCCACATGGAAAGGCTAAAAGCACATTTAAGAGGACAGCTTTTGATAAAATAGGAAGTTGCTGTAATGCTTGCATGTGAACAGGCTATTTCCTGTGCTACTGAAGCAGAACTACTCCAAGGGTGAGCGAGAAAAAAGCATAAACCTTATGGACAGTCAATGAATAAAAGGTATGAAACTTCTGGTACACTGAAGCTCAAAAGCTATGAAGTATTCTTTCTCAAAGTGAATTCAAGTCTCTGAAAACCTGAATTACTTTGGAATACTTACCATATTTGTAGCTTGATTTTCTTTCCATCTAATTCTATCGTTCTGATCTTAAAGTCGATGCCTGCCAGAGAAAGAGATACCCTTAAGTTTTGCAATTAATGTAAAGGAAGTGTTCAGTTTCCTTTTGGCAATTTGGTAAGAGCAAACTTAGTCAAAAGAACTATTCTGAAGCTGCCATTTCTCCCACACACTTGGAAATGCTGAGAATGCACAAAGGTTTTCAGCTGCATCCAACATGTCAAGGATAAATTATTCTGCACAATGAAAGCAGACCAAACTCAGACTCACTACTAGTTAGTCAAGATTATTAGAGGAAGACTTGATCTCCAAATCCTTCCATTTTACACCAATAAGGTCACCAGTCTGAATGTGTATATCTCCTGAACTTCTGACTAGTCCCTGCAATTCAATTCCCCAGTACCTCTGCCTCAGAGTTAAAAATACATCCTGTGACCCCTTAGTTCCTTTTCAAAGCCAGCATCTACTTTTGAAAACTGATGTTTGGTGTAATCTAATCAGACATCACAGTAAATGGCAATACAACACAGGAGACTCCTTTTTCAAGAACACTCATTTGGGAGCAATTAAGATTTTCTAGGAAGCTCCAAAAAGTATCAAGAAAACACTTCTCTCCTTTTCCCCCTCACACTTCCACATGGTACCCATCAGTTCTCAGATTGATTTCGAAACCATATTTCAGATTTTAAGCGATAGGTTTTAGAAAAAGATTTTAAAAATTAATCCAGAAGGGCTTAATAATGTCTTTTTAAGGTTTAGAGGGGTGAAATGGATTTCCAAACAGACTAGCCTTAATCCTAGCTACTCTAACTTTTGCATCTCTAAATCTGTATTACAACACAGGTCAAATTGCGACTGCTCAAGTCTCACTACTACATGACTGCCAGACTTTTCAATCCTGTGACAGCAGCCCCCAAATTAATCGGTCTGGAAATGAATGGCCCACTTTTCTTCACTGCATCCTAAATAGTTACTTGATATTTAGTTGTAGTTTGTAAAAGATACGGTTAAGTTAGAAAAAATTAAATACTCTTTCTTAAGATGTAATTTAATTGACAATTATCAAGAGTATCTTAATCAGAAAAATGCTGTTTCTAGCTTTAAGAATTCATCCATCCATTAAACAGGAAGCTATGGGAGTTTTTAATACACCACAGTAAAAACTGAATATGAAATATCGATGTTCATTAGCTATTTGAATTTCATTCTTCTCACATGCAATATTACTATTTTAATATACCGAAAATAACAGGTTTCAGCCACTTAATCTTAATGTGCCATGGATACGTAGTTCAGCTCATTAGTTAGAATACAAATTACAAGCAAAAATATCACATCAGCACTTTAACAGCATACGAAATTAATTGCATTAATTTAAAATGCTATGATTACTACTACAATTGCAATTTCACAAGATTCACTGGTGGATTTACAGGAAAAAAGATACTTTCATTAATTCACACTCTTCTAAAAACGACATGAGAATTACATGTACTTTCAAAAAATCCCTATTCTATGTAACACAAGCTTGGCAAGTGTTTCCATTTTACATAGGAGATGATTTTGTCTCCCTTGTTGTAAAGATTCTTCTCCTAACTAGGTGCAATCACAGCTGCTGAAATCACAGATAACTGTATTCAGGTCTGAAAACAAATAACCTTTGCTCTGAATAGATTTTGTTTTGGCCTCAAAGGTTATAAAGCACAAATACGGATTTCTCTGGAAAGAGCATTGTATCATGGCAACAGCAAATTAAATCAGTTTTAAAAGTTCATTTGTGTCTAGGCCTGAAGCTTTAGTGTAACAACTAGCAGTAAAACTAAATTCAGAGACTGCTGTGGTTTAAAGAGAATTCTGCCTGTCCTGTGAACTGCTGAAGCTAAGACACATCAGCACGGACAGTGACAGACTCCTGGGTGGCTTTCTGAGAAGGACTCCTGACTGCAGTGCAAGCTTCCCATGGGCACCAACCCAGGTCTTGCACAGACTGGTTTCTTGTGGTTACTCATCTCCCTTGCAGCGCTGAAATGATTTATACAACCATTCCTTTGATCACTTCCAAAAGGCAGGACCTGCACAAAAAATATCTTCTCAGAACGTAAGATTTCTAGCATGAACTTCATCAAAATTCTCAAAGATTCATTTCAAAGCTAAAAGAAGAATATAAAGGGAAAGGCTGTAAGTACCTCTGCAACTGCAACTTTTTGGAGGTTAAAATGAACTAGAAACTGATGTTTCTTTTGTTCCTTCACATCCATATGAGGAAGTGGTGAGCTACACATGTTCAGAGCAAGCCTGGTGACATGTGCTGCCACTTCCGGCCAAGTGCTCTTGCATGGCTAAGTACAAGCCACGATCTGGTTACAGCTACACTGAAATTACACCATGTAAAACACTCCAACAACTATAGCATTTCAACACTAATTCTTGACAAAAGATTTCCTTTATTAATCCATTCTTCTTTTGCACAGTCACATACTGGGATACAAAAGTTTGAAAAATTACTCAGGCCAAATGAAGAGGAGTCATTTGTGAATTAAAGTCTGATTGCAAAGGATCACATAGCTGGCAGTTTTAAAATGCAACATGAAATGCTGTTTTTCCAATAGAGAGAAAAAGCCCAGAAACATTTGGATGTCCATCTGAAGTTAAGTTTAGAAGCTTTTAGAAAACACAGACCCAGATTAATTCTTAAGAGTGCAAATGCTAACAGGATAATTATCTTTAACTGCTGAAGTGGAGTTGTCACATGAAAATCTGACACACTGGTGCCCACCTAGCATGTCAGTAAATATTAGATTAGAGCTATACAGAAGCATTTGTTGCAGGAATCACAAAGTTGCATTCTGCGAGGATGGAGCCCAGGTTGCAATTTGAACTGCATATTAGGGCTGTAATTGCTTGCACTTCCCTTGCAGCATGGGGTAAAAGTAGCTGAGGGCTTATTGTTCTTCAAAATCCTTTCTAGATCCTTGCTAACTATAGGCCAGGGATGCATCCTCTCTCCTCACTTTACTGAGGGTATTTGCTTCCATAGCTTCCAATAAAACTGTCTAAGAATACCCCAGGCAGTATCATCAGTGCCACACAAAGGCTCTCACAGAAAACCATGGGAACTGGAGGTTGCTGTGTCTACCTTGCATTGCTATGCAAAGCTAATAAAATTCAGGGCAAGCCACTGTTCACTGCCACACAGCCAAATGCCACAGACCAGGGGGACTGGCCTCACCTGGCCTCTTTTGGTTTAAGCCAAGAAGTCATGTCCATTTCATACCTCAAAGCTCTTCTGCCACTACCTCTTCCCCTACTCCACTCCCCAGCTACTTTCTTCTTATTCCAACTCACCCGGGCAGATTTTACCCATAATCAAGCTGCAATGCAATAATTTTAAAGAGACATTGTGAAATATTACAGAGAGCTCACAATACTACAATAAACAGCCAGGACTGCCCAGCAACACATATGGAAGGTTCCTTTTCCAGCTCTAGTACCAGTGGTTTTCTACCATGAACCTTAACAAACCAGCCTGACGCAATTCTTACAGGAATGTAAGGACAAACTGAGCAGGGAGGCTGAAAAAGTTCATTTTGTTACTTTAGTTTTTAGAACAGTAGCTTGCTCTCAGGGCATCACTGTCACTCTTTTGTTCTCTCCTCACCCCGACTTCGACCCTGTAGCCATCAGAGCCAGTATCTCAGGTTTTTCATGCTACAGTATCTGTTCCAGCTGGGACTCCACTACAACTTCTCCCTACATAGTACCACTGTTCGGACAGATTGTCTTGTTTCTTCTTTTCAACAAAATTGCTGTTGCAGAAAATGCTACAGCACAAAGAAACCAAAGAAACCAAACCGAAATATTCTGGTTGGAGCCAGTAAGCTGTTCCGACTGAACTAGAAAATAATTCCTGAAGGTAAAGGTTTCTTGGGACTTCAGTCTGCTCAGCAAAATGCTTCTGGAAGCGTAATGTTCTTGAATGTTTTTGTACAAGCAGTATAAGGCAGACAGAAAAGAAACTTATACAAATCAGTGTAAAAAAAACAAACTGAAACAAAAAATCCTGCCACTAGTGGGCAAATATTAGAATTCTTAGTCTTTACCTTTATCACCTAATTCACCAGTATTTTAAGTTAATTCTTCACATGGCTCAACACTAGTTTGCAGCACCAGGACCTTATGTGTGCAGCTGTAGCAAGAAATCAGACAGGAAATCGGCACCATACAGGATGTAAATAAACACCAACTTCTGATAGCATACACTAGCCTGTATATCTACCCCAGGAGAGTATTGCTCCATTTCTGAGAACTCAATAATTGTTTTTTAAAAAAAAAGTATTCAATGTACTAACATTTTACATTGTTTACCTGTTGATTTTATTTAGTATATAAGCCAAAGAAATTTTAAGAAGTCAGTGAACACAAAAATTGGCAAAGAAGCTGTGTAAAAAATGAATACCACATTCGCTTGCTAGAAGAGTCTTATTTTAGTCTCATCTATCAAAGAACATAAAAGATGCATCACAGTTTATTAAAACAAAAAGGGAACTGTTTTGCATGACCTGCATATAATAAAAGCCTCACCCTCTTAAAGAAACTGTCTTCCTACTTGTCTAAATCTTACCTTACTCCTTTGAAGTAAGAATGGAAGAATGAAATGGAAATAAAACATCTTTTTAAAATGGGACTCCCTGATAAACTTAACTTTGTGGCACTCATCACCACTGGACATAGACCACAATAAAAAGGAATGCATTAAAAGATGGGGGAAGGAGTCAAGGTACAAAGTCTTGTTACCCTTTTGAGCAAATTGGCATGAGAAAAATTGGAATTTATGCATCAAATTTCAAGCTGGGCTTGATCCAACTTCACAGCATTGGTCCTTCCCAGCCTACTTTGTTTATATGTGAGGTTGTGGGGTTTTGATTTTTTTCAATGGGCTGAGCTGGAAAAGGAGAACATCTTACAAAATCTTTACTGCAAGACATGTTAAGAGTCTCAAGATATACAAAAGGAAAGGAAAACATTTTCTGCAGTCACTCCGGTTAAGTGAATTAAAAGCAACTTTGAACCAAGCAAGCAGATTTGTAACTTACCTTCAAAAAAAAATAAAGTGAGAAGAGGCACTTAACTGAAAATCAATATGCTTCACCCTCAGTTTGTTGAGTCCTGGGAGAGAATTACTCAGAAAATACTTGTCCCTATAGGCTGCGCATCTTGTGAACAGCAAGCTGGGAAAGAGCAGTGCTCCTGTGGCACAGCTGCTGCTGTCCTGCTCATCCTTCCAAGGGTGCCTTGGAGTCTGAGAGCACAGCACAAGCCTGTCACCCCCGAGACACAGCAGCAGTGTCAGCATCATCTGCTGCGAGTGCATTTATATCACACTCTGAGGGGCTGTGAGCACTGAGGGCCCTGTCACACACCTCTGCCACCACCAGGTGACACACACCAGATACCAGCACTGATCACACAACTTGTGTGTGAGGACACAGGAACAGAGCTCAAGAGTTTCATCATCTTCCATGGACAGACCTACAGATCAGTACTCCAGAAACTCGTTCTTTTCATTTATATCCAACAGCTGAGGGACATCAATTTGTTCCCACAGATTTTCCCCACAAGCTTATCCAGAGATTACTCCCTTTTTTGTTCTCATCAGGAGGTATTGCAGGGTTTGGATTAAATACACAATTATTTTTTTATGTGGTTTTCAAGAGAAAATTTTCTTGTGCTACATCAGTATACTGTCTCAATCTACAAAGGTAGATAAATGAAGCTTCAGAAAGTTGCTTTTAAATTAGAACTTTCTAGAATAATTATAGTAAAAATAAAAAATGACGAAGTAGGAGTCAAGATCACTGTAAAAGGCAGGGTGGGGAACCCTTGCAACATACCAGTGTGTCATACAGCCTCATACAAAAGAACTAAGTCTAATCATCTTGAACTTGAACATTTGGCTTTAGTCCCTAGTAACATCTGCAAAGAATTTTCAGATGATCTCAGCAATGTCTTGTATCAGTATGTACATTAAAGAGGCAGTAGTCTTTTATTGCACCCATTCAAAAATACAGCAGATTAACATGAGGGAACACACCAGGGTAAAGGTCAACATTTTTTCAAAAGTTGTAAAATTAATTATTTTAGAATTAAACACAAGTGCAACCAGTTTTAGTTACTCTTTCACAACTTAAAGGGACAAACTGTATTCCATTCCTTCTGGGCAGCCAGCAAGAATCCACAACACACTAGTAACCTCGAGTGGGCTGAATAGGCTCCTTCAGGTTAACTGGCCTTTCTTCATCTAACTCTTCACCCACACACAAAGAACCCAATACCAGTGTCTCACATGATGAGGCACAGAGCAGTGTCTTGCACCTTGGAAGTTATTAATACAGAAAGGCTCTTAAAGTTTAAACACTGGCAAAATAAATACATACAAATGGCTAAAGTAGGTAAGGCAATAAAGAATGGGGATGCCATGTGCATGTTTAACATAAGGCAGTTTCCTGCTCCTAAGGCCTTGAGACTTATGACCGAGATCAGCTCAACACTCAGGGTGCCAAGCAAACTGCCACTTCCTCCAGCACGTGTCCCCTCAGCTATGGCACAGCTGCCACCCTAAGCTTCCTTTCTTAAGATAAGCTACTTTCTACTTAAAAGAGAACAAGGGATTCAGAATACAATTTATAATCAACAGAATTAGACCAACCTTTGAAACATCCATGTTTTTGACAGCTCAGTAACCTACAGTGTGATCTGATTACCACGCTAAGATCTGAATCCAGTGCTCTCCAGCCACTTGTTCACACCAGTGCTCCTGTGAGTTCTGCCACTACAACTGTGCACTGCAGTGCTTCAGTGTGGACATTGCAACATCCTCAACACTGAACCTTTCTTTTCAGCATTTTGAATTCAATTTACAGATTACTTTGAGCAACCTTTGAAATGCATGATTTTAAACACCAAAAATACTCAATATAAAATTCAAGACTATAAAACAACATAACACTAGAGACTTAATACTACTTGACATGAGTGAAATTATCATCTGTCACAAAAGCCCAACTTTAAAAGGGCTGAGTCCCTGTAGAATGTATTTTAGAGCTTACAATCTAGATACAATGGAAGTGCACAGAAATTAGCTTACAGTCTACTTCTCATTCTATTTTGAATGTAAGATAAGCTACACTTGGTGGTAACTCAGTTTCATCTAAAATAATTTTTAAATAGATTCAAATTGTACTACTGATACAGACAGCCAAGTTTGTTTATTTTAAGGATTATTTATAGACTGCCTGTCTCTAAGAGGAATGCATTAACTTAGCTGCTTAGAGAATATATTCCTTTCAAGCCAACATGCAACTGGAGAACAGCAAACCTTAAAACTGGCCAACAGACTTGAATTGAGGCTACAGTTTCACAGCTGAAACTGGGGTAGGCACTTCCAGGACCAGGTGTCACAACCAAATCCTTTTCTCCTTTGAACTCACTCACCTGTGTGAGTTCCATAATTCAGTGTACCACCATCTGTAACAACAACTGATGGCATAACCTGAGAGCACAGGTACTCCCTGCCGCATCTCTCCTCCTGTGAGTAGCAGAGCACACACTCTGGTGAACCAGGCATTAAACTGAAGCCCTAGTTAACAGAGACCCAGAGGGAGCCCACAAGTAGCTTGCCAGCAGCTCCAGTGTGGATCCTAGAGCAGGCTATCACTCGACCAGCCGCAGCTCCATGGCACTTCAGGAATTGCTCTGTATGTCACACTCCAGCCAGGGCTGGGTATGGAAGAGAAACACCTGCAATGACCTCCCAGGGACACAACCCCACACCCACTCAACCTGTAATGCAGCTATGGGAGACTTGTGCATCTCTCATCTACTTTGAAGCTCTTCTTTCCCTCAGGTCTCCAGGACGTGTGGTGAAAACATGAAAAAAAACCCTCTGCCACATGCTTTAATGGGTAAGAACACCAGATTTCCCCATCTAGAAGGTGGCTTATGAATACAAATATTTGATTCTTCTTTCAGAAGTCCAGCGCTTAATACAAGATGACATGTGATTGGTCCTCCTCAAAAGCATAAATTAATAGGTAAGACCAAAAAAAAAAAGGGCACAAAAAACCCCCCAACCCCAAAGCAGAATCCCCAGGAACAGGAAAAAATGATCCCAAAACTCTTGCCCGTAAACGATCTATGTTTGTAGACGTAGAAAACATAGAAAACTATGTCTTTAACCAAAATAACTCTAACTGAATACTGCTGTCAGGAAAAAGACAAAAAGAACTACTTTGTCCAAAGTCAGCATCTTAAGAAACCAAAAGGTTGAAAAAATGGCCTATTAAAAAAGTCCCATGCAACTAATACTGCCTTGTCACCACAATTTAAAGTTCATTGTTTATTATTCATATACCAAGCTTCAGTTGTGACAATAAGAACAGGCCAAAAAGATTAGGCTTTGTTTTGTTCCCTAATATTTGGTCCTGGTAAACCTATCTGTCTGTCCAGTGAGAAATGGAGATGCCACTTCTTTTTTAAAAAGTCTCTTAAATCAGGGCTCTACATGAACTGGTTATTCAGAGGGAAGAAACAAAGACTTTGGGGGGCCAGAACATTGTCTGTTTAAAACAGAAGAGGTGCTACATGAAAAACGAGCACAGCAAGTGTGCCAGGATTCACAAAGCAAAGCGAGAACCGGGATGTCCATCATGACTTACACATAAAATGCCCTCACACAGTACAAACAAAGCACTTCGTACCTTCTGTTCCAGATGTGCCTGTGATTGGCACCACTTACAATCCCCATCAGCTGCAGATTTAACACAGGTATGGAAAACACCATGGGAACAGTTGGTATGGACAGGTGATCACTGCTATAGCCCAACAACTCAGACTGCCAAGCACTTCCTTGAGAGGTTCAGGGACGCCACAAGAGAATCAGAGATAAAAACAAGTTAAATTGGATAATGTTAGAGCAGGTATAAATTACACATGACCACTGTAAAGACAGAAGTGATGAAATGTTTGGAAGTTTTATAGGAACGCACAAAAACTGCACTCACTTTAGAGGGCACAGACCTGCTCACATGGAAGAAGAAATACAGAGAACAAGGGCATTACCAGGAACATAAAAATGCAACAAAAAAAAGCACATATCAACAATACCAGTAAGACAGCTCTTGGCTTTAACTGATACTCTGTCCAAAAGGATCCAAGAAGAGCAAAATGTCTCATCCAGCAAGAATTATCTTTGTTAAAATAAATAATCTAATCTAGGAATTTCAGTTAAGTCTGAAGTACAGTTGTGTTTTAGAAGCAACTGTAGAATGTACCTAGTGAGGGAGCAAAATCAGGCCAAAAAGTCAAAGCAGAAAGTTTAAAGTTACTGAAGTTATTTTTACAGACAGCACTCTCAACAGCCCCAAAACATCATTTTCATCAAAGGCTTTTTTAAAACCATGTTTTAACATGAGGGTAAGCAAGCATGTGGGGGTTTTGGTTTGTCTTTTGCTTGTTTGTTTGGGAAGTAAAGGACATGAGAGAAGAAGGGCTGCTTTAACTTCTTACATGAATGACAAAACAGGCCTTTTTCTGAAAGGTTTCTACTACCCACATTAATGGGCAAAGCCACCTAACTTATTAAGAAAGGCCATACTTGTCTTTCTGGCACATAGCTGTTTTCTTCTCCTGCATCACGCAAAGTTCTTTTAATGAATTAATTTTAATTAATTCTTTAATTTCTTCATCTGCTTTTCCTGCTTTGCATGTCCTAAGTACTCCTCTCTACATCACTTGTGCTAAGCCAGAGAAGTTCTCCCAGGCAGCTACTCTGACTGTATCTTCCTCCTCCCTCCCATGCTTGGGTAGACACAGATAACTTACTCCATCTTTAGCCCCACTAGAAGTCTCCCCACACAGACAAGATACTTTGATTCAGTAAAGGAAAGCTATTTCTCTCTGGCAGGTGAAAGAAAGGAGGATTTTGCTGGGAGGTGTGGGGGGAGTGGAAGCAGCATAAGTGTTCCCTGGCTGGCAGACACTTTAGCTTTGTCCAATTTCTTATACTCAGCCTGTTTTTCCCAATCTCCAGATGTGGTGCCAGACCCCTACTAGTGACCAGCCTGCTCGACATGTTCTTTGATGTTGCCATACATATAAGAGGATGCCACTGACATTCAGCATCAGGATTTTTCTCTCTGGTGCCCAAAGCAGAAGAGGCTGCGCAATGGCAGCAAAATTAACACATCTCAAACTTGGTCAGTTGTTTGCTCTCCCTAGAAGAGAAGCCTTCTGACACATGCAGTACTGTACTTGCCTTTACCTACATACAATCTAATCAAAAATGTCATAGCTTACATTTAACAGGAAAGTTTACTATAAACCACAAGATTAAGCTGACATTAGATGCAATTACTGGTCAAAATCCCTGTAAAAGGCACTAAATTACAACCCACTGCAACCTCTGTTGGGACAGGAAGTTGCTGACCTAAGTTTTGAGTTGCAAGTCTGGTAACTAAAAGCCTCTGGATCAAGTTTTGGGCGCCACAGTAAAAGAAAGATACAAAGCTTTAGAGAGGGTCCGGAGCAGGGCCACGAGGATGGTGAAGGGTCTGGAGGGGAAGCCTTATGGGGAACAGCTGAGGGCACTTGGTCTGTTCAGCCTGGAGTTGGACTTGAAGATCTTTGTGGGTCTGTTCCAACTCAGGATATCCTGAGTCCATGATTCTAACTCTGTACAAAAGGCTTACACAGTGCAACTTTGTTGATGTTACTATTACTCCTAGTTTATCCACATTAGAAAAGCATGAGAGCTATTTTATATATCTAGTCAGCCTGATGACTTGGCATGTAAGCTACCATAACATCCAATTAAAGATAAAAAGCAATAAAATATCCTTTGAATTAAAACCACCTAACTTCTACCACAAAACATTAAATAAAGCATCATTATAAACATCACATGTATTATTATTATTATTATGAATTTCAGTAAATTCTGAAATAAGATAGTCCAAGATGTATTCCTACTAAAAGGATGCCCTACTGCAGAAGGACTAGAAATCCTTCCTAAAAAGTACATTAAAAATTCCCAAACAAGCTGTTTGTCTTCAATACCTCCTCAAAGCCTGCATCCATCAACCAAGACATTTGTTCCTACACTTATTCAATGTTAGTCTGTGTTCTTAACTTTGCATTCAAACCAAGTCACAAAAGCAGCTCTAAACTGCCCTCCTGTCACTCAAATAACCAGTAACACATAACCAAGACAGACCTCCATCTGCCAATTAGGAATAGGCATCAACAGTCAGACATCTGTCACACTGTTTCAGAGTAAAACACGCACCACAAAAGCTACAGCAGCATTTTTAATAAAAGCCAAACAATTTCAATTCCATTGCTGGCTTGTTGCAGAATACAGTAAGGTAATGCAACCTCATCAGCAGATGAAAACCAAAGTTAAGATGTCCTTTGTTACCAGCTACGTGTTAGTACCAAATCTGAAGTTTCACAAGAGACACAAACTCTAATGCTTTTAACCTGAGATACCTTCAGCTACAACTTCCTGTCCAACATCAGGATATCATCTTGCTGACCACCCACCACAGACCTTGAAAACAGAATCGTTCTTCCAGTTTTGTATTTACCGCCTCAAAACTGTCTTCCCTATTCCATGTAAACCCTGCCCTGAAGAGACACGCTAGTCCCAGATCCTACAAGCCTTGAACACGCACTTCCACTCTGTAGATATGTGTAACGGTGCCACCTGAGTGTGAGTGACCTCATCTCAGTCACTTCAAAGTCCAAATGACAACCTGTTTGTAGTAATGACCAATAATAAAGTACTCCTGACAACGCTTTCCTGATGCTTCCCTGCCTCTGCTCATCTATCATTGATGTGTTTTCTTCTACAGCTCCGACCATCTGGAGAAGCCCAAAAGAAATTGATTGAATAAGGATAGGAAATGCTGAAGCTTAATGGGAGGGTGGGGAAAAAAACCCAAACCCCAACAAAGCAACAACCAATCCTTTGCCCATCATACAAATAAGTAACCATGGAGAAGAAGAGTAGAAATATTCAATGAGGCATGATTTGCCTTGAATACGCTAAAACAATTTCCATTACACATTACAAACATGGAAATTTCACTGCAAAAAGGAAGTTGATAATTTTGCTTGACAAAGGATTTTCATCGAAGTGTTCAAAGGTCAGCACACACGTGCTTGCCTGCCAGAGTAGTGTCCTATTTTGCAAGATGTAGGCTAAGGAAAAGTTACTTCTCTGTTGTAAAGTTGAAGTTTTCTGTAGAAGTGTTGTAGTTCTGTAAAACTTTGCGAAGTTCTGAAGTTTTCAACTGTAAAGTTGAAAAAGTTACTTTACTGTTGTAAAATCAACAAACGGTTTCAACTCTCAGATACAGTATTATCTCGTGGGCAACTTCCTGCCAAATGCTGGTATCATCCTGGATTAAAAAAAAAATACTACAAATTTTGTTTCTGTCAGCAAGCCTTTGTACTAAATCAGAAATGCTATCAGCTACAAAGATTCGACTTTACTCTCATAGAAACCAGTTGATACAAAAAAGTTGAAAGGAACGCAAAAATTAAACCTTATTATTTCAAATGATAAGCCAAATCCAGTTTTACCAGATAGCACTACTTGAACAGCAAGTTAAGATACTTAGAGACTGCTAAATTAATGCTTCTGATTCTTGTGTATCGCACTGAAACTACTAGCTAAACGCACACGAGACACTCCAAGGTAAGTTTTGCTTTAGAAGCTGTTAAGTATGAAAATAAGCTGACTCAACTGTATTTTACTTTCCATGTAGAAGTGTGCAAAAGCAGAAATTTCCACTCAGGAAGCAAACTAAACAACACAACCTTACATAACACACTCCCGTTGTAAAAAAAGGTTTATCCCATGTTCACAGTGAAAAGCTGATCCTCACTAGGGACCACAGCAGAATTATGACTGGCCAGCACTTTTAGAAATTCTCCTACCAGAGCCACAGAGCCCTGTACAAAAAATTAAAAGCTGCTGAAGGGCAAGGACCTGCCATGTCTGAAGTTGCTCAAGGCCAATCTGTGCTTTCACAGAGTAAAAATACATCGCTTGGAATAACCCAAAGATCACTGGTTCACTTCTCATACTGGGTAGCAAAGCCTGCTGAAGGTGTTAGTTATGCCCGGTAGTGAAGACAGAGACATGAAGGTTCTTGCACCAACAGTCACCCAAAAAAAGAATAAAAGAAGTCTGATGAATAACACATACATATGCATTGCACTTTTACCACACTTCTTATGCAACTGTTGGCCACAGTTCCACCAGGCTGGAAATCCCTCCTCTCTGAATCAGTACGTCGATTATGATTATGAGCACGACCAAAGTCTTGAGGAGAAAAGTCAAAGGAGCATTTCCCAACCTCCAAGCAATCTACATGGACGTTGTAGCCTTACAGGCATGTTTTGCATGACAGCAAAACAGAAGGGAATCTGCAAAGTACTACACGAGTATACCATGCACAATGACAAAGTAACTACAAATCAGTACTGACTTATTTCTATAATATGAGCATTGAGAAGTAACACAATTATTCTATAATAAAACAGTATTTCTATATCTCCCTCCTACTTTACTTTTTTCCTTTTGCAAAGTGCTCCCATTGCTCTAGTAACTGGAGTGTTGTAGTTTAACCCTGGTTAAACTACTAAAGAACAATAGGAGTGGGAAATTATAAGGAAGTTATCTGGAACTTGGGTATGATATGGGCCCTTTCATCACGGTAACAGAGATTGTTTTAACTTCTGGACCTAAAATCTAAGAAAAAAGTTGAAACTGTCAAAAATTTAACCCCACACAGTTAAAGAAAAGTCTAAATTACCTACCTCACTCATAAATAGCATGCAAATACATAAGATTAAATGATAAAATTTGATGTCAACACATCTCAAACACATGCCGCCTTAGACTTCTACAGTAAAACCAAGTCTGATCTTGCTAGCAGAGACCAGAGGAGAACTGAGGGTACGTAATATCACACATACTAATTAAAATCACTGTTAATTGAACACACATCGTAAGTACCATCCTACTGCAGAATTCACTTTACAGAGAATGCACAAACCAAACAGCCTAGCAGCTCATACTCCAGGAACACTCAGTGTACTCAATGAGGAATGCCAGACTGTGGACCTTAAAACTTGAACTGGCAGAGCAGTCTGTTTGGGAAAAACGCTGCATCCCTGCACCTCCCTCCACACCACAGTTAACTATGGCTTATCAGTTAAGGAAAAAAAAGCAGAATTGTTAAAAATGGAACTCCCCCAAGCTCATCAGATGGACCAGCTACGACCGTAAAACCAACTAGTATTGGAAAGCCACTAACAGACAGAGAGAGAAAGGGCATGCGAGCACATCTTCAAGAACAGATTAGAGCCACATGATTGACCTACAAGTAATATATGCAATACACGAGGAAGACTGAAAAAACCCCAAGTATTTTTATTCAAGCATATGTCAGCACTTTCATGAACAGTTTCACTATTTCCTGCATTGTCAACTTTCCTGTTTGGAGGTTCTTTGCTAAAAAATAAAAAGGGACTGGAATTATAAGAAGGAAAAGGTAACTGTGAAATCACAACTACTACCTATGGAATTAGAAGTATGCCTCAGTTATTAATAAGTTTCTTCAAGCTGATTCATTTTGAAAATAAGGCCCTTGCAAAAGCAAATATAAAGGAAGGAAATGAGAGCAAATCCTATATTTACTGAATACAGTAAGAAAAAACAACAGCATATTCACAGTCCTCAAGACTTCAAAGTGAATCAGTGAGGGGAAAAAAAAATCTATCAAGGGCTAAGCAGTTCAAGAAACATCAAGAAAATGGTTGGAAGACAGACACACCCATTTATGTTCGCTACCTCTTTAGAAGTATAAAGAAGTAGCACAGTACCAAAGTAGGCTTTTTTTTTTTTAATGATACAGCATTTATTAATGTTAATTGAGCCTTTTATTCTACCACAGGTAGAGAAAAATACCAGTTAAGGTAAAATGCTACTCAGGCCTTAATCAGCTGGTGTTACTGATACAGCATTTTGAAAACGGTTGCAGAGAGAGAAGAAATGTGCCAGAAAAATGCAGATAAACTGTTCTTAAAGCATTAGAATTGACACCACACCTAATTTAGTCAATCACATGTGCCTAAATATTGTTTCTTCCTTGTGCATCAAGTTCTGCACAATAAAATGTCTGAAAGGGATAAGGCATTAGGGTAACATAAAACAAGTTACACACCATTCCACCTCATCTTTAAATCAATTTATTTTTAATAGAGTCTACTCATTCTCTTAGTGTTATTTTTCAAAGTCAGCATTAGTGTTGCCCTCCTAAATACTAGTAACCTCCACTGCAGTTTATGCCTTCAGCCCCAAAACAGTGTACTTCACTTTTAAAGTGACCTCAGCTACAAGTAGCTGACCATAAATCTCAAGTCTTGCCACACTGTAATTTCAATTCAACTCCATCTCAGCGAAGGCCTTGAAAATTTTGCTCATGTTAATTTCAGCAGAGTATTCTAAAACTGACAAATCTTACAAAAACGTAAGTCACAACAACCTGTTTTGATATATCACACCTCATTATCATTAAAAAAGGTTAGTGAAGCTTAGAAACACCTTTTCAGAACCAAATTTAGGACAAAACTCAACTTTCGTCGAGGAGGTTCCTCCACCTAGTCACTAAGGGGCTTCTATAGTCGACTGAGCAGCTCGAACGGAACTCCTCCAAACCTCAAAAACGTGAGCTTTATGTTCATGAACACACACATGCATTAGAAGTGTTGAGGGAAGAACTGAGAGTTGAACCACCTGCCCAGAGCGCTCAGGCAGTGTCACCACGCAGCCCGGCGCGAGCCACAGGCAGCTCGAGCAACC
>VZTE01003934.1:829400-842267 GCA_013397775.1 Eulacestoma nigropectus
GGCGGGCCCCCCCCCCCGCCCGGGGGGATCCACAGGCAGCTCGAGCAACCCCCGCCCTCCACCACTTTCCGAAAATTTGCACCTCAACACGAGACGCCCCACAACGGGAGAGCCCGAGAAGCCGCCGTTCCGCCAGAGGCCGACAGCGCTGCGGGCTCGGCGCGGGGCCCCGATCGCGCCGGGAAGGGGCTGCGGGTCCGCGCCCGGCACAACAACGGCGGCGGCGCGGCCCGGCCCGGCACAACTGTTGCTGTGGCGGGGCACGGCAGGCGCCGGGGCCGNCCGACCCCGGGCGGCGAGACGGGCGGTGCCCCCCGCCCTTCTCTCCCTCCTTCCCTCGCTCCCTGCTCGGCCCCGGGCAGGACCCCTCTCCCGCCGGGATGGCGGCGCCCGGCCGCGGGCGCGGCCCCTCACCGATGGTGGAGATGAAGGTGGTGTTGAAGGCGTCCTCGCTGAAGCGGAAGAGCAGGCAGGTCTTGCCCACGCCCGAGTCCCCGATCAGCAGCAGCTTGAACAGATAGTCGTAAGTCTTCGCCATCTTCGCCTGGGCTCGGCTCGCCGCCGCAGCAGGAGGGGGCGAACGCGGGAGGGAAGGAGGGCGGGACTCTGGCGGGAGGGCCGGGAAGGGAAGGGAAGGAAGGGCGGGAGGAGGCGGCCCCGCGGGCGCGTCACGGCGCCGGAACCGCCGGGCCCGACGGGCGCTGTGGTCCGCGGGCCCGGCACTCGCCGCGGGGCGCTCGGGGCGTTGCTGTCACTGCGCGGTCACACGGCCGCGTCCCACGGGGCCAGTTCTCTCTGGAACCTAGCAAGAGTTGTAAAGAGAGTCATGTGGTTATGTGTTCGAGTGGCATGTTAAATAACGGTATAATACTCCACGTCACCAATAAGTGAGTGTAATGTGTGACCTCAGAAGTTTACATGTTGCCCTGGGCATTCAACTCAGAAAGAAACTTGTGCACACAACACAAAAATTGTTTTCCCGCGGTCTCACGTAACACTGGAAATAGGGATAATCTACAACAAGATACCTAATCTAGAACAGTTCAAACACTTTCCCCCATCTTTTTTTCCAGTAATAATTATCTCTTGGTGTGAGGCAGCCTCATTATGTATTCATTATAGTGTGTTCCCCACAGGATGTCACAAGGCACTATAAAAATAAATAGCACTACTGAAGCACTTCAACATGACAACAAAGAGTTACTGCTTTAATTTAAGTTAAAAATTGTAGCCTTCAGACAAGCTATAAACAGAACTCTCTAACACTATAAATCACTGGAAGAGTGTTCTGTTCCCTCTCAGAAAAAATAGGGAAAAGAGACATTTTCCCCAAATCATTCATTTAAGTTTCTATTAGTTATAACCCAGCTGCCGACTGTAAAAGGTCCTTTCTCACTTCTGGGCTTTTTTTTTTTTGGTATGTGTGTTACCTTGGTAAATATATATGCTGAGTTCTATAGAGAATCAAACAAAATTAGTTTTGAATATTAAAGCTCTCTCATACATGGTTAGCCTCCTGCAAGCACACAAAAAATCACCTCATGACATTAAATAACAATTTGATGGGGTAAAATAGGTCTAAGATAGTCTAATGCCTGACTACTGCTGTATTTGTGCACTGAGGAATCACTCCAAACAAATACCTTCAGCCATTAAAATCCTTGAAAAAGCAAAAGGTATTCTGCTCCTAGTTATTAATTATCCAAATTTTCCCTGGTAAGGGTCTCAGTTTGGTGGTATTCCTGGTCAATATATTTGTGGTAGCAAATAATAAAAATCCATTGACAGATGTGATGTAAATCTCTGTACAAGGTGAATTCAGTAAGAGCTTGTCATGAATGCTACTCTAACTTCCAGTTAATTGGATCAAAATATAATATTATATTTATACATGTATATGCTTCATCGTAATTCAAGTGAAAGAAAATTCTTTTTCTTATTTATAGTAATTGTTTGATTGAGACCTCTGGGAGACCAGCATACCATCTGATAGAGGAGAATGAAAGCTGCAAAACAAGGATGGGGGGAATTACCAGTTCTTTTTTTTTTTTTTTAAACACACCTGAGGACCTCTGCCTAGTTCAGGCCAGAATTTGGAAACATGGCTGCTTGGATCGTTTTTGTATGTATAATTAGCAGTCGGGCTGTTTAAATGTTAAGATGAGTTGTTACACTACTTATTACAAGAATTGAGTTTACAAATTATAATGGCAACCTGGCAACTGAAGCAGTCAGACCAAATTGGTTAATTATTTCAGTCTAACATGAATAATTGGATTACAGGAAACTGCAAATGAAAAACTAATCTCTGAAACATTTCCCTGTAGCTGTACTTTCAGAGACATAAGTTGCTCTGTACTGTAATTATGGCCGTGCTGAAGATTACTACACAAACATATTTCAGCATTGAAGAGAGAAATTTTGGGGTTAATATTCACTCTTGAGTTTTATGGAACGCATAGGCTTTCATATGTCTCTGGAGCAATATGTTTGCCATCGCCATCTGTTACTCAAGAGTATTTTTATAGAAAAATAATGCAAATTACTTCCCTCTTCAATTACACTGGTGCTTTGCAATAGTGCGTTCTGTTCTGATTTGGAAAAGTGCCAGTTTGCCACATTCAAGGGACAGATGTTTATTTAACCATGAACTTTAAAAACAAGATATAAAAATTAAGTTACAATTTTTGGTTTTCTAGAGTACAAAAAAACTGAAATAGTTCAATTATATACGTTATAGTACGTTAGTAAAACTTTGAGGAGTACTGTCAAAGCTGTTAAAGTTCAATAACCACACCTCTACGATACCTGTTCCTTGAAAAACTTTGGAACTCAGTCTTTGTTATTGCACCAAATCGGAAAAGTTAACATTTGGTTTAGGTTGCATTACAGTCAAATAGATCAACAATTCTTTTCTTTTCTGGCATGGGAGAACCACTGAGGGGAACACTGAACATGTCGGAAATAGAGATTTGAAACTATGGTTTACCTTTGGTCACTATGTAAAAGCAGATGGCACTGTAACAGTTTGATTTTGTTTTGTACATTTCAAAAAACCAGAATTTTAAAAGCCTTTACAATCCCTAAATTACTACCCTACCATTTTGCCTGAATAGAATCATAGAATGATTAAGGTTTGAAAAGAGCTCCGAGATCATTGAGTCCAACCTTTGACCAAACACCACCTTGTCAACTAAGCCAGGGCACAAAGTGCCATGTCCAGTCCTTTCCTGAATGCTTCCAGGGATAATAACTCCATTACCTCCCTGGGCAGCCCATTCCAATGTCTAATCACCCTTTCAGTGAAGAAATTCTTCCTAATGTCCAACTTAAACTCTCCCTGGAGCAGCTTGAGGCCATGTCTTCTCATCCTGTCACTTGTTCCCTGGGAGAAGAGCCTGATCCCCACCTGGCTACACCCTCCTTTCAGTAGTTGTAGAGAGTGATAAGTTCACCCCTGAACTTCCTTTTCTCCAGGCTAAACACCCCCAGCTCCCTGAGCTGCTCCTCATCAGACTAGTGCTCCAGACCCTTCCCAGCTCTGTTGTCCTTCTTTGGACTCACTCCAGCACTTCAATGTCTTTCCCGAGTTGAGGAGCCCACAGCTGGATGCACCTCCCAGCACAGGGGATGGTCACTGTCCTGGTCCTGCTGGACACACCACTGCTGGTGCAGGCCAGGTGCCATTGGCCTTCTTGCCCACCTGGGCACACCTGGGCACACCTGGGCTCGTGTTGAGCCACTGTCAACCAGCACTCCCAGGTTCTTTTCTGCTGGGCAGCTTTCCAGCCCCTCTGCCCCAGCCTGTAGTGCTGCAGGGCGTTGTTGTGAGCCAAGGGCAGGACCCAGCACTTGGCCTCGTTGAACCTCATACAAGTGGCCTTGGCACCTAGATCCAGCCTGTCCAGATCCCTTTGCAGAGCCCTTCTGTCCTCCAGCAGATCAACACTCCCATCCAACTGAGTGTCATCCATGAACTTCCTAAGGGTGCCCTCAATCCTGTCATCCAGATCATCAATAAAGACCTCAAACAGGACTGGGCCCAGTACTGATCCCTGGGGATCCACTAGTGACTGGTCCCAACTGGATGTGGCACCATTCACCACCACGCTCTGAGCCCAGACATCCAGACAGTTTTTAACCCAGCAAAGAGTGCACTTGTCCAAGCCATGGGCTGCCAGCTTCTCCAGAAGAACGCTGCGGGAGATGGTGCCAAAGGCTTTACTGAAGTCCAGGCAGACTGCATAGCCTCTCCCTCACCCACAGGCAGGTCGTCTGGCCATAAAAGGAGATCAGTACCACAGTTCAAGCTCGTTCGATAAACAGGTGAGTCCTAATCAAGTTATGGCAGAATTCCTTCAGTCACTGGGGTGTAGGTAAAGTGCATCTGTTAAAGCACTCAGTTTAAGAAAGGAACTAATAGGAATAGCAAAATGTAAGTACTACCTCTATTCATATGCAGTAAGTTCAAACATATTTACATACACATTAAAAATGCCAGAAAACACTTGTTTACCTATGCCTACATTTTAAAGAAAAAAACAGAATATGTTGCTACTTCATTCCCAGTCTCATTTTTAGTTTCTCAAATAATACACATCATTACTTCTAGCTTTCAAAAATCCTTTTCCCCCCCTCAGTTCAAAGGTGAGACTGGTTAAGTAAAAAGACAACTGTGTGAAAATCTGGTTTCAATGAAGCTCTTCTGCTCAATGCATACAAAATTGTAGAAAAATTCTTAATTGCTTAAGTACAAGGTTTAAAAAAAAATAGAGTTTAAAACATGTTGGTAGAACTAAGAGCCTATTATTTGGGCACTAACTGGAATCAACAGGTCCAAGTCCTACAAACAATAATCTTATGAGGTAGTCCTGCCCTGAATGCCACCTAACTACAAGTCATTAACATGAGCTTTGCCCCTTAGCATTTGAACTTTGCTAGCCAATATAATAATATTTTTCATGCATATCTCTAACAACTTTGACTTTGGCAGGTGCCTCTGGAATTCATTTCTGTTGATGACCATCATGTGCCACTCCTTTAAAAAAAGTCATTTTTTCCCTGTTTCCAGTAAATAAGTCTTTCACTGAAGGTAGATACTTCTATGCTCATTCTACACTTTGTCTTACTGCATTTGATAGGTTGACATGTCCTGCTTTTAACTCGTAGTGTTAAGATCAATGCATTGGTTTAATGTACAAAGAACAGTACTCTCCTTTATTATAGTGATCTAAATGTACAAATTTTCCATGTGTATATACTGCAGAACTTTATATGGAAGAGGTTAAATCAAGTCATTATTGGGAAAAGCAATTACACAAAGTATGTACAGTTCAATTCCAGAAAGAAAAAACACTGTAAGATTCTTATCTGCAAAATCCATTAATTTCAAAGTTTGCTATTACAATAGTGCTAAAAGTGGACTTTCTTCAGTTTCCACTGCTAATCTAAACTATCTGAGCATAAGCATATTTAAACCAAATTATTACATGCCACAGTTTGCACCATTAGTTTACAATAAATTAAAATTATAACTCTTAATTCTGCAGTACAGGCAAAACCACAGACAGGCCACATTCTGGATCAAACATACCACTTGAAGTGAACCTACTTCTTTTGCGTGCAGCTTCGAGGTGGTTAGTGGAAAGAAATCTAAATGGTCTTAACGATACTATTACAGAGACACCATCTCCATTTTAGTATTCTAGACAACCACTATAAGCATTAGTAGGGTGAATTTGCTTTTTTAAAATCAGTCACTACACAGTTCGTCAGTGACCACAGGCACTTTATACGAGGTTCTGTAATAAAACTTCCCAAAAGCCGTTTTTCTTACAACGTCAGATAGCAAATCCTAAGGAGCCACCCAAATTCAGGTGCAGAAGGCCACAATGGAGCTGAACAAAGCAGTACCAGGGGCAGCAGGTGCTCATGACAGTGAGGGCTTGCAGGCTGTCCCAGCCCAGCACGAACCCACCACAATGCATGTCCTCAGAGACACAGATTCAGCTTTCAAACACAAGAGACTGACACTCGCAATGCAGGAAAAAACCCAACTGTCATTATGTTGTTTTTAAACGTTTCCAGACCAGCTTTCAGAATTTTTCTGTTGTCATTCTGTGACAGATAAAGTTTCTTGTTCTTTTCTCTAAAATGAGATCAAAGTCCTTGCTTGCTGGGAGAAGGCTGGAAAGAGGAAGTTGTTCTCTTGGACCTGAATCTATCTGTGTCTCAGTAGGCCAAGCCACTGTTGTACAGACAGCATTTGTCTCCTTGCTAACTGACACTTAAACTCAGTGCTGCATTTCCGTTTTCCAAAGAGTACATGTCAAAAAAAGCTTCAATTGTAAGATTAAAGGTAATGCGTTAGAATTGACTCATACAGCAGGTCACTGAACTACAAGCAGTTACAAAAAGGAAATGAATCTCCAAGCAAAACCAAAATAGAGAACCAGAGGAATGTGTCCAAAACACATCCTGTTTTCAGATTATCCTTCTTCTGTAGCCCTCCTTCCACTGTAGCCAATTTTTAATGTGACTCTAAAGTCTTCCTCAGGCACCAGAGGCTCTTTGCAGGAAAGACATCAAAGGGAAAGCTAGGAGGAAGAGGTGAAGAAGGGTGGCACTTCAGAAGTTCTGTTTTACTGTAAGTGGTGCTTTATACATGGTGAAGGTATTTTATTTAACACAGAAAAACATAATTCTCCTTCAGACACTGAATCAAAAGCTTTAAGAGATTATGCTCTTTCCATTCTGCTTGCAGATAAATAACATGCATTTGAAAAGGATGGGAAGGTAGTAGGAACAGCTAAGACTCAAGAACTGACTGTGTGCTGGTAACTGGTTTATGTTCTTAGATTCACAGGACAGCATGCAGAGGAAAGTATGAGTCAGAGCCCTTCCTATTAAATTCCCCATGATACAACAAGAAATACTTCCAAAATACCTCTATCCGTGTGTCATCACCACACCAGCGCATAAGGAAAAAATGCTAACACAGCATTCCAGTGTTACAAGGCTGTGACAGTGAAAAGAGGAAAACCAAGCTAATGTCTTGGAGCACTACAACACATGAGGCTATTCTGGCAGAATAATGTAAGAGTTTGGGGTAGAAAGTATTTTGAAAGTTGTTACAGTGTCAGCACTGGAGGGACCAAGCCCAGCTTTGAGAATATTGTTGTCAGAAAGATATGTCTCTATGAAATTACATCCTCACTTGTGCTCATGGCAAACTTTTCAAATAATTTTTGCTAAATGCATCAGTTCCCTCTTAGAAAGGCGGTGTCCTGACATGTTCCCTTTCGACGTTTGGGAAGCCTTCATACCAAGTGATTTTTGTAAGGTCTATTGTGCCACCAGGAGGATTTCTATCGAATTACACTTTTAAATGTTCCAGGATAAATACGTGTGATTTTGCAGATTACATTTGTGATTACTGATTTATGGAAAAAACACTCAGTCTCTTACTAAAAAAAAAAATTAGTGATTTTAAAAAAATTTTCCACTATCTGCAATATTTTTATGTCTCATAAGTTCTCTAAATTGGTTTAAGCATATGAATGATAACTGACAGAAATTCTTCTGCCTTTTTCTTTTTTTGACTGCGGTGGGAAACTGCAAAAGAATATGCTCACATGCAATGGATCATTTAGTATGAAAAAACATCTATGTTCAGTTCTGGGCTCCTCAGAACAAGAAGGACAGGGAGAGGGTCCTGTAGAGGCCCACAAAAATGATGAGGGGTCTGGAGCATCTCTCTTATGAGAAGACACAGTGGGAGCTGGGCCAGTTTAGACTAGAGAAGAGATGACTGGGAGAGGATCTAATTAATGCATATAAATATCTTCAAGGCGAGTGCCAAGAGGACTGTGCCAGACTCTTTTCAGTGGGGCCCAGCGATGGGATGAGGAGCAATAGCCATAAGCTAAACCACAAAAAGTTCCACCTCAGCATGAGGAAGAACTTATGTGTAGGGTGGCAGAGCACTGGAACAGCTGCCCAGGGAGATTGTGGCGTCTCCCTCTCTGGAGCCATTCCAAACCCACCTGGACACGTTCCTGTGTCACCTGCTCTAGGTGACCCTGCCTTGGCAGGGGGTTTGGACTGGATGATCTCCAGAGGTGCCTTCCAACCCTAACAATTCTGTGATGCTGTGCCATGTGAGTGATGATTTAGTCAGCATCTAGCGCGAAGTCGATGCACTTCCAAACGGCATTTATAACCTGAAAAGGCCAGTGTCACGTATCGGTGCTTTGGAGGCACACGTGCCGCTGTTTTGCAGCGGGCACGATCCCGCCCCCGCCACGCAGCACAGGCGCGGCGCCGGCTCTGCGCCGGGCGGGAGCGCGCGGAAGGGGCGGCCTGGTGCGGACATGCCTGTGAGTTGTTTGCGGTCCCTTTCCCCCGTGCCCGGTGCCGCCTGTCCTCGGGCACCGCGGGGACCTTGGGGGGCGGGGGGTAACGGAGCGGAGCGGACGCGACCGTCCCCGCTCTCCGGCCGCCGCTGCGGCCGCTCGGGCTCCCCGCTGTCCCCGGCCCTCGGCAGCCGCCGGGACCCGCAGGCGAAGGCCCTGGCGGGGCCTGGCCCCCGGCCCTGCAGCCGGACTGCGGCCGCGCTCGGGGCAGCCCCGGGCCGCCAGCCCGGCTCCCATGTGGCCGCGTAACGCGCAGTGCGCTTTTCCTCTTGCCCCACCCAGCTGGCCAAAGACCTAGTGCATCCCTCCTTAGAGGATGAGAAGAGAAAGCACAAAAAGAAACGTCTTGTGCAGAGCCCAAACTCCTACTTTATGGATGTAAAATGTCCAGGTAAATATTTTAAATGTTCATACGTTATGGAAGGAGCAAAACTAATTTTGTCTACTGTTCATCTTCATATAACGGTTGATTATTATTTCTTTTTTTTATCTGAGTTTCATTTTATCTATTCTGCAGAAAAAAGGGTCTGTATATTGCTTTGAGTTTTTTAACAGTAGAAGTATTTTCGATCTTTGGAAAAAGTTAATGTAAACAATCAGCCTTTTTTTTCTGGAGGTTCTGGCATGAGGACTTCTTTAGTTGGAATTTTCCCTTTATAAAACCCTTGCAAGTAGGGAAAAACCCAACCACTCAAACTTGCACATATAAAGAGTGAGATTAAATGGATGCCTTAAAGCATCCATAGCACAAGTTTCAAACAGAAGCCAACACTGTTTTCCTGCTTTTGTAAGTTAGTTCTGGAAGGGCAACTGGAAAAACTTCAGACAAGGATATATGCACAGATACTGCACATAGACATAGAAAGTAAAACATAAACAACTGCCTTTTTTGCATGTTGCTGTTAAGAACTAAGCTGCCATCTGGCTCAAATAGAAGGATTATAAGATGTTGCCTATGTCCACTTTTCACAGATCTTCATTTCTTTGGCTCAGAGGCATCTGTATAATCAACTTCTCTTTTATAAACTAAACCATGGGATTTTCTAGCATTATTACAGGAATGTGCTCTACCAGTGAACAGCTTCTTTGTTCAGCACAGTTACATCCATATTGCCCAGTGTGGTAACTTCCTAGAAACTCCTGCAGCATAAGATTATAGCAGTAACACATAGACTTACTTACAAGAGTGATCTTCCTGACTAGAAGCAGGGAACTGTTGATGTACTCGGGTTTTATTATCTTATTCTTTCTTAGTAGCCTACTTTTCTAAGAAGCTCTGAGACATTGTATTCCATCTAAAAGTGAGGTAAATTAATTTAAACAGCTTGAAAGTAAGCTGTGGTTACTTTTAAACAAATACAGAGTTGAAGGCTAAGCTTCTGGGGGTTTTTTGGGTTTTTTTACACTTTCTTCAGACCAGTATACGTGAATGCATACACTGTGATACAGTTAGTATCAACATAGGCCCATAGGTCATTGGTTATCTTCATTATTGTTGGGTTAATTGTTTTTTGTGTTTGAGGGATATATAGAGCCAAGCAGGAGAGCTTCAGTGATAGAATCCTATGCACAAGACATTGAAAACAGCAGATGGCCTTATGTGTCCCAGGGTCAGTGGTATTGGAAGTGCCTACCTCGTTACTGAAATGGATTAGGCTCGTTTCCCTGCCAAACCCACAAATGTTAAAAACTCATCAACATGGAAGTTCACATTCAACAGGAGGAAAACAACATTTGCTGTGATTAAATTTTAGCTGTTAGCAGTTTTTCACAAAGATTTGTACAGTTACTCTTTTTGATGTAAACAAAGCAGAGATCTGTTATTCTGTCTAATAGTACTTCTCCCTACCAAGCAGTCCTTTTGTCAGAGGACCCTCCTCACAACATATATTCTGTCTTAGCTTTCTGATCTACATGTGCTGAAAATGTAATCTCTGTTCACCTTTACCTATTTATTGTGTATATCCACATCCAGATTAAACCCTTTACAGGTTTTCTCCCTCCAAAAATACCTCTTGGCTAATTAAAAATACTTTTCAGGGGAAAAAATTGAAAAGCAGTGAAAATCCCATTTTTAAGCTATGTATGAGTGATTCCATTCTTTCTTAAGTCATAGAATTTATAAGTTGTAGACAAAAGCATTGCATAAGGAATTAGTGAAGTTATTCTGTGCCAGTCTTTCCATTTAAATATTATGTTAGCTTTATAGAATGCAACCAAGCACAGGCCTTACATGTACCAATTATTAAACAGAAAGCAAACACAGATTGGAACAGCAGTATTTATACTCCCAGCTGCCAGACTTTGTCAACAGCAGTGTTCTACTGTTACAAGTTAAATATTTCTCCAGCTCCATGGGTTCTTCTGTTCAGCAGAGAAGGCCAATCTAGAACTGCTCAACTTCTTTGCAGGAGACGTGATAGGCAAATTAGGGCCTGGCAGCCAGCAGGCTCTGCTGATTTTCATATAGGAGTCATACCAGTTGCAGTTACCTAACTTGCTTTCCTATGCACGTAAGTAAAGGCAAGCATTTCGGAACACAACAGTGATTTGCTTCACTTGGCTTGTTGTGTAATGAAATACAGATGCATTTTTGGACAAGGGTATTTAGAGTACCTGATTCAATTAACACATAAAAAATGATGCTAGAAATCCCCAGTGGAAAGGTTCATAATGCTGTTTTTCAGGATGCTACAAGATCACCACTGTCTTCAGCCATGCTCAGACAGTAGTTCTGTGTGTAGGGTGCTCAACTGTCCTGTGTCAGCCAACTGGGGGCAAAGCCAGGCTCACAGAAGGTAAGGGCAATGTTACACAACCTAAATATGCCACTTATATAAAAGCATTTTAAAACCTGCAAATATTTTAGCTTTGATTTTGTAAACTGATACTGGAACACTGCAAATTGCTTAGAGTTGCCTAGTAGAAACATTGTTAATGGGTCCAGAATTGTGAATTTTTCTTCAGATTCTTTGTTTTTAAATGGCTATACAGATATGCCAGGCAGCTAAACACCTACATTGTTATCAAACACACTTCATTTTAGGTGACTTGTCATTTCCTTCAGCTTATGTAATGAATACTGCTGTTTAACTCTGAGCTATGTTTAGAGTGTTAAAAAGCACCATCAAAGGAGAAGGTACTTTTGCCAGGCTAAAGTAATTCTGTGCCACTGCTAGTCACTAATGGCTTACCTGTTTGTTTTTAAACAGCCCTACTGTAAAGCAGTTCCCTGGCTCAAAAAAAAAATTGTTTCATGTAAGTTATAAGGGAACAAATAACCACTGATAATTATAAACAGATAGCTGATATAACACCAGTATCTTTGAATGCAGCCCAATGTCTGGGGTATATGAAAAGCACTGGAAACACTTTAGGATGTAAAAAATGTAAAAACTAATCCAGATTTTATTAATTTCTTGTTTAAAGGGCAAAAGGTAAACGTGTACAAATTACACGTAGCAGTGCTTGTATAATGTGCTACTACACAGGGGTGGTAAATGTGAGGACAATATGTGAAGTAGGGCTGTTGAGCAGTTGAAAAGGGAACAAAACACCTAGCAGCTGTTTCAGTTTGGGGTTTGTCACTAAGGGATGGAACAGCAGACTGAAATTTTAAAAGGCATCTGGAAGAAAAGAAATAGTACACCTTAATCTTATTTTAAGATGAATTGCATGACAGCCATGTTGTTCAGGTTGAGCTAGAGACTTACAGTGCTAAGTCTTCACCTCTTGTGGTACATGAAATTTAAATTTAATCCATGAATTTTCCTACTTACATTGGATGGACAACTTTTCAAGGCAGTCTAATAATTTAAGGAGTATTTATATCTTTACTCATGTGATTTCTTTGCAGGCTGTTCATTTAGAAGAAAGCAACACTGAACAGTTCAGCATGTGATTTTTGGATCTGAAAGCCTTACCAGTTTAAAAATGCCTGTTACAACAACAATGTAATTATGATTGATTTTGTACAAATTACATGCTACTCCTGACTAACCTGCTGGAATCTCTTTTTCAATAAATGATTTGAACTTCAAGTTTTTCCTATAAGTTTGCAGACAACTGAGCTCTATTTTTATAATTTTACATTTAAACCTTAAGAACCGTGGACTTCCTGCATCCTTCCCCTTGTGTAATAATAAACTACAGCAGCATAATGCATATAGCGACAGAAACTGCTTTAAGAATGCATTTTATGTATTTTATTACTGCAGCTACCCTAACTGCAAGGGTTGCAAAAGCTAGATAAGATTTCAAATGGCTCATTTGCTTTCAATGTTGCTGCGGTCCCTTCCCCATCTTGGGTAATATGGTGATAAATAAAAATGTAAAGTTACTCACCTATGTTCAGCTGTTTCTCTGGAATGCCTGGATTTTCCCTCCCGCTAATTTGAACTCAAGACTGCACTTGGTATTCTAAACTGTGATTTCCATCCAAAAAAAAAAAAAA
>VZTE01003934.1:842284-853925 GCA_013397775.1 Eulacestoma nigropectus
TAAAAAGTAGTTTCCAAAAAAAAAAAAAAAAAAAAAAAAAAGGAGTCCTTTGCAAAGCACTGAAAGCATTCAGTATAGAGAAGGTAATTGGTATATAAGCAATTGTAAGTCATGGAACTACACTGAGAGGTGTGAATGGTATCTAGTCATTAAAAAACTAGTACAGCAAACCCATGCATATTGTCAGTATTAAATACTGGCCTTAAATAATTGCCTTCTTGCAATAAGGAAAAGGGTTTAATTAGTTTTTGAAAGCCATGCCTTTCTCAATGGCTGGTAAAAACTGATTTTGTTTTCAACCATGAGAAAACATTTAAAAAATCTTACATATACTTATTTTACTAAATAGTATCTCAAGTTATGTATCAACATCTCTTTAAAAGTATCAGGTGTCTTGTTGAGCTAATTATTTTGGGATTTTCTAATTAACTAGTATTCTTTTTATGGCTTTGAAAACTCAGACATGTCTAGTCATTAAAATAAACCAAAAACCTGATACTACAATTAGTTGCATTTGCAAGGTAAGTTTTATTTCAGTTATTTCAAACAGTGAACATGTAATTACCAGATGCAGAAGGTGTTTGATACAGAAACAGGGTACCAATGGAATACACATGCCTTCTAAGAAAAGTAGGGCTTTATGTCAGTGCCATTCACAACAAAGGTTCACTCAGAAATAAGTTTATCATGAAAGGTGCTCTTAATTGACCAGACAGTTTCCCACATAAAATGCCAGCCCATCAAATTACTGGTTTTAGAACAAAGATCAAAGTAGTAGTATTAATTTTGACCTGAATACATATGCTAAGGCCAGATTGATTCCCAGTCTCTCATATCCCTGCCTTCTCTACCCTAAAAGATAAGAACTCATGATTAATTTAATACCATAGCAGAGACTGTCAGGGACCCATTTTGTTCCAGGTACTGGAAGATGAAATGTAGACATCAGAGGCTTTTTAAAAGCCTTAAGTTACAGGAGATCAAGTATAAAGAACATGGTTTGCAAATAAAAAATTAGTGGCTAAACATATTACATATGGGGAGTGAGACACTGTCATTAATACAGTGGTATTAGCAATGCCTTAGTTTTTACCCTTGCTCATTTTCATACGTACTTCAAATATTTACATTCGTTAGTGTTTGGTCATATGCAAACAAGCATAACAGTAAACCTACACCTTCTGCATTCTCAGCCTTTGTCTAAATCCACATGCAACAGTCAGTGAGTGAAACTTGTTTTCTCTCAAGTGTGCAAAATGGTTTTCAAAAACAAGAAATACCATTTGCAAAACAGGCATATTATACAAGACAAATACGTTAAAAATCCTAAAATAAGTGTTACTTTTCAGATTTTCTGTATTTAAAACATTATGTTTGGTCTATTTCTATTTAGGTGTTCAACACAAAACCAGAAGTTCTTATTCTCATTCCCTGTCTAAAACTAGCACTCACTCCTGCTGTTTGCCCACCTAAGTAGGTGCTCAAGACTGCGGGAAGAACCCCAGTACTTCTGTATTGGAACTGTCAGATAATACCAAAGACTTTGAGGAAGAGGAGATAATTTATTGCCTGACCAATTAAAGTTCATTCAGAAGGGTTCTCTCTTTTGTGTTTACTGATTGGATACTCTTGAGATAAAGACAATACATTATTAATGAATAAAAAAGTAAAGTTTTGGTGAGTGGGCCAGAAACCCCAAGCAAACAATTTTTAAGGCACAGTAATGATTATAATTATGAAGAGTATACTAAACTAGTCCTCCTAGCTTCAATTAAAAATGTAGGTGAAACACTGACCCCTCAAAATACTAAATGTCCAAGTTTCTTAGTCTTAGGTAATAAATATTACCATAGGCATAGTGGGAACAGAGATGGCAGCATGCTATATCATCACAGGGCAGGTAACAACTATGAAGATAATACTAAAAGCATTAGTTTGGAAAAGAGGCAGGTATGGCTCTCCTCTGCTAGCTGCTATCCAAAACATCTTGCTCCTCGAATTCAGAGAAGCAGAGCTGCTAAACAGTGCAGGAAAGGAAGTATTGAAACCTTTCCTGAAAGATAATTCTATTTTGTCTCAGCCTGGAAATACTGTCTGATGTAACTGCAAGGGAAGTGAGGTGGAGGTAAATCTTTGAGATGACAGTTGCCATGGCCATGTTTGGTTGGTGAGACTTCTACTCCTGGCTTCAAGAATGGGGTTTAAGTTGTATTGAGTTGAGTTCCTAATTCCTGTTTATAAAGGAATAGCTACTCTACAGAATACAGTGCCATTTCTGCCTACCAAGTTAGCACGTGTATCACTCAAAAACAATGGGACAGTTTGACAGCTTGCCACATTGTGCTATTTGGGTGGATTTGACTCTAGAAATAATACCTTTATTGCACAGTAAACTAATTTCACACATTCTGTGTCCAATAAAAATGGATGAGAGAACATCTAAACAACAAAAAGATTTTTTTACTTACATTGCTCTAGATTCATTCTTTTCTAATACTTAATCCACAGCTCTGACAAAAGCCTGCTTCTGGTATAAATCTGCGTTCTGGAGGTAGCTTCAAGATTTGGGTTGCTTTTTTTAAGCAAATAAGGAAAGTGCTATGTGAAAACAAAAAGCAACGGTGACACAATTTTTCCTTAAAAAGTAATACTGAACAGTTTTGGCAGACTGGAACTGTGAGAATAACAAACAACATTATTTGTGTGCTCAAATCAAGATGTGAAATATTTCAAAAGTTTAACATTCAAAGTAGATAATTTGTACTTAGTGCAAAAAAAAAAAGCTTTTTTTTTTTTAAATCTTGGTCAAGTGTTTCACTAGTTGATAAAAATAACCTGCTAATATAATGATAATTTACACAGGTACTACAGAAAGTCAACTTTGACTGTTACATTCTCATTTTCTGTAAGTTAGGAATTTCCCTGAGAGATGAATTCCAGTTAGACATAAGTTTAGCACCACTAGCAGAGGTTAAGTGAATTTTTTATGTTTTTTCTTCCCATATTCTTAGTGATATTGAAGGCCAATTACACCCTTCTCCCTTGGTTTTTCAGTACAGTGAGTTCAGTCACATACATCTCTTTTAGTCTATATACTGTGCCCGTTTTTCTTTATCGAATTCCCTTGCAATCTTTAAGGCAGTGCTGTTGAGGGAAACCGATTGCATATTACAGATAATAGTGACAATTACTCCTCTCGGGGGTGCCACTGGCCAAGCCCCAAGAGCTTCAGTGTCCAGCTCTTCAGGCAGAATGAGGAGGACACTGCTGGCCCCCACGGCCCCCCCGGTGTGGGATGTGTAGTGTCTCTGCTGTCTGCAGCAGCCATACTGTTGGTTTTTCTCCACCACAGCCCAAGCCATGGCGTATTTACCATCCCTGTCCCACGACACTTCTGTTTTTGGCACTGGGGTCCACATCATTGCAACTGTGCCTGGCTTGAGGTACCCTGGAAGAAGTTTGCCATTCCTGTTTTTAAATTGTCCGGCTTGATAACTGTACAACAAGGCATTTCCAAATTTCAGGAGGTCACCTACTGACGACAGAAAGCCGCCACCAGCCCACTTGTAAGAGTTGTCCACATATGGTGCATTTACCAGCCGTCCCTTTTTGTTGTAAACATAACACCTAAAATTCAAGAAAATTCAACTTGTCATTCTCATATACTATGCACAACTGTTTTAAGCTGCCCTACCTCAAAAGAGCAAACTGAGCATGTATTAGCTTGTTCTCACAAACATTAAGAGGGTTTTTAAAATATATTTATTGCAGAAAAATCAACAAGTAATTCAGACAGAAAAACAAAAATTAAGGTGACTTCTTAGGTTAGAAGCTTAACTTCAATAAAGGTACTAATCCTTCTACTTAATCTTAGGATATACTAAGAATAAAGACAATATACAAATAAGAGATGTGACAGAAATAAACAGATCGGCCAACACAGATTATTTTAAAATTCCTGTACTAGATATGAAGTGCTTTAAAGAACAAGGAATCCTACAACTTAGGTGACTGCTCTGAGACAGTAGTTTCCATTTATGGCTGATTTCCCCCCACTGCCCCATTATGGCTGCCATACTCTACAACAAAGCAAGAGCATTAAAGTCTTGCACAACACAAATTAGAAACTGCCAACCAGAACTGCAGAATGAACTACCAGGAAAAATACAACAGAAGTGCAGAACAAATCATGCTTTTGAAAGAAACAGTCCAATCATGACTTGATTAATTTCATACAAAATAAGAAAAGGACTGTTGAATAAATATATAACCCAAGGAATTTCAACCTTTGGTCTTTAGACCAAATAAGGTCCATGTACTACTTGGAGAGTTATGAAAAGGAAAAGCCCTACGTAGACTGCACTTTTTAGCAAACTTCTGAATAACTTATAACACTGAAAGTCAGAGGTTGAAACAAAGGAAGAAAGCTTAATGGTCCAAGATGCAAGACTACCATCACCTCTGACAGCGATTTACTATCTTGTTGTCCCCATAATAAGTTCTTTGATCACAGAAAAATCCTGTTACAAAGACATTGACTTATACCTCTAAAAGATCTAGAACATGGATTTTTAAGCATTTTCCTATTAGGTAAATAGAGTGTAACCAAACCATTAAACAAACCTCAACACGTCAATACATTCTATTTTGAGGCACCAAGGTCCAATTTGTGGAAGTAAACCCACAGTTTTGCTTAACAGAATCTATACAAAGATTCTCAGAACAGCACCTGTCCCAGTTCTTTGATCCCTCCCATATTTCAGTTTATAAAAGGATGAACATACACACGTTTTAAAAAACCTTAACTGTACAAGGTTGATAATTTCTGAGAACATCACTGTCATCCAGATGAGCCTCTGAGCCTACAGCCAGAGAGCCTCTGAAATTTTGCAAGCAAACTGAACGCCAGCACAAGGCATCTTAGAATACAGCAGTAAAGCTGTGCACACACACACTTTCAATATACACTTGTACGTACTATAAACCTCAGATTCAACATGTTCATCATTCTTTGAGAGCATTTTAGAAGCCAAACTTTTTTTAAAAAGTCTGAATGTCATTTTCATGAGACTTTTACTACAACCTGCTTTGTCATTCAACAGAATTCTTGTCCCACACCAAAATTTAACAGGAGAGTCAATAACCAATTTCAGATCCCAGACAGGAAGGTCAATAAATTAAGAAAGAGCCAGACAAGAAACCCTAGCCTGATCCACTATATCGGAATGGATTATCCAGTTACATAAATTTTTCTGGGTTTGTTGTTGTGTGGGTGTCTTTTGTTTTGTTTTTGTAGGAATTTCGGGGGGGGCGGCGTTCTTTTTTCTTTTCTATGTTAAATTATTTTTAAAAATCAATTGGTAAAGCATGTTCTGTGTTAAACAGAATTTTAATTCTGGTCAAGATTCATACTGCAATTTGATTTATGAAAACTTTGTGTTATTGTGAGACTATTACAATTCCATGGAACTCTTTAAATGCCAGTATATTAAGCAAACCAAGGTAACTATATATTCCAATATAATCTCCTAGTACTCCTTGTTTTACTTTATTTGCACTTATGTGCTTACTTGTACCCAAAGTAAATGTAAACTTCAAAGTTACCCCTATTACTCCCCTCACCCCCCATATTCACACTTAGAATGGAAAATACTAATTTCTTATTCTGTAATTTTACATGCTAATTACAGAACCAATACCATGGCATTGGAACCAGCTACATGACTAACATTGAGGTAACATACAACACTTCATTCAAATGTCTGGGAAAAAAAAAATCACACATTCTTAATTCAGCTGGCTTCATTAAAATAGAAAGGGCAACAGTTGTTGTAGAAAAATTAAGAGTTCCACCCTTGTTTACCTTGCTCTGTTATATATCATTGCTTCATTGTCATCTAGGACAGTTGACAGCATATCCAAATCACGGAACATTTTCAGCATATAGTCTGTAAATTTTTGTCCTGAAGCTCTCTCCACAACAGCACTTAAGAGAGTAAAGCCATACGTTGAGTACAAGAACTGACTACCTTGAAGAAACACAGTGAGAAAGGGAAAAAACCCCACGTTAAGTGCATGATGCTTAAATGGAATCATATGTGCAAATAAAACTATATATAGCAATGAATAATAACCATTGTTGATCCTAGGCCTAGGAAATTCTGTACTGCAGCAGACACAGATCCTGCTAAGAGAACAGCACTAAAATCTTCCAGGGATCTCTGTGCACAGTCAGGTTTCATGCCAAGGTGTCAGTAGCCACATTTAACATCCTTTCTACGAGATTTAGCACACCAGGTCTAACAAGGATGTCTGGATTTGGAAAGCTGACACAAGCCATAAAATTACTGCTTAAAAGACGCTCAGCTACTGTGACTTGTTCGTGTGTCTATACCCTGGAGAAGGGAAGACAACAGCAGTACTCACATTTTTCAAGAGTATTCATCACTTTTAGCACAGTGTTTCCAGTTCTAGAATATCCCAGAAGATTATATGAACACAAACATGCATATTATTTAAGACAATAGAATTTATTTACAAAACAATGTTTCACTTTTTTAAAATCTCATCCTTGTGCTAATGCCTTCTATGAAACATCTACATATTGAGCAACTGCTAAAGTGCCTACAGTTGAGACAGATCTCTTACTTGAAGTGGTTCCTAGAGCTCTCCAAGATGGTGGGTGTTTAACTTCTCCCTCTTCCTACCCCTCTCTCTTAAATGCAAGGAGTTCACTGTTTATCAGCAATGCATATAATTTACCTTAACCTAACTCATTTAAAACTCACACCTGAAGTTCCTCAAAGTCCTCTCTAAACCTAATTTAAATAATCCCAACAATAAATTACTTCAGTAATTCTGTGATCCTATGTTTTTTCTGCAGATTTTTTTTTTTAGGTCTGATTTAGTGCCTCGGTAAAATTTTTTGCTTTTGGCTCCTATCTAGAAGGCCCAGAACATGACTACAGCAAGTTGGTATCTGCTTACAAAATACTTTGTAGATACAAATTTGTTACCAGAATTATATTCTTGTTTAGCATTTATAAATCCAGTAACTGGTGTGTTTCAGAGCACTTACTGCATTACTTACTGCTCCAGGGAGAAAAGTCTTATACATATATATTACATGACCAGATGGTTTGTGCAGAACAGACCAAATACTTCTCTCTTGAGCTTTCAATGGAGCACATGAAAAAAAAAAAGGAGAGGGAAGCAGAACAAACCAAAACCCCCACACAACACTCTTTACTGGACTCTACTATCCTCATTACATGTAAAACTATTTGAAACAAAATTCTCACCAGAAGAGCACATTTTGGTCTACATTAATAGAAACTCACCTGGTTTAAAGAACAAAGGATCATTTTTAAATATCTTCAGTGATTCAATCACGCTTTCAAATTTTTCCTTCAAATAGTACTCTTCCTGTTCAAACTCCTTGTCTTTCCTGCCAGGCTTTGAATTTCGGCTTTTTGTCTCACCATCATGTTCTTTCTTCTGTTTGACACAATCAGTTTTTTCAATCCCTTTACCTTCTTTTTCTTTTTGTTCTTTATCCTGATGGGATTTTGTTAGCTTAAGTGCTCTGTTTGCCTTTTCCTTTTCTTCTTTTACTTTTGCAATGTCTTTTTCATAGTGACGAATCCCACTCAAGTGTGAAACTAGCAGTCTTGTGGTAATAGTGACCTAGGTAGACAGGATAATGTGAGCTCTCTTCATTGAAAGACAAACACTAAATCACCAAAAAAGTAAAATTCACCATGACAAAGAAGAGACAAAGGTGTAAGACCTTTTAAATATCACATATTAAATGCAGTAAAAAAAAAAAAAGTATATATGTGGACACTACACACTTTACATAAAACTGAAGATCCAAATTTGCTTTTTTGAGCAGGAAGCATCAGTACTTGTCTAATTTATTTTGAGTGTTTTATAGGAATACGTCCAGATCAGGCATCTGTACACAAATAGCTATGTAGTGACAGGAACAAAAATTAAAAAAAACTCTTACCAATAAACAACTACATACCTTTTCACCCTCATAGACTTTTTCTGGAAATTCAGGGACATATTTCTGCACTGGAGCATCTAAATCCAGTTTCCCCTCTTCCCACAATTTAGCAACAGCCATCATTGTAAGACACTTGCTGATACTGGCGATGCGCATGATGGTCTCTGGCTTACACACCACACGGTTCTCTACGTCAGCATAGCCCAAGCCTTTAAGGAAATAAAAACACTCTGGTAAGTACTGTGCACAGAGACATGCTGAATTAATTATTTGCAATGAATTAGATTTACTGGCCCTTTAAAATACTTTTCCTCCAGCTAAACTGGGATATGAAGCATTGGACTATCCCAGCCTCTGCTTCGATTCAGTTCATAACGTTTTACTGTAGCAGTTAATCAGAGCCCATTGGATTAGCCAATGGCATCCCAAGTTGCTGATTAAGACTACAACAAACATAATGATAAATGAGATTGAAGATTAAGCCAAAATTTACACTCCTGAGGTCAAATATTCAGTGTAGAAAACCCAAAGAGACCAAAATCTAGACCATAAAATAACTGACCGACAGTCATAAACACTGCTTTTACTGTTCTGAACTAATGGCTGAAGCAGTAAAGGGTCTTATTTTATCAACACAGATTTGAGAGAGGAAATCACTCACAAATTCATAGCAATTACCTGAGCTGTAAGGTTTTACAAAACAGAGGTGTTACACATTGTGTTCAACATCACTCAGCAGGACTTCAATTAAAATACAGCTTAACAGTCTCTGTAACAGTGTTTTCCTATGTAACCAACCCACAAGTCTGGGAGCAAAAACTGGAATGAATAAGGCATTATCAAGCTGCCAAACTAGTCTTCATTTTGAGCCAGGTTTGAAGAAAGTGCAAGTGATGTTGCAGCATAAAAGCAAGAAAATGCAGCAATGACATATTTGCAGTTTCCAGTGTAAGAAAGGCCTGCAAGCAATGCACCTCTGTATATATAAAACTGTAGTCTAACAATGAACTGCTCAGAAAAAAAACCCCAAACCTTGACAAAATACAAGAAATAAAACGGATGACATGCCAGTTGCCCAAGACTCTTTCTCTTACGTAGCTGCTACTCAAGTGCATGGTGCTTGTGAATGCAGATGCTGTTCGCCCAGTGAAAACCTTCCAAACCTCACACCCGTTCCCATCAGCAAGAAAGCAGCTTTAGTACTGTGGTCACAGAATACATGCAGCTTACACCTGTTCCTATTCTGCCTCCCATGAAGAAGGGAAGAGGAGACCCAAACAACCCAGAACTCTGCTAGAGCAATGTTATCACTCCCAGGTGCCTTATCAAGGCCCTGTTGTTCTCTATATCCATGTGCAGCAGGGTGCAGAAAGCTCTGCTGTGGCTTATGCTCCCACACGTAGTGGACCTGGCAGTCCTGCTGATAAACCACTGGCACTCGATCCCTCAGGCACTCTCCTGCTTGTCAAGGAAGGGATTTTGCAGAAGTCCTATAAAAACTTTCTTTTTCATTGCTAGGTAATTTGAGACCAGAAAAAGTTATCTGATTTGAGAAAGTCTGTGATGAAGTTTTAGCACAATTTTCTTTTTAGGCCACATTATAAAAGGTACCAAAGGCTCTCCAGCTCACTTCTGTCATGGTGAAAGAGAAATTAAAACCCATAATCAGCTTTATACATATGTAAAAATTAATGCAATAGCAGACTATCAAAAGAAAATAACAATCTTACTTACTAAGATTTTTTCTTCAAATTCTACAAAACATAAATGAAATATGTTGCCATTTACTACTACCATTTACGTTGTCCGAAAAACCCAAAACACACTGGGTTTTTTGAAACTTATGAAAATATTTCTGAGAAGAGATACACATTTTGATGTGTTTTTTTAAACATCAAATGTCTACATATGAGCAGTACTAACAAACTCTACTTAAAACGAAACTGTGTAACCAGAAAAATCAATTGCAATTTCTGAAAGGATAATGCCTGTTAAATCCCAGTACCTTCCCAGTAAAACTACACCTCTGCCCACAAACAGCAGACAGGTCACGAAATGTGAGCCATTATTCCTTTGACCGTTCAGGAAGTTCCTGTGGGGGGAACAGTTCTTTACCTCCTACAGCTCCATGCCCAGAGTACATCCAAAGGCTAATCTGAAAAATTAATGGAAGAAAGGTTCTCCAATCTAACTGTTGAGACACACTAGCATATTCAGGAATTTAACAAATTATCAGTTCCTGGAAATGACTGAAGTTTACCAAGGAAGGTTTCATTTGATACTCCTTAGGCACCTGTTTCTGGCTACTGTCCAGAGATGAAGCATCAAGTAGACGAAATCCCAGTCTGATTAGCTTGTCTGAACTGTTCATTTTTAAAATGTTCATCAGTCCTTGACAGCATGCACAACTACTACTCCTGCGTACTAACCTTCTGACCAGACTTCCTTTCCATCTACAGAAACTCCAACTAATATACCTGGGACTCCTGCTTCATCCTGCCAAAAAAACAGACAAAAGACATTTAGAAGGATCTTTACAGTTAACAAACATCTCCTCCCAAACCCTTGAACTGCAAAAGCTACAAAAAAACTACAAATAAACCTGTGTATTATTGTCTAATTATAGTTGAAATTTTGTTATGTACCAGTTTGGCTGAACTGGTACAACCTGCTTTTGCAAAGCTGACATTTTAACTCAGCCATTGGGACAAACATACCTAACAAGAACAGCAATGTAATGTTTTTGCTTTAATAATTCAATTAAATTACTTTCATTCAAAAGGACATTCAAAAGAAACAAAACATGACAGAGTTAATATGCAACCGGCAAACTGTATCACCTACTGGCAGGAAAGATTTCAAAGAAGCTTCACCTGGATTTTCAAACTAACTACAACGTGCTTTTTAAACAGAATCACAGAATATCAATATCCTGAGTTGGAAGAGACCCACAAGGATCATCGAGGCCAACTCCTGGCCCTGCACAGGAGAACTCCAAGAATCCCACCCTGCGCCTGAGAGCGTTGCCCAAACGCTCCTTTGAGCTCTGTCAGGCTTGGAGCCATGTCCACTTCCCTGGGGATCCTGGTCAGTGCCTGACCACCCTCTAAGCAAAAAACTTTTCCTAATATCCACCTAAACGTCTCCTGACATAATTTCCTGGCATTCCCTTGTCACAGAGAGCAGAGGTCAGTTCCTGCCCCTCCGCTTCCCCTCATGAGGAAGCTGCAGCCCGCAGTGAGGTCTCCCCTCCGTCTCCTCTCCTCCAGGCTGAACAAAGCGCCCTCGGCCGCTCCTCGTACGGCTCTTACCTCTCCCTCCTACAGCCTTTAAGGCCCCCCTTGTTAGATACCCCACACTGTGCCACACTTCCACAGACCCCTGTATCAAGCTGGCCTAAGCCGCGCCAGCACCGGCAGCCTCCAGCGCTCCCCCCGCTCAGCACCTTGATCCTCCGCACCAAGTCCCTGCTCCTCTCCACGGCCGCGCCGAAGCCCCGCGGGAACGGCGGCTTCTCCTCCCGCCCGCTCTCAGACTCGCCGTCCGCCGGCGCCGCCCGGACCCCCAGAGCCAGCCCCAGCGCCAGCCCCCAGCCCCAGGGCCGCGCCCCGGCCCCGCCGCCCCCTCTGC
>VZTE01003934.1:854113-1092640 GCA_013397775.1 Eulacestoma nigropectus
GGGCTCCGGCGGGGCAGCGCGGGGCAGCGCGGGGCAGCGCGGGGCAGCGCGGGGCAGCGCGGCTCGGCCGCATTCACCGCGGGCTGCAAACGGGCTCGCTCCGCGGAGGGGGACACCCGGCACTCGGGCCGTCTCCCCGGGGCTTGGCACGACTGGCCGGCCAGGGCGATGAACAGAATCACAGGAACAATTAGGCTGGAAAAGACCTCTGAGATCAGCGAGGCCAGCCTGTGACCGAACACCACCTTATCAACGAAACCATGGCACCAAGTGCAACGTCCAGTCTTTCCTTGAACACCTCCCGTGTCGGTGACTCCAACACCTTCCTGGTCAGCCCATTCCTATGTCACCCTTTCAGGGAAGAAATTCCTCCTAGTGTCCATCCTAAACCTCCCCTAGCGTAGCTTAAGACTATGTCCTCTCATCCTGTCACTTGTTGCAAGGGAGCAAATCCCGACCCCCATCTGACTACACGCCCCTGGTGCAGGGAGTTCTAGAAAGCAATAAGAACCCCAGAACCTACTTTCCTCCAGGCTAAACATCCCCAGCCCCCTCAACTGCTCCTCATCAGACTTGTGCTCCAGACCCTTCCCCATCTCCATTGTCCTTCTCTGGACCCACTGCAGCACCTCAGTGTCCTTGTCATGAAGGGCACAGAATTGGACACAGCACTTGAGAGGTGACCTCACCAGTGCCAAGTACAGGGGACTTAGAGCTGGTTCCTTTAGTTAACCACTAAAAGCCACCAGTTGTGTCCATGTGCAGTTACAGGTGGTATTTGGCAAAATGAGCCAAATCCCTGTGAATCCTCCCCAAAGTCTTACTCTTTGAAAAGAAAGATTTTTGAAGCATAAGTCCTCTCTGCCGGGTAACTGGAATGCCCAGAGCCCCCAGCAGGTTCAGCACCACTCACTCTTCCTCCAAATGCAGGTGAGTTTGTAACTCCTACAGCACCAGTGCGGGTCTGACAAAATAACCTGGTTTTAACCAACAGTTTCATTGCACTGATGTATAAGAAAAAGATAGAGAAGGTGAAGAATACTTCAAGCCACAAAATAATTTCTTAAGTCTGCACTCCCCAGCAAATGTTTGCAGAATTAAATGAAAAAAGCCTGCTGCTAAACATATGGCAGGCAGAAGTACAGCAAGCTAGGCTAACACCCAGATAAAACCTTTTAACTGCAAGATGAGCATATTTGATCTAGGTTTGTCAGGAATTACTCACAAAAGCTGAATCTTCCACTGCTGGCTGTAGTGTCAGGTTTCAGCCTAGAGCAGTGTGGATGGCACAGCTGGCATATGCAGAGTTCTAAACGGACAGATTCCCCACTTCTGCTTACAAGTATGGCTTACTTTTTTGAGATGCTAACCTAGGGATTTCAATCTTCTTCATGTCCGATGATCTCCAAAATTGCAGGATTTGGCAGAAAGTCAGGCCAAATAGCTTTCATGTGTGAAGTCAAATGCAGACCAGATGTTACCCTTTTCACTGCAGGCATTTATTGCTCATTAGTATTTTCTCAATAAAACTCCATTGCTTATCACAGTACAACTTCATACCCAACTGGTACAAGATGATATATTTACTTTCTTGTAACTCATTTTCACTGTGTTAAACTGTCTCTGGAAGCATTTTGCAGCAGGATTCTCTGCATTCTTACATTAACCTGCTCAGCACAAACACTCTTTGACATCACACTTCTGAATGGGCCAGAAACAGAGCTTGACATTTTTCCTCTGATTTTAATGAAGAGCTTTGTGCTAAGTCCAGTAGCACAACTTGGCCTCCTGTTATCTGTTTTATCTTCCTTTAAACTGCTGGGTTTGCTAACTTTGAGTTGTGGTATCAGGCTTACAGTGTTTTGAGGATTTTCTACTCTTTTTCTACTGATAGCAATAGATAATGAGGACAGCAAGCACTAGGCCGATCTAATTCTAATTTAACAAAAAAGACAATGCTTTTCTTCTATTCTTGTCTGTCAGTGACTCAGAAGTATAGGCACAGAGTTTCACCTGTAATCCATCTTCTTTATGTAACACAGCCAGAAAATTCAATCTAGAGACCCCTCTGGCATGGTGGAAAAAACTCCACACGATTGGTTTAGCACTAAACCAGCTGATTTTTCCCCTGCTCTGCCTCCTTGCCAGGCTATACTTGCTGGATAAGTGCTGAAATATGCCTTATTCGGATGCTAAAGAATGGTGTGACACAATGGGTCAGGGCTGTGCTCACTCACTCACTTGGGCCCATCTTTGGAGTCTCACCATCAAGAATCCCCTGAGGTTGTAGAGCCTTTAAGACAAACACCAAGTGCTCAATAATACAAGATCTTCAAACGAAGTGCTGATGTATGTTCCCAGTTACCTTGCTCTTCAGTTGTACGCTACAGCATTCACTGGCTTTTCCCTAACACTGTGATGATGTGAGCTGGGGAACCACAGGAAGGTGGGCAGCAGCCTTTGTGCTGTTCTGCAGTGGTGTAGCCCACCAACAAAAGGTGCAATATGCTCACTCTGCTGCTGGTGGTCACCAGTTTGTGAAAACGTCAGGCATTTACAAATTGTGAGGCTTTATCAACATTTCCTAAAACATAACTCTTGGGGTAAAAAAAAAAAAAAAAAAAAAAAAAAAAAAAAAAAAAAATCATCAGGAATTTTGAAAACAACTTCATCACTTCCGTCAGTCCTCCTCCATTTCTGCAAATGCTTTTGTGGATTCTGATGTCTTAGCAATGTTTAACAGATATTATTATGGCTGTTCCTGCTTGTAGGTCTGGACTTCGATCACGTTATTTTTTGCTATGATGATCTCATTTGCCTTTCGAGTTCACTGACAAACTCTCCAGTGACATGCCCCTAAATGTAACCCTTCCACTGAAAAAAAAGAGTAATGTTTTTAACAAACAACATGTAAGGTTTGAAAGATAGAAAACAAGTGATTAATATTAGTATTCCCCTGATAAAGGGCTGGCCAGACCTGAAATCATGAGCCCATCTCTGCCCTTTCATATTATTAAATACCCAGACTGAAGCTTGTAGGTTGAATGTGTAGGAAAGGGCTTTTAAAAATGAAGAAAGTAGTAGTGTAAGGAAGCGCCTTTGGTTGTTTTGGATTTATTGTGAAACAATGAAATGGCCCATTAATCCAATGGATTCCCGTTATTCCAACTGGATTTCAATAATTAAAGACTAACTTCTGTAAAGATTTCTGGATCTAAAAATGTTGAGTCTAATGGAATATAATTAATAGATAGGAGCTAAAGTTGTCAAAAAGGACTGTAATTTGTATTTGTACTAGATAAAACGAAGAAAAAGAGGAAAACAGCAATTAAAAATATTATCCATGTATACATAGATATGTGGAAAATTTATGTTGATGGAAAATGCAGAGTGAAGGGATAACGATTCCCTTGATCAAACCTGATGTTTCTACTCTCAGCACAGGAAGGATATAAAAGATACAAATTCTTTCTGAATTTGAAAAGAAGATAAATAAAGGGAATATTAGATATAGAGAGAAATCAAGCTCTGCTTTCTCTCGCTTTTCAGAAGCAATTTCATTTGAGAACCAAGAGACAGAATTTTTATTTCCCTTTGGCTTGAAGCATTTGTACAGTAGATGGCAGTAAAAACCCTCACCTGTTTAACCGGTTGCTGGCAAAAGGAGCGGTTCCACTGCCGTGGAAGCTTTCTTGGTTGTCACAGAATTACTGAACTCAATTATTGCAGTCTCCTCACTCACACACATTTTTTTCCTTGGTCTTGGCCAGTATAGCAGTTCTCAAAGTATTATAATTTATCAAGTAAGGTAAGAGCTGCATGATCTCAGTGTATGCACCACTGCAGTAACAGTGCTGCCCTACCAATGTGCACCAATAACACTCTATGCCAGGACAGTCAGACCCAGCCATAAAACCAGGCACATTCCCCCTAAAGGTACAGAAATAAGGGCATACTCACAGCTTGAGTTTAAGATTAAAATCTTCCCTGAATTGTTTGGGTTGGTTTGGTTTTTTTCTGAACTAAGGTCATAGGTAGGTGAATTCCCCAACAGCTCAGCTGAGAAACATTACTCAGGACCAAATCTTTGAGCGTGTAATATGTCTGGACGAAGAGAAAGAGTAGGCTTAAAAGCAGTGGGTCTTCAGACAGTGAGATCAACATGTTTATCATCAGCTCTGCTTAATTTACTCCATTTTCCTGTGTACTCAGGATGTGTCACCTGGGCATTATATACTTTCAATAAAATAGAATATGAAAGTTTTATAGTGCCACACCATTATTGCCTTAGTTTTAGAAGTTGCACGCAGTCCGACACAGTTCCTAAAAAAACAGGATGGGAGTTTGGGAAATATTTTGCATGTTAAGAAAAGGAATGCTGAAAAGACCATGCTGTGGTTATAGACCAGCCAAAGGGCACACACATTTATTTTTCTTCTTTGCAAAAACATTAGTTTTAAAATTCCAGTTTTGCAGTGGTGATTTCATCATAGTTTTAATTCAGGGTCTACTTGAAACTTTTTGGGACTCAGAGGAAAAATAATTTTCATCAGCTGAAAGCATGTAGTGGAGGAACATTTGTGAAATGCATCAGGGTAAAAAAGAGAAAACCACCACACACACATTCTTCCTCCAAAGAAAAGAAACCATGCAGATTTTTTTCTGTTTTTCCTGAAGTTTTTCTCCAGGTAACAATATCTTCTGGTAGAAAACAGCACAGAGAGGACTGAACAATTTTGTGCCTGAGAATGTCTTCACATTTATCATTAGAATTCAGTTGCCGTGTGTAACCTTTTTACCCTCTCCAGCTTTACTCCCAGTTACTGGGCAGAGGTACAAGACACCATGGAAAATGATGGTGTGCATCACCACTGCTCACAGTGCCAGAGGCACCACACAGCATCAGTGAGTTTTACTCATCCATGTGTATCTTTTCAGCCTCAACTATGTTGTTTCAAAACAAAGTAACAAACCATGGAAGGTGTAAAACCCCTGAAAGATGAAACATATTAACCACAAGGTATTCTGAGGCTCCTATGCCCAAAGATAAAATTCCATGCACAGGCACTTGGGAAAGCTTTCTGGTTTGCTCTAGAAGAGCTCCTCATAATTGGGTGATAACTACCTCTTTTTCCACCCTTTCTCCCCAGAATACAAAGCTTCACGAAATGAACATGTCCCACAGTCTGTGAGTCAAAGATGTGGCTGTGAGGACTGACAGCCTGACACTGACTTACTGGTGAGAGAAGTGGGCCAGGCAACTGCATTCAGCCATCCCGAAGTGCCAGCACCAACTGTCACCTCCACAGCAGGTGTCTACAAGTCAGGAAGAAAGACAACAGGCACATGTGCTTGGACAGATACAGCACCAGGAGGAAAAACGTGGTTCCAGATTTTCGGCGTGAATCTTCAGGCATACCCTGTGTGAAGAATACAGTCCTGATTTGCATTTACTGTACTTATCTGTTCTTCTAGAGAGAAGACTCTAGATCCTGCTCATTACCTAGTCTAGCAATTTTTCCAAGCCATTCAACATAATTTGAGGCCCCAGCATATATTTTTACTGATATCTACTGCCATAAGCAAAAGGCTTTTTTGCAGTTTATGCCAAATACTCACCCAGCTATATGTGCAGGCTGGTTGCCAGCCCACTTTCCACACATTTACTGCTCTGACCATCCATTCCCATGTGCTTTCACCTACCTGTGCTGCAACTACACCTTCATTTCGCTTTGCAGACATGTTCTGTGCCACTAAAGCTGCTCTTCATGGGAACAGAGTACAGATAGCTTGAGAAACTGCACAGGCTAGTGAAAAACAGGAAAAGGACTCTTATCAAATTAGTAACGTCTCGGGTATTTGGGTGGAGGCATTTGGCACTGGGCTTGCATATTCTTATTGGACTGAGTCCATGCATACTACAAACTCCATTCCTTTGCTTCATATTTTTCTTCCCAAACTCAGACATATTTCAAAAGAGCCTCTCTAAAGATGTCCAAGTACACAATTACTATATGCTACACAAATCAGTAAGCAGGGATATTACTTTATTCCCTTTCCATACAGAATAAATCAAGTTAATGACATTTGCACAGATTTATACTGCAATAGGATATTTGCAAAAACTAAAGTAGGAATTTGTTTTGTACCTTTGCAAGCAGGGCTATGGGAAACTGTTGGGACCCTCACAGGGGCCTTTGCGTTACAGCCTGTTTACAAAAGAATGCCGTGAGGATGTGCAGTCTTTGAAGTAACTTCAAGGACGGTTCGACCTTGATGTGATCATAAGAGATTGTAGATATAGTTGAAAGGCCAAAAACAAAGGCTGTGGCCATCTGGAAGCAATAAAATACATGCCTGATGAGCCAAAGACAAAGGAGGTAGACATCTGGAGATAGAATTACTAGATTTATAGTAATGATAAAATTCTTGTTATGTATCCAATCATATTTAGAGTTGAATCAAAGTATGTAATATTAAACCAATCATAATGCATGTTATTGATTTCCTCATATGTCAAAATACTATAAATATGCACGCTTTTGGAAATAAACCAGACGCTTTTTCTCTTTTCTAACGGCACCTATGTTAGGTGTATGTGTGTTTATTTAATCCTCCTGTATCCGGACAGCGGCAAATGGTGACCCCGACGTGATCCGGGTACGAGAGAGGGGCAATCCCGCGGCAGTCGTAGACTGGACGTCCGAGAGAGACGTGTGTGGACACAGAACTTCGACCGGTGAGTCGGCAGCTGATAAGCTGGAATTGGCGGGATGGGGTCTACAGTTTCGGCAGTCGAAAAAGCCGCAGTTGATGCAATTATGCATTTAGGACAAAAGGCACAAGAGCCTTTAGAGCGCAGCGCGGTAACGGACGTGCTGTTTTGGGCCAAAAGGAGAGGCCTCCTACAGGGCTCTAATGACGTTTTTCAAGAGGAAAAATGGAGACATATTGGGGAAGAATTGTGGGAATCAGTGCAGACTGGGAGCAAAGAGGCCAAAACACTTGCGCCTACTTACCGAAAGATTCGGTTGCTAGTCGAGCGGATGAATGCAGAGGCGGAGCTGGAAGCAGCAGCGCGGGCGGTTTATGCCGCAGCGGAGGAAAAATATTCTGCCGCTGCTGCTGTTGCTGCTCCTATTGCGGCTCCAGTACATCGGGGTCCGTATGATGATCTTATACCTCCTTGGATACCACCCGATCCAACATCTCAACCAGCTCCGGTACCCTCTGCGGGCCCAAGTGCTCCGCCGATGGAAGTAGACCCAGTGAAAATTCCCCTCCCAGACGATACAGAGACTTCTCTCCAATCTCTCTCCGATTTGCTAAAATCTCAAGCAGACATGATGACTAGTGTTTTAAGTGAAATACAAAGATTGGATAGAGGATCCAAATCAGTAGCGGTAAAAAAGGCTTACCAGGCGGCGCATGATGCAATCGTAACGGGGCTCCAAAATATTGATAAACAAATAGAAAACCTTGGTCATGGACAAATCCCTATAGATAAAAGGAGGCAGATTATAGTGGATTATGTGAAAGAAGGAGAGTGGACAGTTCAAGATGCTAACCATTTCCTCGCATCAAAAGGAGAACCCTTTTTAACAGACAAAGAGAGAACGGAGATTGAGGAATGGCAAGCCAAGAGACCAGCAACGAAACTGATGCCAGGTTCTGTTAAGGGGCTGACTTCATTGTTAAACAAAATTTGGTACAGGGAGTCTAAGCCCCAAACACCGTCCCCGTCAGATTCTGGCCCACCTCGAGACCCATCATTCGATATTAATAAGCGGTGGCGCGGAATAATAACAGACGCGGAATTAACAGGCACTTTTCAGCTCACTGCCGCGCCTGTAGTTTGTAGTATCCAAGGAGATTCTTGGCAGCCACTAGATTGGACTCTTATGTCTCGATTACAGAAAGCGGTGTTAGATTACGGCATTGATAACCGATTAGTGAAACGACAGGTGGAAGCTATAATTAAACACCAGGATCTTGTCCCTGCTGAGATTAAATCCATCTTTGAGTTGATCCTCGGCCCCACGAGTTATATGCTATTCCTAAACAAGTGGCGAGAACGGCTTGAGGCAAAGCAGCTCGATAATCTTGCTTTACCAAATGGGGATCCTCTCAGATTTGCGTCACTCGATCAATTAATGGTACAAGGGCAATATTTAGATCCCCAAGCGCAAGCGGCTCTAAGAGCTCGCATCCTGGGGCAGAGCAAGGCAGCCGCCTTAGAAGCTTTTAATGCCTTGCCCCAAGTCGGAAAGCCACGACAACCATACCTGCATATTCGACAAAAAGAGGGCGAGCCGTTTTTAGCCTTTGTAGACAGAGTAAAAGAAGGGGTCGAAATCGCCCCTGATGTGCCGTTCGATATGAGAGACACGTTAGTAAAAGAGATAGCTATTCAGAACGCCAACGTAGCATGTAAAAGACTTATTGCAGCGTTACCGCCAGGTGCCACTCTAATGCAACTCATTGAACAATGCTCGAGAGCTCCGATGGAGGATGAAAAGGAAAAAGCAAAAATCCATGCTACTGCGTTAGCGGAAGCGTTGCAGAAGGCAAACAAACAAGGAGTAGGAAATAAAGGATCTTCTACTTGCTATGAGTGTGGACAGCCAGGACATTTAAAAAAGGCGTGTCCCAACAAAAAAAGACCTGTTACAGTTTCTACAGCATTTACAGGAACATGTAACCGTTGTGATAAATTCGGACATAAAGCTAATGAGTGTCATTCCAGGTTTAAGAAGGATGGAACTCCCTTACAGGGAAACGCGATGAGCCGCGGGGGGAGCGCGGTGACAAAACTGAACTCCCCAAAGCCAGTGATGACAACAGCTGCACCGGCTGTCTCGACACCTTACCCGCAGCAACAGCAGGAAGCGCAGGAGTTGATTTGGTAACCTCTGAGTCAATCACCATTCGAGACACTGGAGTGGCAGTTATCCCAACAACAGCAAAAGGACCACTCGGGCATGGGTTATCAGCATTAGTGATTGGGCGATCATCAGCTACTAAAATGGGCATTTTTGTACAACCAGGTTTAATAGATAGTGACTATATGGGAATAATTAAAATCATGGTTCGAGTTCTAGCTCCTCCCTTATTTATCCCTAAAAGTAGTCAAATTGCACAACTTATTCCTTTTCAAGGGAAAGTTCCTTTGACCAAAACAAATAATATTAGAGGGGGTGGAGGGTTTGGAAGCACCGGACCCATTGTCGCTTTTAGTGAACTAATTACGGACAAAAAGCCGTGCCGACAAGTAACTATATCACCTCAAGATGCTTCCATCCCAGGTCAGATCACTGTTAACATGATGCTAGACACCGGATCTGATATTACAATCATTCCTGCAAACAAATGGCCCAAAGAATGGCCGTTGAATTGTGTTACGGGAGAAGTATTGGGAGTAGCTGGAACGAGCCAAACATCACAAAGTGTTAATTTCATGTTTATTTCTGATGCTGAAGGGAATAGAGCCTTAATTAAGCCATATGTCATTGATACACCTCTGTGGATTATAGGAAGAGACACATTAAGTCAGTGGAACATGGTTTTACAAACTTCCCCTTTTGTATAGCGGCCACTGAGAAAAGTGCTTCTCCTACTATACAAATCGGTTGGAAAACCGACAATCCAGTATGGATATCTCAGTGGCCGCTGTCAGCTGAAAAGGTGAAGCACTTACAAAATCTTGTCCAAGAACAGTATCAACAAGGACATTTAAAAGAATCCTGCAGCCCTTGGAATACTCCTGTTTTTGTGATTCAAAAGAAATCTGGCAAATGGCGCTTCTTGCACGACCTCAGGGCAGTCAATGAACAAATGCTTCCACTGGGAGCACTCCAACCTGGTCTGCCTTCCCCAGCAGGGATCCCACAAAATTGGTATCTATTTATTGTTGACATAAAAGATTGTTTCTTTAGTATTCCCCTTCATCCTGATGATACTAAACGATTTGCATTTAGCGTCCCGGCAATAAATAATGCGGCCTCAATGAAACGTTATGAGTGGACAGTTTTGCCCCAGGGAATGAGAAACAGCCCCACTATTTGTCAGTGGTATGTAGATAAAGCTCTGTCAACGTGGAGAAAAAACAATCCGCGTTATTTAACATTACATTATATGGATGATATTCTCATTGCCAGTGAAACAATCTTTACTCAAGAAAAAGAAAATGAGCTACTACAAGAGTTAGCTTGCTGGGGACTAAAAGTCGCACCAGAAAAAATACAGCGAAGCTGTCCCTGGTCATACTTAGGATTTGAAGTAACCTTTACCAGATTTAAACTGAAAAAATTACTAGTTCAACCTAGCATTCAAAATGTAAATGACGTCCAAAAATTACTGGGAGACATACAAAGCGTTCGTGCATGGGCTGGAATAACTAATTCTGATTTAGACCCAATTCGTAAACTGTTAGAGGGTTCCACTGCGATTACTGACAGCAGAACCTTGACAGATGAGGGAAAGCAAGCGCTGCAAGTGATATCTGACAAAATTAATACTATGGCTGCATTTAGATACGAGCCATCATTGTCCATTGCAGTATATATACTCAATCAAACCACGGAGAATGTGGCTGTTCTTGGACAGGAGAATAAATGTAAACAATTTTCTTTGCTAGAGTGGATTTACACACCTTCCTCGCCATCGGTGTCAGTGCTCAGACGTATTGAAAACATAGCAATTCTCATTATAAAAGCAAAAAGACGAGCTCGGTAAGTATTTGGTCGTGATCCTGAAAAAGTTGTGTTACCGATTACCCTCATTGACATTGTCTCGGAGTGGCAAGAACAATCGTGGACTTTTGCTACAGCAACAATTGGCATGACAATAAGCAATCATTTCCCTAGCATTTCCGTTTTTTGTCTAACTTGCCCCTACGGTCGTACAACATACGTAGCCATTTACCTATAGCAGATGCTGTCACAGTTTTTACTGATGCGTCTAGTAAAACCAACAAATATGGGTATGTCATCAAAGCTAACGATACGTGGCAGCCAGTAGTCAAAACAATGCATGGAGTGTCTGTTCAAGTTTTAGAGCTAAAAGCTGTTGTATTAGCTTTTCAAACATTTAACACAATGCCAATGAATATTGTTACCGATTCGCTATATGTTGCTAACATTTTAAATCGTATAGAAGATGCCTTTATTGGCCGGACAACTAACAGCGTTATTCAGACCCTGCTGCTTACTTTAGCTAATGTTGTTAATGTGCGTCGTGCACCTTATTTCTCCACTCATCTCAGAAGTCACTCACAATTGCCTGGCTTTCTAAGTGAAAGGAATGCCATGATCGACTCGCTTGTTTCCGCCTCACTAGAAGTAGTGAACTTTACGCCCTTCGCTTTAGCCAGAAGGTCTCATGATTTCTTCCACCAACCTGCAGTGAGTTTGCAAAGAGAATTTAATTTACCACGATCACAAGCAAAATCAATTATAGCTGCATGCCCAGACTGTGCAAAATTACCCACTCTGCAATTGAGTGGTGCTAACGCCCGAGGGCTGACCCCTGGCAAGTTGTATCAATCCGATATAACTCAATTTACCGAATTCAAACGTTATAAGTACGTGCATGTTACTGTTGACACGTACAGTAAATTTGTTTGGGCAACTCCTATGTCTAAAGCCTCTTCTGCAGCGACTTGCCGACATTGGCTAGAAGTTTTTGCTGTGATGGGGAAGCCTGATACTATCAAAACAGACAATGGGCCCAATTATGTAAGTGCTAATACTAAGTCCTTCCTAAACGATTGGAGTGTAAAACTAATTACGGGCATTCCGTATAATAGCACTGGCCAAGCTATAATTGAACGAAAGCATCAGGATTTAAAACGTTACCTTCGTATCTTCAAACAGAGGGGGGAGCGGATGTCCCCTCATGAAATAACCAGTAAAGCATTGTATGTATTAAACTGGAAATCGTATGTAGAAGCCCCAAATGGAAAACAAATGATGACACCGGTAAGTTTGAGACATCAACCTGTAGAGGCACTTTGTAATTATGAGGTGCTGGTGCAAACGTGGAATCCACACTTGCAAATGTGGGATGGTCCGAGTAAATTACTAACTTGGGGACGAGGGTACGCTTGTGTCGTTATAGGTGGTGAAACTACGTGGATACCTGCCAAGTGGGTTAAGCCCTGGTTGAAGCAAAGTGGACGCACAACGGAGACTGAGGTGGATCGAAGCAGACGAACGCCGGAGGCAGAAGTGGGCCCTGAGACTGACCCCAATACGACAACACCTACAGGAGACCCTCCGACTTCAGCTGACAGAAATTCCTGAAGTAGAGGAGATTAGAGCCAAAATCGACAGTATCTTAGAGCACAGGATCAAAGACTTGGACACACCTAGTTGTGGTTGCAGGATTTGGGTTGTTGCTAAAGCAAGTTGTGGAGGGTGTGGGGCAACGTTTTACGCAAGTGAGCCGAGTGGTTGTTTTTTAAGGTATGAATATTGTCAAGCAGTTACCCGAGAAGGCTATTTAACGAAACTGAGACAGTGGCTGAACCAGCCTGAATTGACACTGGGTGAAGCTGTCTCGCTTTTTGAATCAGTAGATGATAGGAGATTAGCTCAATTTATTGTAGATTTGCAGCGCTTAGCTTTATTAAGCCAGTTAGTTACTGCTAGTAGTATTTACTCTTCTCTACATTTACATCAGTGTGATTCTTGTTACAATGAAAATATTGCTGATTGTCGTGTTAATTTGGGGAAGTTGGGAATGTAGTAAAGCACAACAAATGCCAGAGAAAAATTTCTGGATAGAATGGGCCAATAAGACTGGAAACATGGCCTTTTGTCTACATCTCTCGTCAGCAACTGATCCTTTTCGAACATGCCTTATAGGAACTCCTATCAATCCATTTGAACTGACAAACTGCTCATCAGCAACTAATGGCAGTCACTGCCTCAATGTGTTTATAGCATCTCTAAATGAAACACGCCCATAGGACCCGCAAGAAATAAATCTTTTAGATAGTCGCGGGGCCAACAAAACTGGATGCGTTCTGTTTGGGCACTGGAATCTCACTCATAGGAAACAAGTATGGCTAACCCCCAAAAGGAACTATAATCAAACAGAGTACTGTGGGGAATCCCCTTATGGCTGGAATAATGGACAGAAACCATTGTTTATTAACAGATCTCTTGCTCTCCCTGAAGGAAAATACTTAATATGCGGAGATCGTGCATGGCAAGGTATTCCACGCTTTGCGCATGGAGGGCCTTGTTACATTGAACACATGGCACTCCTCACTCCCGATAAAGTTTTTATGAGACATTTAAATATTACCAGGCAAACGAGAGATGTAAGACAATTGGACCCCACTTGCAATGATGAAGTAGAACTATGGAACAGGACAGCTCACATTTTTGGATCCATTATTCCTGGAATAGGGACTGCTCATGCATTAACACAGTTACAACATTTGGCATGTTGGGCAGCTAAGCAAGCAAATATCACTACATCAGTCATCTCTTTGCTTGCACAAGATACTAGCAGTTTGCGGAAGGCTGTCTTACAAAATAGAGCAGCTATTGACTACCTTTTGCTCGCTCAAGGCAAAGGATGTGAAGAAATAGAAGAAATGTGTTGTTTCAATATTTCTGACCATGGGGAATCGATTCATAGCCAGCTACAATGGCTCTATGATCACACAAAGAAAATTACCATAGGACATAACCCTTTTGATGATTGGCTAATGTCTTGGGGAATTTCTGCTTGGGTAAAAGAAATCGTAAAAATTGGGCTCACAATTTTTCTAATCATTATAATTATCCTTGTGATGGGACCTTGCCTAATTCAGTGCCTCTCTTTTCAGATCAAGCGAATGAAAAGCACTTAGAAAGCACTAAGTGTAAGACAGTTCATCTCTTTTGTGACTTGGAATAACTCAACAACTGCTTGAATTGGAAATACTATCATTTATTTCTTTTACCTTGAACAAAACCAGGACCATTTCCTTGTTTTAGATGCTACTTGTACTTTCTGGTGCATAGCAATGTACATCACACACTTAACTTACAGTTATGCCTCAGTGTGATTAACATTACTCAGTAGAACAGTTTTACTACCTGCACACTCATCTCAATGTCTGCCACTCAGCTTGGGTTCTTTTCATCCTTTCATCACCAATAAAAGCAATCTGGAGTGCGAAGGTAAGCAAGATAAGGACGCATCCATCAGAGGAGAATCAAGCTCAAGGTGTGCTGGTGCTAGAGGGGAGGCTGTGCTCTACTTAGTGGATGATGACATTTTTTATAAGTGCTGTAATGAAAGCTAACAAGTTCCTACTCGACTTAGTGCCTGGCAAATTTAAACAACAGGTGTGAGTAAAAAGCATTTGTTATGTGGACTGTTGTGTTCTTGCAAATTCTCAACCAGGAAAATATAACAGAAGCAAAGCTAAATCCCCATGTTGTCTGAGAAATACATCTATAACCAATAGCGACACATATGATGTTAGAGAGTAATGTGTTCATTATTGATTCACAGGCAAAACAGACATGGGCAAAAGAGGAACTGGGAAAACAGATTTCAGGGCTTTCTGGGTTTAAAGTAGTTTAAAAAGGGATTTCTGCCATCTCACACCTTTAATACAGTATGCAGGTGTCCTACTCAGATCAAAAAGAACTGCTCAGCACCTCTGAACATCAGCCTTTTATTTAGAAAGTGAAATATAATATTGCAATGCTCATTGTGGGCAGCTGTTTGGTTTTTAAACCTACATACCAAAGGCCACAGCAGCTAAAGACCCAGCAGCTTCGACACAAGAGAGAACTTTTCATTGTGCAATGGCTATTAAAGTCAATTCTGCAACACTGAGACTTTGCTCTAATGGAACTGTTTGTTTGACTAAGGCTTAGTCAAGCAGGCAGGCCTCAGCTGTATGTACTCCATATGCGTGCATGGCCAAAGCTGTGTATGCACCTGGGTGGTTTGGTAAAATGATCTTTAAAACAATTTAGCTGAAATGGCACAAATCCCCACATAATCTGCACTCAATTTAAACTTGGATTTTATCATTTTTCTTTAATTAAATCCAAACTGTTAATAGCTTGTGATTCACAAATATAATGGATCCAGAGTAAATCCTTCCTAGCAGTCCTTTTGCCAGCTGTAGTGTTCCTAATGCTGGCAGCTCATACACTGATGGAGAAGCAGAGGGAGGAGTCAATACCTTAATTGCACAAAATGGCAATAATGTCTGTATCTCCTGCTCACAGACACGTAAGCCCGTGTGCTTTTCATTCCAATTTATGACAGTAAGTCTCAGCACTGAGCACCTCCCATGGACTAACAACCAGTTTGGGTTGTAAGTTGGGCTGTCTCTTGTATCCACAATCTTTCCCAGCAGTTGTTAATTTCCTGGAAATGCCTTGCACTCAGACATGGCAGCATGTGAATGTAATAAAAGCACACACACATGTGCTACATGTTTGCTATCTGCTGAAAAGCAGCAAAGAATGGTGGGTTTGCATTTTTATTTTCTGAAGTGTTGTAATTTCCTGGTTAAGCTAATTGATAATAAAGTCCTAGCATAGGGAAATTTAACCTAGATTCTTCCAGTATGGCAAAAACCACTGAAAGGATTTTTACAGAAGAAAGTTCCTGCATACTTAAAACGCAGACGAGGGTGACAAAGAATTTCCTGTTACCTAGACCTTGCCAAACATCTTCCCCTGTGGCAAAGGAATGTGGTGGCTACACAGACAAGTGGAGGCTGTAGGAGCAGGACAAGGCATAACAACACATCAGCATTTAGAGGGGAGGATTCATCCCTCTGTAGATCACCTTCATGTTCTCTATACCCTCCTGACTGGCCTTTAGCCCCCACCTGCAATTCCATCTTCTTGTTTCCCTTCCTACTTTCTCACCTAATTCATCTTTCAGATTTTTTTTTTTTCTGGACAGCCTGCACAGATTACATCACCCTTTTATCCTATTTCATAGTCTACATGTGTACAATAAAAAATAAGGAAGTAGCACAGCAATCCAGATTAAGTAGAAAGAAGTCTGGCAGGCTCATCCTTACTGGCTGCAAAAAAACATAATCCAGGAAAGATTTTGAAGCATTTTCCCAGGCTATTTCTCCAACTAATATTCTTGTCAAGAAAAACATAACAAACTATCAGTTGGGCCTGCAAAGAAATGCTCTGTTTTTAAACTGGAAACTCACACAGATCTCTATGTTAATATCAATACCAATGTGTCCCAAGTTAAAATCACTTACCAGAGTTTCGCAGCTGCACCATCCTGATTACTCTTTCACAAATTGTACTGTAGAAACACCAGACCCATATAATTTTCCTCAGTGGCACGCCAACGATCACTGGCAGTAGCACTTTGCAGGTTTTAGCCAAGGAAACGTTTGCCACAGCTGCTGTCTCAGCTTTGGCTGAGACAGACCACACGGATTCTTCCTCGCCAATTCTCTTTGTGTCTCAGGGTAAAGAATGAAAACTACATCAAAGAAAGGATCAATCCCAAGAAGCAGATCATGGTCAGGCCCTGGAATAGAAGGCATGCAAAATACTTTGCTGGATCATGGCCTCAGACATGTATCAACCCTTTATACCCATGATCCATATATTCTTGCTGTGAAGAACAGAGGAATGTTCTCACAACCCTGCATATCAGTGTGCTATGACATGTGGTACTGGCAGTTGCAGCTGGGTCTGCAGGACTTGGGGTTTTTGTGTGTTTCCTCTAGTTTTTTTAATGAAAAAGACGTTGTTTAATCTTTATCCAGCTATTCCTCAAACCAGCAAAGAGACAGGAAGAAGCCAGTGCCGTGGTGTCCTTAAGGTCCACAATACTCAAATCCAAAATACTATGTAATGTCCTTTTATTTTGGTGCATTATGAGTCAGGAAATAACAAATGGAAAGGAGTAAGGGGTTTTATGTGTCTGTAAGACTTCTATCTGCTTCTGTTTCCCATTGTTTTTATCTGGATTATCTAGATGGCACTGAGGGGTATCCTGCATTTATGCAATTCTCAGCAGCAGCTTACGAATTGGCAAGGCTATGACTTACTGAAAACTAGATGGGTTTGCAAATGAAGCCAAGAAGATTACGCAAACTTGTACAGTTTCTCTGTACCTTGGAAAGAACACAACACACACTGAAGACAGTAAGTTACACAGCTTTCCTCTATTAAAAGAGCTATTCCTGTGCACATTTTCAAAAAACCCTCCATAAAGATAAAAAGCATTATCCTTGTTTCCTCTGCTTTGACCTTTTTTCTGCAACTCCCACTTAATCTTTCAGTGGTGTTCCTGTTTTATTATTAAAAGAAGCCCACCTGAGGAAAAAAGTACTATTTTTCCATGTGCTGAGTCATGTAAAAAGCATTTCCTCCCCCAAATTTAAAATTTAGGTGGCTAATCACTTTCTTCTTTTGCTGCCACTAATGAACATACAGCAGTCGCAGGCAGCCCAGTGTAACGGATATTCCCATGATATTAACAGTGCAGTTAAGTTTGACAGCCCAGATTTTGAGTAGCATTTAATACACATAATACCTTACAGATCCAGATTTCTCACTCGGGTACTAGAGCTGAGAGGCAGTGCTCTGTAGGTGCAGCCTACTGCTTTAGCCTTGTTTCTTAATCTAAGTTCCTTTTCTTTCTTACCTCTCCACCCCATTCAGTCACTCTTCAATGAACTGATTGACCACACAGAACTCTGAAAGATAAATTACACTTCTGCAAGTTTTGTGAATGTAAGGAGCCATTTAGATAGACAGAACATGCCTCTGAGGGTCCTGATGGAAGGAAAGCACACCCTGCAGTGTGCCTCATATATTATTTGATATCAGAGAAATCCCAAGAAGGAGCAGGAGACAACAAAAATGTCTCCGTATCTGGAAAATAATTCATTCCAAGTTTACAGCCAACAATGAGACAGGAATTTGCAAGAAGGCAGGTTTTGCCGGTTCTGGTGCTCTCCGAAGTACTCATTTCATTGAGAGAGGTCAGCTCAAAAACCAACCCAGACAATTACAGAGCATGGCTGCACAATTAGGATATATTTCAAACTGCCAAATGTGATTTTGCATTGAAAAAAAATGGTGAGTAACTCTCCAAACCAGGACATGCATTTTAAAGAATGTTGAACGATGCAGGGTTCTGTGATTTAACAAATTTTTAGTTAACATAGCAAAGTAGCTGCAAATTTGCTGGAATGGGGTTAAATCAGGGCTCAGCTTACTTATTTTTACAAGCCAATGCTTTGTAGCTTCACTGAGTTTTGTCTGATTAGACACTGCATGCAAAGAACCCATGAAAGGTAGTGGCTTATGAGATATGGTAGAAACATCTTTCCTGCTCCAGCAAATATGCCCTTATGTGTATTTATGTGTCTGCTGCTAATCAGCAAAAAAGCCACTTGGTGTGATTCATCACCATCATGTTCCCTCCTCCATTCAGCTCTCCTTGAAACTGGAAAGCTTTTATTTACCTATTATGAAGCTTTATGGATTCATCTGCAACAATGCACTTCGGGGAAGTCTACTCTGCAAACAGATTTTTTCAGATTAATTCTTATCTCCTTGCTTGCACATGCTTGCCCTATTAATGGTGACATGATATCATTAACAGACATGAAAACCACAGCCTCCTCTTACCCTTAGACACAGTAAGAGTTGAACTCAGATTCCCCAAACCACAAAGCAGTTTGTGGTCTCCTGAAAAGCAATTTTAAGCAGCAAACAAAGGGTCTGACCTCACTCAGACACATTGTTTAGGACTCAAGCACATACCACAGGAGTGTAACAGCAATCCAGTGGAGCTGGCAGCACATTCAGCTGTGTAAGACTCATGGCCCAGTGCCAAGAGCTCCTCTGTTCTACTCCTGCACAGCCTCTGACTCTCTGGGTGGCCTTGGGCCCTCCTCTACAAACAATTCCCAGCACAGCACTTCCTTATGGGAAGCCCTCCTGACTCTAGCAGCACCAGTGGAAGCCACACATGCATTGGGACTTGAACTCCTGGAGCTCAACTACCTGACACTTCATCCTTGTGCTAAGCAAGGAAAGAACAAGAGATTAGAGTAACTTGCCTGTGCACAATGTGGTTGGAGCTTTATCTGTCAGCCTCTAGTACAAGCTAAGGCCTTGCAGGAGCCTTGTAACATGTATTTTGCTCCCCAAAAACACTTATAAGTGAAACATGAAGCCAGAGATTTCATCCTTTCCATTTAGGATGTCCTGGCAGCATTAGGAAGTCTTGGCCAATAAATCACACAAAAGCTTGTAATGTTACCAAGCTCCTCCCCTTAAAACACAATCAAAAAAAGCCAGACTCGTACCAGTACACCTTCCCTCTCTGACTCCCACTTAACCTGAAATGATTATGTATTACTTTACCCTTTCACCAGCTTACAGCAGTGGCTGATAAAGTCACCTGTTTTCAGTTGCTTGCTAAGGGTCCACAATTGGAAATTCTTTGGTGATCTGGAAGGTTATCTGTACCTGTCTCCTACCAAGCTCCTTGCTCCTAGAGGGATGGACAGCATCAGCTTTCAGCAATGTACTACAGAAAAAGAAGGAATAAAAATTATTTTTCAAGTCCTGAAGTTGCCCATTGACAGACCTCACAATTCAAATAAAGACCCCTACACATGTAGAAATTAGCAACCAGTAGTGAAAAGTTGAGCGAAAGTCTCTCTTATGAACATGACACATGATTTTAGAAGGTTTATCACTGTATTGAAGCAAATTAACACATATTACCAGGTAAGATATACAAATAGATGGTGGTGTTTCCGAGAGCATGGCACTCAGGACTCATTTCCCCAAGAGATCTATGGGAGTTCTGCAATGGTCTTACCAAAAACATTTTGGTCAATGATGAGCAATTCTGGAAAGCTCTCTCTTCTGCTAGGGGGTAATTGCATTCTGCACCACGTGGGCATGCAGTCAAATGACAGGGACAGGCTCCTGCAGTACAGCCCTCAAAGGGCCCCTCTGAGCAGCTACAGATCCACATCTGTTCAAACCACCGCACTTCTGTACATTGGCCAACAACACAGAAAAGACTGAGAGCCAGTGTGTTAACAGTGTATCACAACGAGAGACACTGCACACGTGCAGAGTTGACATAGGGATGCACAGGAAACTGATGTGATGAAAAACAAACCACAGGAGAACAGAATTTAAAAAATGTCCTAAAATGTGCATTTTATTTCATATCATTATACAATGTTTACATACAGGTATACTTTTAAGACTGCTCAAAGAAAGTGTGAAAAAAGTGAGGCGAATATCGGTTTAAAAATTCCTCCCCTACCCCAAATCCCCGCAAATAAAATACATTTTAAAACAATCTCTTCCAATTAATGTTTTGTCCTGAATTTATTCAATCTTTCATTTCAACATGAAAAATACAATCGAATGAATACTCAAGGTGAAATGCTGACCTACACTTCTGTATTGAGTTGCAAGAATACAATTTAAAATCTTCAGAAGCCTTCACTTGTCTCCATTGCTTACATACCTTCGTTTTACTGAATTAGAAGGCACAGAAAGTCCAAATTCTCATAGATCAGTAAAATTCTGATAAAAATAAATTATTGTGCTGGACAACTCCTGACTTGTCTGATATGAAACAAAAGACTTCCAGTAGAAGCTTTTGTTCAAAATAGCACCATTTCCACCTGATCTCTCTTGAACATGAATCATTCTTCTTGTGTAAAAACTGTAGTTGGCACTTGAGGTGGGACACTTCCTGCCACAGCCAGGATTCTTCAAAGACTAAGCATACCGAATTGCTGAACTCTCTACAAAGTGTAGGTAACATTTTCATTGGGAAATGGCACGTTTAAACCATAATGTAATGTAGCTTAACCCGCATATGGCTTGCCCATTTTGGTGTTTCCCTGACCCCTGCTTCATAATTTAGCAGATGTTCTTGTGACTGTGGTGAAACTAAAATAAAGACATGTTTATGGGGCTTCACGGCAAGCAGGTGTAAAAATAATAAAACAAATAGTGTGGTTGCTGCTAAGAAGGTTTTCACATGTTGTTTAACTCCAGTAAAGTTTGATCCAGCATCTGATGCATACTAAGGTTTTCTTCTTTGGCATGCGCCACTTTCTCTGTTGTGGGATTAGAAAATTAAAACATGAATAGCAGTTCTTTGGAGGTACTGATTCTCAGAACATGAAGGCATGCAATCATCATTTCTCTCAGAAGGTTTAGAGAGTTAAGAAATGTGCATGCTCATAAATACCAATATTCCCAGATAACACAACGAGAGAGAACTCCAAATTAATAAAACAAACAGCAAGTAATGCAAGTTAAGAACTGTTTACAGCTGCATTTGTTAAGAAAATGCACTGCCAACAGAGACACAATGTTCTGGAAGCTCTTTGCTTACAGGAATGTGAGATAGTAAGTGGCTTTTTTTTCTTTTCTTAAAAGTAGACAATAAAGAAAATAAATAAGTTCTTTGCAGATATACAATTAAAAGTATCATAGAATTCAGAAACACAAAGAACAAAAAAATTAGAACTGTTATAGTTTTCAGTGAAGTGACCTTCAAAAAATTTATTTCTTCTAGAAAATAAATACTCAAAGTTAGTAGCTTTATGTTGCATGCACACTTTTATAGGACAATCATTTAACACACATATTTGATACAATAAATGAGCATAACATTCTGGTGGTTCATCCTACTGGGATCTAGTAATAGTAACTTCATACTACGCAAGCATACCTTTAAACTGATCGAGTATTGTCAGATGGAGCTCCCACGCTTTTTTTTTTAATGTCAAATATAAGCCCAATTCATAGTAAGGCAAAATTATCACATCAAAGTCTCCAGACAAAACAGCTGTAAGTATCCTTTAAGTTGGTTTTGAACTACAGAAATACGAATCCTGGTGAATATTTTTCTCTCACTGTGGTAAAAATCTTAGGGCCAATTCATGTTGTCAGATAAACTGAGTGCCTTTCTGCAAGGCAGGCTTTTACTTTTTGGATACTGTTAGCAAAATGCTGTAGCTCTTATGAGGAAAGAAGCTACTGCACAGCTGAAGAGCTTAGTGCTCCCCCAAAATAGGTGTGCAGGCACGTAATGAAAAGCCTCATCCAGAAGAAGCATTTCCATATTTTCCCAAGAGAAACTGAGAATTTCTTTCATTAATTTACCACAAAATCAACAACTCAAAAAAAAAAAATTTCTAGGTTTCTTGCTTATTTCTACATTTACTGATTCATTCTTAAAGGAAATTTGGAAGAAGGCGCTTTGAAACAAGTTAACATTATAGTCACACTAAAGTTTAATCCTCATTCAATGCCAGCTTTAGTTCATTAGTTAGGCGACTGTTTTGCTCAAGTTGCTGGTAGAGTTGGTCTGTACAGGCAGCAAGCAGGTTAGAAGGGAAAAAAGAGGCAGAATGAAGACAGATTAGACAGAGAAAACAGTTAAATAGGAGTTAATAAAGAAACTGGTCACATGACAGACAGTTCAGTAACATACAGAGAAACATTTTACCTCTGTTTCTAGAACTCTAGTAATTAAATAGCTACTCCAAGGAACAGCTATTGGACCGTATGAAGAACTGGCTAAGAATCCTGCTGTGGGGAACAGCTGTGAGACACAAACTGGAATAGAGACGGAAGAACTGCAGCTATATTCCTAAAGTACCAAGTCCTGCTTTAGTCTTCTGTATAGTGCGTGAAAGATTTGTTTTATGAGTGCCATTTTTCTTTGCAAACTATTTAAGGTGTGGTGGAACCTCATCTGCCAGCAGAGAGAAAGCAATTGCACCACAGCCACCATAAGTAACAGCAGGAGAGACGCTAGTAGGCAACTACCACCAGGTCTGACTCAGCTCATACTCCTTTCCTAGGAAATCTGATGGGTTGAAATGTTATTTTTGGTAGCAAAATACACTTGTGTTACTGGAATCAACACATTTTGATACCTTTAAATTGCCAAGTTTTACTTCGTAAGAAAAAAGACTCACATTTGGTGAAAATGAACAGGAAGGATGAAAACCTTGCTCAAAAACAGCAAACAGAGAGGACAATTCATGTTGAAACAGAACAGCCACAGCCATGTTGTGACAACACATTTAGTGAGAGACACTCTGCAGCATGAAAGAAATGTTCCAAATGGCTTTTGACTATCTTGTGCTCTCAAATTGTCCATGTTCTTCTCAATAGCCTAACTGCAGTCCTGACCTCTTGATCCCAGATTATTCCCCTACAGGAAATGACTGTTTCTGATTCTTTTCCACAAGCCGCCTAACAGCTTCCACAGGAATCCTCTTCCCCTGCAGGCACTGGACACAGCAAAGGCAAAGCTGTGCAGTGAGCTGGTCTGCAGGACATGCTTGTGTGGTGAGCAACTCCTCCCAGCTTCCTCCCCAGCCCAAACTCCCACAGCCAGCTCAGTAAAGCCAGGGCACGTTTCACAGCTCTGATCCTGCACCAGTAACAAATGGATCCTGTCTCTCTCACCACGATAGTGTCACATATATGTGGAAAAAAACATCAAAACCTTAGACTAACTAAAATTTCACTTTGTCTGGCAAAGTGTATATAGCTGTTATTCAAAAATGAATCACGTGAACTTACACTTACCATCATCACGGAAGTCTCCTCTCTGATTGAGGCAGAGATTTACAGTATTTCTCAACTTTCAAAACAACTAAACTCCCCAGAAAAGCAAGGAAAACACTTCCCAAGCGTACAGTGAGCTCTTGATTCCACATGGGCAGTGTGTCCACCTGCTCCAGAGGCAGAGCCTGGCACTGCAGGAGCCCCAGCAGCTGAGCAGGGAGTTCTGGCTCTGTGCAGAGCCAGCAAAGCTCAGCCTCTGCTCAGCAGAGCCCAGAGCCAGCCCGGCACTCCCAGCAAGAAGCCTCAGGCACAGAAACAGTCAGACACAGGAGGGAGAACAGCACAACTGAGGGTGATGAGTGCTGAACCACACTGCAGTGGGGAACCACAACAGCTCCATGGAGCGAAGATCAGTGCAGCAGGACCAGCCAGGAATTCTGCATGCAGCTACCTGGGGATCTGCATTGCACTGCCCACTTCCAGTACTATGTCCAGCAATCTGTCATCCTCCAGTGCAGAGCTGATCATGTATGATTGACATAAAAGGCAAAATTTTAATACTGATGTTTAAAATCACTATGTTAAAAATTGACAGGTTCTACAAAATCCTGCAATGGATTTTGCTTTTTTGTTTACTTAAGAAATACCAGTATTGCAAGGAATTGAGAGGACAAAAAACACTGCTAAAACAATGAACCAAAACACAATAGATTAAGAAGTTGGAGTTGCTGTAGCATATTTTACTCTGGCTCAGCTGATAAGTGACAGTTGACCACACTCCTCCTAACTCTTGCATTTGTGAAGTTAACCATGTTAGCCTCAGTCATTTTAAAAATGCTCATCCCTATATTTGGGTAACTTTCATATATCCCATTCTATTTGGTTACCCTTCACACATAGCCACTTACTGTTTGTCAGTTGAGGAGTAGTAAGTTACTGAACTTTATCACTTGAACTTCCTGTGATTGCTGATATATATCCTGTTTTTGGGCTTCTCCCCACAGCCAGCAACATTAGGATGTGTCATAGGCTAGAAAACTGGGATATGCCAAAGTTATCCAAGGATGGCAGGCCAGGAAGGGAATGCATCCATTTGCAAGCCTTATTTGGAAAACAAGTTTTGAGGAGGGGAGAAAATCAAGTTTAGACTGCACTGCTGAATAATCTTGAAGCTGAACAAGAAAGAGACATTTACACTATTTTACAAGTTAAAAACTACAATTCAGCTATGGTATAATGAGTTTATTTACCTTTGGTGACTTAGGAACTTTAACAATATATAGAGTGACAGCATCAGCAGAAATCAATCCAGTTTTCACTTTAATGTGAACTGGAAAATAACTTCTTTCACTGGGATGTAAAAGTTAAAATAAGGCAATAAACTCCCTAGTTTCAAATAACAATACAAAAAAGCACAAGATGTCAGTGTTTAATGCTTCATCCTTAATTAGACACTGACAGATCAGCTGAAACCTGAAATCCATGATGTTCCACTTTGCAGCAGCATCATTTCATTAATAGTATAATCATGAGAATCTTCCTATTCCAGTTTTGAAACATTTCTCATGAGTCTGCAATTCAAACTCACAAGTCTGAACTAAGCACAAGTGGAAAGCCACTGAAACCTCTCTGATGAACTTCCAATCCTATCATGCCACTCCTGAAAAATATATTGTAAAAACCCTGAAATGTTAGCAAGCAACATCTTTGCTGACTAACTGAGGTGTAAAAATGAGAAAACTTTTTTGCAAGATATTTCAAGGATTATTTTTGGGTGAAAAAAAGAATTTAAAGTTTTTGATCCTGCCTCTTTAAATCTGTCTTGAATATATTAGTTAATGAACAAACACATTTAAATAAAGATAAGACATCTTCAGCATCAAGCTAAGAAAAGATTTCAGGCTTTAAAGTGAAAAATCTGCTTACATCAAGGATGTAACTGCTCTCTCAGCCATGCTCCCACGACCAAGTGACCTCAAGGAAGTAGTGGCCTTGCAAATTTTGTCCTAACAATAACAACTGGGAAAATTCCTATTACATCTATTTGTCATTTTATCTGCAGCAGAGTTTGAGAAAAACTAAGATAATAACTGGTCAGTTTTCATACCATCCCACACACTGCACTCACTGGCTTGGCATTGTCAACATTCAGGCAAAAGTGTTTTCAGCTAAAAAATGAAAACACCAAAAAATGAAATCCCTAATGGCAAAAAAGCACAAATTTTATTAATAACTTCAATAGTTATTTAAATAAATAAAAGGCAAAGGAATGGCAAAAGGGATACAGCTGGGATATTTATTTTACATTGAGAAATGTAGTTTCTGTACAGCAGAGCACAAACAGAGCATGTTCTGAGACAGGTGATAGAGGAAGTGTCAACTAAGCTAGAAGACAGGACAATGAGCCCATGAAACAGCCAAAGCTTGGAAAGATGTTTTATCCAACTTGATGAAGATGTCTTTGGAGAAGTGAAGCAAAGAAAATTATCTGCGTGAAAAGAAAAAGTGAGATAAGGTAGAAAATGAAAAAAGGTGCAGTAAAGACTTCCAAAAAAGCAGCAATGGCACAGCAGAGCTCAGCATGCTGAGATGACTCTGCTAGAGAAACAGCACACCATGCTGGGACTGGGATGCTACAGTCATGTCCTCATGTACCAGTAGAGTACAATTTAAAGTCTGTTTTCCACTTAGAAATATCCCAAATTGAAGAAATATTGTAATCTCTGTATACAGAGGAGGAAAAAAGAAATCCATTTGTTTGGTAAGCCACTGAGCAAAACTGTATGTTGGGAAGGAACTTAAAAACAAAAAAATCAAAGCATACAAAGCAGGCAACATTAGACCTCTACTAAAATGTTGGTAGAGGGAGGAAAGTAATGAACAGACATGGAGACAAAAAAAGCCACGAAGAAAAGATTCAAAATACGGGTGCACACAAAATACATTTCAAGCTCTAAGCAAACCTTATGCCTTGTTGAAAGCATGCTTAGGCTTCCACAAGGGAATGCTGGGACCAAACATTGCACCTCCTAAGCACTTGAGAGCTACAGCTCTTCCCCTCTCCCATGCCAGCTGCAGTGTTCATGCGAGTGAAGGGTTTGACAACGGGAAGGTGGAGGTAGCACAGCTCACCTCTGTTCAGAGTCCAGTTTGTGTCTAACACTGCATGAACGAGTCACACCTTACAGCTACTGACTCTCCTGCTTTCCTGCCACTCTATTTTTCTCCTTAGGAGTAAAGCTGGTATCACCACATTTTTGGTGTATGCAAGTGACATTTCTACTGCTATCCAGAAAATATGCAGAAGCAACCTACCAGTTGTCGCCTTTATGGGTTTAAATGACAAGGTATTTTAAATCCATTTCCACACTTGTAATTTAGTGATAACAGCTGAAATTTTCAGAGCAGTTATAGAAATTTAGATAAACACTTTCTACTGTCATTAATAGAGAATATCGCTAAACCTAAATTTCTCTGACATTTTTGTAGGAACTTTGCCAGAGCAAAAACTGTGACAGCAGGCAAAGGAAAACACTCTGAATGCAACATGTACCAAGGCAATTTTCTTTGGTAAAATGAACATGATGGGCCTGGTAGATAATGTCTGAACAGAGGTGAACTGAAAGGATAAACACAGAGCTACATACAAAGGGCAACCACAAGACTCAAGGATTGCAGAAACAGAACGAAAGAGTAACCACAAGCTTACAAAATCACCATGAGTATTTACCAGGCTTGGCACAACACTCACCCACACTTTGCCAGGGCAAAGCAATTGTTCATGGTATTTTGTACACCTATTCTCTCTAAAGGAAAGCATCTCCCACTACACAGGGAGCATCATTTCACAAGGCCGGTACCGCGCAATCAGTGAGGGCAGGGAAGCAGGAGCGGGCACAAGCTGGGAAGACATTTACATGGAAGTCATATCATTGAGAGCGTGGTCCAGCTCCTCACTGATGGCTTTGTACTTCAGTTTCTGAGCATAGAGCTCATCTAATGTTCCCCCAGGGAAGGCAGAGGTGTGCAAGGAAATGGAGCAGGATCATGGGATGGAAGGTGAAGGTGGTGGCAGGGGATACCATCCAGAAGCCGCAGGAAATGGGAAGAATGCGCATACAGAAGTGTTGTGACAGACAAAATGAAACAAAGTTAGAGAAGAATAAAAGAAAGAAAAGAGTGAACAGTTCTATGCAACAAGTTCATTAACTGCACTGCCAGCGGAGCAACCTGTGATACACAGAAAATCAAGAAAATAAAAAGTACAAAAGAAGCAAAAATCCATGTTTCACTGCCCTGGATTTTTGTTTTAATGCACGTTAGGAAGGCACACAGGAGCTAGGGAGAAAAGATCCAAAAATGGGGCTCAAGGAGGATGTTACCATTTTCTATTTTTTTTTTTTTTTTTAACCACTCTGGTTTGTACCACGTCAAACTCAGCTTCTTACAGCAATTTTTGTTCCTTCTAAACACTTATCTTTCTTCTCTGCTTCCTTCCTGAGTCAGGGATCATAAATTTTCAGCAGCTACTTAGGCATTTCATCACCTTCATGCAGAATCCAGCCTGCCACGCCACGCAATTAAGCTTCTTAAACTCCTAGACTTAGTGTGATGCATCTAAATAGTGAACTCCATATAACTTCTAATTACAAAGTCCTACTGAATTATTTTCTCCAGAGCCAGAAAGCACATTCTACTGCTCTGTTGCAGTTCTGATAGATTTATCAAAACCTTACAAACCTTCTGAAGTTAAATAAGCTGTCCTTCTGATTATGTATACAATCTATTAGCTTGACCAAAACCCAACAACTGGTCTATGCCACAAAATGCCTGCCCTGACCCACACTTAGCACAGTAATAAATTAGGTTAGCTCGCTACGTTCCTAATTATTGCAAACATAATGCAACTCTTCATGAGCTTTTCGCTATGATAACACTTGTCATCTGATCATTTACCCTATGCATTTACATACCTCCAAATAGAAGAGTATAAAGAAAAAAAATGAAAGGAGTCTTGAGAACATGAGAGAAAAAGAAACAGGCAAGAGCAAAACACTGTTCACCTGAAGCATTTAAGTTATCAATACATTTCATTTGGAAAATATTTTGTCTACTTTACTCTTTAGGCAGACCCATTTATATAAGTTGGACAAGTCAGCCCAGTAGAACTGGGTATTGAAAAAAAAAACCAGCAAAAACCCCCACACAAGAGAAGAATAAGAGATATGTATTTCCACAGTAAGTAGAAAAATGAACTCCCATACCTTCTAGGTCATCAATGCTCTTCTCCAGCTTGGTTACTGACCTCTCAGCAAACTCAGCACGGGTCTCAGCCTGAAGTCAGGACAAACACAGACTACTTTAGGAAACACACACACAGTACTTAGGAATAGAGGAAAAATAATTCAAATGAAAGAAGGACAATGAGAGGAGCCAAATAATGAGGCCAATATAAACTGATCACTAGGGGAGATATTTAACATTAAACTGTTTCCAAAATCATATGTTCATCCTTACAGCATCAAAGTACTGTTTACACTAAAAGAATCAAAGGTGCATGCGAAGATACGTTGCAAAGAACAGCTCTAATTTTACCTCCTTCAGTTTGTCAGTCAGAACTTTAATCTCCTCTTCATACTTGTCTTCTTTCTGTGAGTACTGTAATTAGAAAGAGGATCACTGGTATTAGATGGGTATTCTAAATATACCAAAAAACCCTTGCATTCGAAACTCTCGTAGCAGATCATCTGTGCGCAAGAAATTATTACAGGTAAAACTAAATTCATTCCACTTGCAAGGCTGTGGTAATATAGTTTATTACAAGAATCAAACTCTCCTTGAGTTACATTCCAGTGCAATATGGTGGGAACTTTGAGAAGAAATTAGTACTACAGTTTTAATGAAGAATGTCTTTTGGAGAAATTTAATGTTGCTACATAAGGCCATTTTGAGGGACATTCTTTAAGTAATACTTAATCCTATCAGAGTACTCAACAGAACATGTGGCCAAATAATACTGACCTATTTGGAACTAGAAGATATGCTATGTTCCAATAGGAGCCAAATATGAATTGAGTAGTAAATCCAAATGCCTCCACTGACAACGGCCCTGCTGAAATGCTGCGAAGCTATCAGCATACAAAGAAAACCCCACAGGCCAGATGACAACGTAAGGGACACATTCTCACATAAGTCTCTAGCCTACCTTCTCAGCCTGAGCCTCCAGCGACTTCAGGTTGTTGGTCACAGTTTTCAACTCCTCTTCAAGCTCAGCACATTTGCTGTTATTTCGGAGGGAAGGCAGGAAAGGGGCGGATGGAAGTTTCAGTCAAGCAAAAGAAACAGGAGAAAAGAGGGGGAAAAGATAGAGAAAAATGAAAACAATTACAGGGCAAAAGAACAGCCTCAAAAGCAGCTGATCCATCACAGACTCAAAGCAACTCTTTGTGATGCCGAATACCATTTCAAGTGCACATTAAGACGATGACCAGACAGAAATTTATCTACAGCTCTTGGCTTACACAGAAACATTTAGAGCTTTTACATGTGAGACAGTTCAGCTTCTTTTGGCTGCACAGGAGATCAGTTTTAAAGGTAAAAATGAATAAATAAACCAAAAAAAGAGACCAAAGAAAACCACCAAAGCAAGATGCAAAGAGAGTAAAGAGCATAGCAAGGACTTATTTGTTACTACCGAGTGAGCTAACTGGCTATGGAAGCTGAAAGACTTGGGTTGCAGTTAAACCTAAAAACTGTTTATTAGTATCAGTACCTTATCCTCTGCAGCCATTAATGCTTTCAAGGTTTGATCCATTATTCTTAACTGTTCTTCCAGCTGTCGGACTTGGCTGTTAGTGAACACATGAAATGCACAAAAGCCATTCACAAAATCAGTGTGCAGGTACAGCATGCAGTGACAAAACACACGCGCACACACACAGGAACACATTTACTTTGGCACTGACCATTTATTTCAACGATTACAGTAAATGAGCAAACATAGCTTTGAGCTGAACACACAGTGTGCTGCCAACGTTTCATGCAGTTACAGTTCACTTCTAGCACCTCACATACATCTCAGAGCAGTTCCACACTTACCTTTCTGATAGTTCAGCACGCTCCTCAGCACGCTCCAGGTCACTCTCAATGATCACCAGCTTACGAGCCACCTGCAAGGACAGGCAAGGGACCATCAGGGATATTATGTTGCTGCACCACACCTCACCTGTTTCTAGAACCTACAAAGCTGGGGGCTGGGTCTCTTCATTTTTTGGTCAACACGTGAGTTTTGATTATGTGACATCTACATGATTCATGTGAGACCTAGCTATCTGACATTTTTCAAGACCTCCCTTTCATTCACCAAAAGGCAACTGAAAAATATTCTTCTCCCTAAGAGCTTAGGGAATACTCTAAAACATTTTAGTGCAAAAATCTAAGCACAGATCTCCTGTCACCTTGTCCCCTGAGGTACGTGGTTGCCCAGTTTTCCTTCCACAGCTGTGAAGAGTGGTGTTTGTGATCTTTTGAACTTAAAAGGCAAAGGGGAAAAACAAAATTACAGGCACAGGCTAATGGGCTTTAGAAAGAGATGACCTGCACTCATGAACTGACCTCTTCATACTTGCGGTCAGCCTCTTCAGCAATGTGCTTAGCCTCTTTAAGCTGGATCTCCTGGATTTCCATCTTCTCTTCATCCTTCTGGGCTCTATTTTCAATGACCTTCATTCCTCTGAAAAACGTGAAAAACAGGAAATGCAAGGTTCAGGGCTTGCCAGTTTATCTCCAGCCCTACTTCTTGTGGTATGTGACTTTCAGACAGTTGTATTCAGGTGAATGAAGCACATCAGACAGTTGAGTCTTGACACCATAGATCCATCCTGTGTATTCACATTTCAAAGGTTCAAGGAACAAAACATGTCTTAGGAAGGAAGAAAAAGTGTGATTGGTTTAGCTCTTACTGTAGTTCAGCTGTAGTATTCTTTTTCATTTCAAATTGGAGGAAAAACTCATCTTATAGAAAGGTAAATAAAGGATATTGCTTCTAAAGACCTAATAAGAAGACTGAAAGCATCTGTGCTTTTACACTCATCAACAGCATGTTACAACCCTTGCAGGACTGACAAGAATCATGTTTATGGGCCAGACTCCCCTGGGTTTTGCCATGTCAGAGCCCTAGAAACTCTCTGTGCTCTGCATAAGCAAAATTTAACTCCTTCATAACAAGAAACACTGGCGTTGCACGTGTCTGATCCAAAATGATCTTAAATGTTTCAAAACACACTGTGAGTCTCTGGCACATTTCTTTTCAACAGACTGCATCCTTAGTAACTTAGAAACACACATGCAGAATGTGTGGGTTTCTTTCACAATAAAAGGTACTATCACAGATACATTACAACTGTGTTACAGTATTACAACTGGAAGAAGAGAGAAGATCTTCCAAAGTCACAAATCTTGAGTTCCTAATTTACATTACAGACATCTGGAGAGCTGAATTATCAGTCTCTTTCCTTTGCTCACCTTTATGTACCAATCTTGCCAACAGGAAAACCAAAGCCTCTTCAGCACTTCGCTATTCTCCAGGTAAGATTTTCTACCCACAATGAAAGCAAGAATCACCCAACAGCACAAGAGTATCACAAGAAGTTGTCACCCAATGAGAGAAGTCTGGGCTGGGCCAAGCAGTTTTCCCAGGATGTGACATAACACATCAAAAGACCTATCAGACTTAAATCTCATCTTCACAACTGAAAAAGAATCCAAGCCCAGATATTTTGGACATTTCTACAGACAAGCTGTAACTGAAGTCCACGCAGGCAAAGGAAGAGCAGATTACACACGTTCAGAGACCTAGGAGTGGTTTAATTTATTTCCCTAACCCACACCCTGGCAATTATGATCTTTGTCATAAGGGTAACAATCCATTCAGGCATGGCCCCACCCACCTTTCGCTCTCATCTGCAGCCTTCTCAGCCTCCTCCAGCTTCTGCAGGGCAGTAGCCAAGCGCTCCTGAGCCCGATCCAACTCTTCCTCAACCAGCTGGATGCGTCTGTTCAGAGAAGCTACTTCACTCTCAGCCTAAGCACAGGAAGAACACAAATCAATTCACAGTAAGGCATACATCATCCCTTGTAGAAGGTTATCCCATTACCTGCTAGTGCCATTTAACAGCACTTCTGTAATTTCTAACTTCATCCACTAAAAAGTCCATACACAGAGATGTACATCATTGAATTGTGAGGTTATTGCTTAACAGAGGAAAAAAGTGATTAATGCTTCCTTTCAATGAAGCACATCAAGGATTGTACAATTTGTACTAGAAAGAACTGCACAGGAAGAACTATGCACCATTACCCAAATATTTTCTGTTATTGTATTTGCAGACATTAATTACAGACCTTCCCTTTTAAAAATCAAATCAACACAAACTAATTACTCAATTCTTCTGTTATCCCAATTCCTTTATTTATGACCTTTCACCATATTTTGTAAGAATTGTCCCAACATTTCCTTGAGTTCCATAAGAAGGGTTCAGTGTAAACTTGTGAAAACACACCTGGATGAGCATTTGCAAGGAGACAGCTGACACAGAGAGAGTATGAGAACATTTAAGAAGCGCCCAAATACCCAGAAGTTTTGTTTACAGGCAAGCTGTGCAAGAGTTGACAAAAAAGGCACCAGCAAGGGTCCTGGTACAGGCAGCAATCCCTTAAAACACCTTTTTTTTTTCCTCTGATAGTTCCATCCTCAATCTTCCCCTAAATTCACCTTTCTTGAATTACCTGTTCACTTAACCTTCTGTATAACACTTGCAACTCATCTGCCTCTTATCATTACAAGCTCTTACTTCTGACAGTCTCAAACCTACACTTGCTTAAGTTGCAGAGTAAGTTCTAAAACAGCCTTCTTGTGGTAACCTCATTATTAAACTTATTTTCTCTCAAAACTATATTAACCACAAAGTATATACAAAAGGGTAACTATTCTAAAAAGTTAATGATTTCAAAGAATAACACTTAATTAGTACTGAAAACTAAGATATAAGATATATATATTTGCTATATGTGAAGAGGTACACATCTGAATTTCCCATGATGTCTAGTTGAGGGGGGATCCAATCCTCTGGCCAAAGTAGATACCAAAAGTATCAGTTTGGTACTTTTTCTTTTCTGACCAGGGGTAGCTGGATACAGTTGTCCACAGCAAAGATTTTGCTGTACATAACACAAGAAAGAAAAACTTACTGGCCAGACAAGTAAAACAACCTTTGACATAAAAGTAACAATGTCCTCCTAGAATGACTGAAAGTAACACATAAACAGGGAAGCAATTATATCTTTGAACATTAATATGCATTGCCAGTGAACACACAGAACCAGAAGGAGAAGAGACTTCATCCTTAGAGATCCACATTAATCCAATTATAAAATATTTAGCTATGTAATCATGCAGCAATATTTCAAACCTGTCTTTTGGACTTCTGGCTTTAAAACAGTAAGGATTTGAACTTTCAGATTTAAGAAAGAAAATAACCTTTCATGAAGGCTACCCTAGGGAAATTTGTAATGTTACAAGTTAATTATTATCATGTCAAGACTCCTCGTCATGATAAGAGCTTAAAATGTGCTCCAAAAACACAGGGTGACTAAAGTTCAAGTTTTCACTTCCTGCTCCAGTAACTCACTAAGGATTTACCAACCAGCCTTATATGGCCCCAGTTATTCTTCTGCAGAGCAGGACTTCTCTCCTTATATGGCAAGAAAGGAAAAAACCCCAGTGACATTAGGGGCACTCCCACTGCTACCATGCAAACATAACCGGCGTTTCTGCCATAGCACTTATACACCACATATTTCTACAATGAGTGATGACATGGATGAGTTACCATTGGGTGTTAATTATTACTATTATAAGGGAGACTCTGTTTTTCAGAAGAAGGTAGAAAAATGCATTTTGAAAACTTAATTACCAACAGCCCCTTGAGATGTATGTACTCAAAACAGAAGATTCTTTTTTAAGGGAATGCCTGCTAATCACAGCCTTGGAACTTTTAACAATCTGGTTTAACAATCAAAGCTGGAGGCTGTGCTACGTTTTGGCCACAGCTGTAGCTTTTTCATTGTTTGTGTATCTGTACCTTGCACAGGAAGAAAAAAAAAACCTCACATATCAACCCTAGCTGGTCACACGCTATACATGTAAGGCATTACACTGAGGGAAGGGGCAGATTCACACCTCAGCTCGCTTGCTGCAGTGCTCTCAAAGCCTCGCTCCTCAAGCATGCAGAAATACAGCTGCAATAATAAAACCCCTCATCTGTGGCCAGCACTGTAGAAAAAGCACACGTTTACATGTGCCTGGGAGTTCAGTTTTCAGCTTTTATTCACCCCAGCACTGACCTCTCCACACAAAAACTTAAATACCATGTAAATGTACTCTGCAGAATTCCACATCATCCACATAAACCAACTCCAGGGAAGAGACAAACATTAACCTTTAGGGTCCTAAGCCTTTTGCTATGTAGCTGAGCTCTTAAGGGAAGACTTCACCAGAAGGCTGTAATCACTCCTCCAGCACTATTCCTTCTGCCACAAAAGGTAACAGCAAAACTTCCCGTTTCAATAGTAATTCCTCAGTTTGTCGTTCAGAATAATACATGTTACTGGAAGTAGGAATATTGGTGTCCTTTACTCCACAAAGCTTAGAAAACAAGTACAAGTTTTTTTAAAAACAGAAATCCTTATGAAATAAGTTAATGACTTATGGTCATTCACTGAAAAGAAATGGATATGCCAAGTGATCTGCAAGAATGCAGTAGTTACACAAGCACAAGTAGCCATATTTTGCTCCATAAGGAAGATCACCTGCAAGTAATCAAGAGGCTCTTCCTTCTTTGAACTTACTGCCCAGAATGTGCGGAAGGGCCCATATTATACAGAAATCAAATAACCGACATTTTTTCTATTGTAATAAACTACATAAGAAATTTGTTCTTTTGCTTCGCTTTTATACAACCATTGAAGACACTAAAACTGCCTCAAAGAACACTGTACATTTTATAGCAGGAAACACTAAGTTACAGCTGCTGGAACTCCCAAAGGTCAGCGGTAAAACAAACAACAGCCCTATCAGGTTTTTTTATTGTGACTGCCACCCATAATTACATCTCTCTGCTACGTAAGCCTATGCTGCTCACACCTGATCTTGCCTCTGCCTAAAACCAAGCCTACCGTTCCTTTCCCCTCTTGGCGAGCAGCTTTGATGAACACCACACACTAAAGATGTATAGCGAATGGGGCTGTACGCTCACACTGTTGGGGTGTTGTCAGGTACTATGGGCCATCTCAGGTTCAGTCTTACGTACTTCCCAAGAATCGCCATGCTGACTTCCCACAGACGAACTCGTCTGGATAGCATAAGAGAACCAGGACTTGTGGAGGGAAAAACTCTACAGAACCTTACTCATAGCCTAATACAAGACACGTAATCGCAAACATCTCGCCTAAGTCCATCCTCATTCCAGCTCGGGGCTTTGCTGTTGGCCAGCACACCTAGTGCACCGCACTCCCTGCGCACCGCACCTGGGGCCGCCCCACGCAGCACTCGGGTTACCGAGCCGGGGAGAGCAGCACTGCGGGCCGCCCTCGCCGCCAGCCCGGCCCGCCCGGCCGGCAGGTAACAACCATCGCATCCGACACGGCGGCGAAGGAAGCGGCCGCTCGCCCCGCCGGCCGGGGAGGAACGTGAGGCAGCCGCGCCCCGGGACCCGCGCCCAGCGCCCCCCGCCCCCAACTCCCGGGGCCGTGGGCCCAAGCCGGGCCGAGGGGCGGCCCTACCTCCTCCCGCAGCGCCCGCTCCTGGTCCACCTCCCGCTGCAGCCGTCCCGCCCGCTCCTCGGCGGCGTCCGCCTGCTCCTGCAGGCTGCGGATTTTCCTGCGCACGGCCTCGAGCGAGCTCATCGCCGCCATGCCCGCGCCTCGCCCTGCCCGCGCCGCCTCCCTCCGCCCGCCGCAGCCCCGGAAGTCCCCCCGCGCCGCAGCGCTCCGGGGCGGGGCTGCCGGCACCGGGCTGGGATCGGGGCGGGCACGGAGGACGGTCCAGCCGTCCTGGGGATGGGCTGGTCCTGGCCGGGGATCGGCCGGTCCTGGTCCGGGATGGGCAGGTCGTGGCAGGGAATGGGCCGGTCCCCTGGCCCGGGATGGGCAGGTCGTGGCAGGGAATGGGCCGGTCCCCTGGCCCGGGATGGGCAGGTCGTGGCAGGGAATGGGCCGGTCCCCTGACCGGGGATGGGCAGGTCGTGGCAGGGAATGGGCCGGTCCCCTGGCCCGGGATGGGCAGGTCGTGGCAGGGAATGGGCCGGTCCCCTGGCCCGGGATGGGCAGGTCGTGGCAGGGAATGGGCCGGTCCCCTGGCCCGGGATGGGCAGGTCGTGGCAGGGAATGGGCCGGTCCCCTGGCCCGGGATGGGCAGGTCGTGGCAGGGAATGGGCCGGTCCCCTGGCCCGGGATGGGCAGGTCGTGGCAGGGAATGGGCCGGTCCCCTGGCCCGGGATGGGCAGGTCGTGGCAGGGAATGGGCCGGTCCCCTGGCCCGGGATGGGCAGGTCGTGGCAGGGAATGGGCCGGTCCCCTGGCCCGGGATGGGCAGGTCGTGGCAGGGAATGGGCCGGTCCCCTGGCCCGGGATGGGCAGGTCGTGGCAGGGAATGGGCCGGTCCCCTGGCCCGGGATGGGCAGGTCGTGGCAGGGAATGGGCCGGTCCCCTGACCGGGGATGGGCCGCTCCTGGCCGGGGCTGGGTCGCTCCCCTGGCCGGGGATGGGCAGGTCCGGCCGGGGCCGGGCCGCTCCCCTGGCCGGGGATGGGCAGGTCCGGCTGGGGCTGGGCCGCTCCCCTGGCCGGGGATGGGCAGGTCCGGCTGGGGCTGGGCCGCTCCCCTGGCCGGGCCGGGCCGCTCCTGCCGGCAGCGCGGCCGTGCCCGGTGGATGTGCCGGGGCAGCAGCGCCGCCTGGCGGCGGAGCGCGCGGGGTCCCGCGGGCCGGAGCGGAGCGGACCCGGGGTCAAGACCCACCTTTCCTCCCGCAAACCGCCCCCATATGAGCGTCATGAAATGACACCAAGCAGCCCGCCAGATGCTGCTGCGCCCGGCCTGGCTCCTGAGACACGGGGAGGGGAGAGGGGGCTGCAGCTGCCCCCTCCCAGGTGGGGCGGCTCCGCGGATGTGCCTGGCTTTTGGGAGACGAGTCATACCAGACAGGTAAGATTTCCTCATCCCAGTGGAAGGCGAGTCCATCCCAGCGAGCCGACACTCCCTCCCTGCCCGTGCCCTTTTCCTAAGGCTTGGAACTATCCAAACTAATAAGGCAAATACTGGGTCAACTGCAATGCCCCAAAGATACCCTGCATTGCCAAAAGAGAAATATGTCCCTAAAATGTCAGACATATTCCACGCATACAAATAAATACGGCATTCACCTCGATGAAAACAAGCCAGACACTCTCCCACCCTCCACCTGTGGGAAGACTGCAAATAAAATTGTCCTCAACTAGATTCCAAACGCTGCTTTCCAGCAGGGGAAGATGGCATGAGGATCAGTTAGGAAGACCCTTAGTTTCAGAACGGGAATATAGCAGCATTTCTCCTGCCTTCATCCTAGGCAAGCTATTTCCAAATAGTCTGCATACTTTTCCATATAAGGAATATCTCCCCTGGATCTATATGCGGTTCCTTTGAACAAGCTAAATAAACGTCCTGCTAGGAAGCTGCCTCTCCTATGGCAGCTATGCACAGAGCAGACATCTGATCCACGTTATACACGGGACCCTCTCCCCTGTTCCTTCACACACTTCTGCTTGTTAAGTTCTTGGGTTCTCTTTCAAAGCTATATAACTTAATTGCCACACTGAAGCGAAACCTTTTTTTAATCCTTTCTTCCTTTTAGAAGTAAAATAATATAAAAGCATGTTGTCTTTCACGCGAAGTTGTTGTTTGTAACGTTTCCCTTTCTGAAACTATCCTTCCTCCCCCTTTGCTTGCTTCATTTGTGGCAACTCCTTTTCATGATGGCTTTGAGGTTGGCTTTTAAAGCTGAGCTATAAGAAAAGGAGGGTCATTGCTTTGGAAATACCGTAGTTTCACCTAATCCTGTAATTCAGACCTGAGATTTACTCAGGGAGAATCAAATTGTCCAGAGCAGCAATAGAGACCAGGACCTTAACTGCACAGACAATATACTCTTACAGTTCCATGCATGCAATCCATTAAATGCATGTCAGGGATAGACAGGTGGGGGGGGATGAGGGCCTGGGAGAGGCACAAGCTCTTGCCTTATTACCATATAAAGTGCTGAGCTATATATATCTCCCAGCTTGCTTCCAGGATCCCTGTCCTCTAAACTGCAAAACTAGCAAGTATCATCTTCCGGACAATTTTCTGTCACACAAGACTGAACTTTTCTTTGACAAGTGAAGCAGTTCCACTGATTTCCAAGGGAAAAAAAAAAAGTAGGAGAGGACCTTTTATCTCAGGAACCAGTGAGCCAAACCAGTATCTAGCAGCAGTTCTAACATATGCATGCCTAGGAACAGCTCTCTTGAAGATAGAACTAGCAGCCCTTGCTCTTCTGGATCTCCCTCTCCTGCACCTACTTGCTGTTAACTCTCTGATTCTGTTTCACTATCAAGACAGTGTTGTTCCAGCCTGAGCTGTTCCACCCATCACCTGAACAGATAAATCATCATTTCTTTACTTTCACGTCTGGAGCGGCAAGTACACATGAAAAGCACATGTCAAGTGAGCAGAAACCCAATCAAATGCCTCTGATAGTGTGCAAACCTCATGCAGGGAGGCAGTGCTGTGTTTCCCACCTCCCTGCCCAGGAAGTGCCTGGACCCTGCCATCACCAAAGCTTTGGAGTGCTGCTGGGTAGGAGTCCAGGTTGTCCTGAGCAGAGGGAGTGTGTGGTTTCTCTAATGGGCTTGTGGTGAAAGGGATGGGGGTAACTTACATCTGTGGCCTTTTTGTCAGCCAGTTCCAACTTTTCCTGTGCATCTTTAAGGGACTCGGAGTATTTGTCCAGCTCATCCTCAGTGGCCTTCAGCTTCTTTTGTAGAGCCACCAGCTCGTCCTCCAGCTGTGATATGGGTGGAAAGTGGTGCAGAGGGGAGGGCGGGCAGGAAAAGGTGCAGCAGGCAGCGTGATCGTGCAAAGGGAGAGGTGCGAGTGCAGAAGAGACAGAAAAGGACAGACAGACAGAGAGAGAGAAGGAGAGACAGTTAGATCCTCTTTGCTTGCAGCAAGGGCACAATACCTTGGCAGCATTCTCCTCTGCGGAGAGGAGGCTGTCCTCAGACTTGTGTAGCTCTTCCAGCACTTGGTCCCTTGAATCCTCCGTCACACGCAATTGCTTTTCCAATTGCACAATGTCATCCTCTAACTAGGTGCACAAGAGGAAATATAATGCACAAATATGTTTCTCCCTGGGCTTAGAAAAGTAGGAAATTGATTTCTAAATCACTCTCCCTTCCTCCCTCCTCCTTCAGGATCTCCCAGAAACGTGCAAACAATATGTTCCCCTCCCCGAATCGAATAAAGCCCCAGGTGTAAAGAAGGGGGGTTGGAGAAGGACAAAAAAATGGGACATGAGTCTGGAGACGGGCAGAGGGGCAGCTGGAATCGGACAAGTCTGCTGAGTGATGCTAGAGTGGGGAACACACATTTGTCCTTTGCCAAATCGCAGCACATCTGTCCAGTGCTAACTAGGTGTTCCAGGCAGCCTCTCTGAGCCGTGCCCCTATGACAAAGGCACAGAGGCCACGCGGCTGTCCCAGGGCCCTGCTCCCCAGCTGGAATAGTGGGGACGGGGGAAGGACCTCCTGCCGCGCCCCCGGGAACCTCCAGCCGGCGGCTGCCAGGCTGAAGCTCTGCCTTAGGGAAAGTTCAACCAGTTCTGCAGGGCGCGGGGGTGGAATACAACAAGGCGAGGGGGGAAGAGGGGAGGAGGGGAAAAAAAAAAGAGATGAGTCGTCTGGAAAGACTTGCGCCCCGGCGCTGGCTGCGCCTGGGCCCTCGGTGCAGACCTGCTTGCTTCTTTCCTCCGCTGCCTTCTTGTCCGCTTCGGCTTGCTCGGCTCTGTCCAAGGCGTTCTCCTTGTCCAGCTTCAGCATCTGCATCTTCTTCTTGATGGCATCCATGGTGGCGGTGGGCTAGGGCGCGTCCCCGCGCGAACTGCTCCCGAAAGAAAAACCTGAAAAGCTGCGGGACAGCCCCGAGTCCGGACGCAGGCGCGGCCCCCGGGGGAGCGGAGCGGAGCTGCCGGGCGGCGGGGCTGATCCGTGCGGGACGGGGCGCCGGCCGAGTGCAAGCGGCGGGCAGGGAGCGCCTCACAGATATGTACTTTCCCAGGGGGCTGACTGCATTCCTCAAGACATCCAATACTTTTTTGGAAAGGACTTTTTTTTTTCCCCTCCCTCCCTCCTCCTTTCGTCCCTACCCCTTCCCCTCTCTCTCTGCCCCCCGGGTTTTTTTGGGAGGCACAGCCTTCCCATTCGCTGCCGCCTGCCATTTGACCGTAGATATGACTATATATGGGATGCGATGGGCGAGGTAAGGCGGGGGAGCAATTTGTTCCCATTTCCAAATAGGCAGGACGGGACATTTCGCTGCTACTCCTGGGAGAAAAAAAAAAAAGGCCTCAAGCCGGAGCGCGGAGAGCGAAGGAGACGGGCGCGAAGGCTGCTCGCAGCGCGCAGGGCGTCTGGGTGACACCAGCCCCGTGCTGGCGCCGTCCCCACCCGTGGAAATCAATCTGTTCTACAGCAGGAGGGTGGCGGAGCCGATCGCACCAGGCAGCAGGGGAACGCGGGGCTGCGGGGCACGGGGGCTGCAGGACGGGCAGTAAGGGGTTAACCGCATGCACGTACGGAATGAACGCGTTCGGAGACCTTCCCCCGGCAGCCGGAGGAGGAGAGGAGGAGGGGGCACCTCTCCTCAACAGCCAGGCTGCCGCTAAGGCGGGCGGCGGGGCGCTGGGCCGGCCCGCGCAGCCCCGAGCAAGAAGCCCAGACTTTGCGGCGAGACCCGGGCAGGGCTGAGGGCAGGGCAGGGCTTCCGCCGGGACCCACAGCGAGGGGAAGGGGCTGCGGTGCGACCCTGACCCCCAAGGCAGTGCCGGGACAGAGCAGAGGTGCCAGCGGCTGCCAGTGCTTCCCAAGCGCACCGCTCTCCTCGGCAGTACCTGGCCGGGGCTCCTGGCCCTGCAAGGGACGTGCCTCGGAATTGCACATTCAAGGGTGCAAAGAGCGAACTGAAAAGGCGGACGAGACCTACTGCGCCCCTCAACGGGGACAGTGGTGGGGCCATGCCCTGCCGAGGGTACCCAGAGCTGCGAGGGATGGAGCCCAGGAAGAGATGGGGCAGGGAAACTAGCTGCAGAGGTGACTTGCACCCTTCGTAATGCCAGCGAGGGACAGCAGCAGATAGACAATTAACAAAATAACATATAATTAAGTGAAGACCTATTTAATTCACTTCTGGTGGGTCTCTGACAGTCTCAGAAGCAGAGTGAGCAAGACATAACACGTTGTGTCTTGTGTAGAACTCACGCTCTCTTGTACAGTGTAGAAAGTACAGGGATGTGCATGAGTCCTACAGGATTTGGGTTGCACAAAGAGAAAATTAGGCAGCCTCTTTGCCTACACTCAGTACTCAGCAGAAAATTCCTCCCTGGTGCTGTCACTGGATCAGCTGAACTGATGTTACTTTGCAGGAGGAGGGAATGTCCTACAGCTTCTGGCCCATGGTACTTGCCAGGGCAGTAAGGGCTGGATTTGCAGGCCTTCGAGGCCAGCTCTTGGAGAGCTTAAACAAGCTGCACCACGAAGCTTCAGCTCTATAAGATAGCAAAGCCCCCTAATGAGGGTTCAGACCAGCAGTTACCTTCCCCAGGTCCTCAGAAAGGCCATACTCTGAATTCACATATGAACTATACAAAATTCAGAGAGGCTCACAACTAGGCACGGGGATTCATGTGTACTGCTCCTAGGGAGTACTGCTCCACTGTCAAAGTAGAAGCTTTCCTTATGCCTACTTCAAGAAAAGATGATTTCTCACTGCAGTCCTTTCTCACTGCATTGGTTTAATAACCAAACTACTACAACAATAACATTAAAAATTATTGAGTAAAACATTGCACTGCCACGGAATGTTGTAAAACACAATACAAGAGAGTATTGAAAAAGTCTGCAGATTTAGTTGCAACCAACTCTAAAGTGTAGTTTTTCTCTTTGCACTTATCTTGATTTTACACTATAGTCAATTAGAACAGATTAGGGCCTTTCTGAGGTAAGTATAGTGAATATTTAAAAGAAACCTAGTTACATATTGTTCAACAACCTGACTGCATTGTTAAATGTATCAGTATGTTTTGACCCTAGTTTAGGAGAACTTACTCCTCTGCCACAAAAGGTGCCTTAAAAAGCATAGAGTATCACGGCTGGGAATTCACTGAGGTAGCTCTTCTCACTTTGGGGAAAGCAAATGTCTTGTGAAATTAAACAAACAGTATCCTGTCTGGCTAATTTGGGAGTGGTGCTGATAGGCTCTTAAAAGAATGCCTGTGCAGCTCCATTTTTCTAAAAGAATGTTAGCCATGACATGGGAGCCTCTAGGATACAGGAGAAAGTGTGAGATACGGGCAGAAGGAAAGGAACTTGAAGTTTTTTTAAAAAATACCTGAAGTATCCTATCACCTCCACAGAAAAAAAAATCTTGATGTTCTACTTACATGAAAACGTCCAGTTAATAAGCTTTGTTTATAGCAAGATCACCTGTATCCATGGGGCTGAACTGGCTGATGGTGATTTAATTTTTCTTTTTCTCCTGGAGAGAGTATGAAAAGTACCAACAAGTATTAACATGCTTGCTATACCTTTCATTAACAATTGCAATTACGTGGAAATTTCTCTGCCAGCTGGCTAAGAAAGGTAGGCTTAGAAATGAAATAGCTTGTATAGTCTCTCCCTCTTTAATTGATATGTGAAGACAGATTGTATACAAATTATTTTTACATATTGAAGAGAAAAGGCTGCACAAACTTTGTTTTTCTGACATAATACCAATTCTCTAATGTTACTTGTTACCTTTTGTTTTTCACAGAGGCTCATATCTCATCTCATCTCATCTCATCTCATCGACAAATGGTGCAGGAACTGCCTAGCAGCAGTTTCACTTTCTTCTGGGGAGTACCTACTGAACTCATTTTGAATTCTGTTAATTTAACTGGGCTCTTTAGAAAATCAAGACAGCCAACTCAAAGCACTAGGAAAGAATACCTGGTTTTGAAATTCACAACTCCTCCCGTGAGCATGTGATGCCACACTTCAGGCTGACTGACAAATACAGTACAGTTTCCCAGAATAAGGCTGGGACCTGTTTATATAATGATGTTTCTGTCATGTCACCTATCCCTTGACATAGGCAGAAATTTGCCTGGAGGATCTGCTCTTTGGGCATAGATTGGGTTGGTCATAGGGGGTTGATTCTGGTAACAAACAAAAGGGTAGGTGGACATAATCAGTTGGAAAAAACTTCAAACATGCCCTTGGAGTTGCTTTTCCTACTCCTTCTCCTAGATCTCTTTTTGTTTTTGGGGTTTTTTTTAAGGAATATACAGGAAATGACACCTAAACAACTGGTTCTGCCAGTTCTATAAAACATCCCTACTAAAAGACTATTAAGGATTCAAATTAGGTCAGTCAGAGTGAACTCATAGGCCTGTATGTGTCATTTGAAAAGTGGAGTGTTCCCTCACAGGGAGGCAAATATAAATGAAATACAAACCAATTTCTCAAAGGTCTCTGGGACCTCTGCTGCCCTTGTAAAACAGGAATGTTCCTTTTGGACAAAGGGAGCCAGCAATACGAGTGTAGGATAGTATCAAAAAATAGGAAATTGAGAACATCTGTTTTCACCTAGAAAAACAAATAAAACAATACTGATGAAATCAGGCAGGTTTTACTAATAGAGTCAGTGTATTTTATCCTGTATGGATCTCCAAGAGCTTTGCACTAAAGAAACTGAAGCACAATATTTCTAAAAGAAGCATAAAACCAGCAAATTTTCCCTGGGGAAACTGGTCATCTATGCTCCAGCCATAAGGCAAGAGAAGGCCCTAAAATAGCAGGCAGGAATCCTGATGGCCAGTTCTCTGCACAGCTCAGTAGGCAGCAAACGAGTACAGAAATACTCCAGAACATGCCAGTCATGCTTAACACATGCTGTAACCCTGTAAAAGGTTTTCTGTAACATTTCCTAGGTAATGATGGAGAGCAGTTTAGCTTTGTAATTAGGAACTATGGGATGATTTGTTGCAAAATTAAGATTTAAATTATTTTAATAATTTTCCTCTTCAGAACTAATGTTTCTGTTTGGTCTGTCATTCAAGAAATTAGTGAACTCCTTAAGGATAAAGGTATTTATAGCATAGCTTTCTGCACCTGCCCTGATCTATAATCTGAGGGTCTACTCAGATACCACACCAAATGCTAAGAAGCTCATGACCTAACTCATGACCTAAGATCTTAAAATAGCTCTGAGAAGGTCTTTTTTATTTTTTCCTTGAGGCTTCTTTCACTCTAATTGCACTACTGTTATTCACTAGGTTTCAGCTGAGCAAACATGTCTCCCAAGTTTTTGTATTGTGCTTCCTTTTAAAATCAGATTTACTTTAGCTAGTAGTTATGAATTACTAACATCATTCTCTGAAAAAAATAAACAAAAAACAAGTGACAGAAAGACAAAACCCAAAGGTCACTCTTGGTAAGATGTCTTCCTACATCCTTCTCTTTATAGCTTCAGAGAGTTTCAGACCAAAAAAAGATTAATAGATCATTTAAAACTGTTTATCGTATTTATATATTGTTGGATTTATGTCCCACTCAGTGAAATCTCAAGTCACTTAAATCTGACTACAGTAATGTTCTACTTTTTAAAAAGTGTTTAAAAAAATAGTCTTGAAAAAGAATACCCAGTCCACTTTGATTTTGAGTATGGTATTGTGCAAGAGAAAAGAAGAACAGTGAAGAGGATGAGTAACAGAAAAGGGCAATTAATATGCAGTGGTGGGGGGGGGAATACTAAAATCACTGTATGCAAACCCCAAACCAAAAAGAACTGTGAATCAACAAATCCAAGAAGAAGCAACTCTCCTGGTGAGAGTCCAGTCAAGACCTTACAGTGGTGCAGAAATTGCATTACGTTTTGTGATCTCCTCTGATTTACACGATGCCAAATGATATCAGACCCAGTTCTAATGAATGCAAATTGAGAAAAAGTCGTGGACAACAAGAAGGCCAATACCTTCAAAGGCAGAGTTCCATCCTTGTGAAGCAGTTCATTGCCAGTGCTTTGAGCTATATATAGATAAATACACTATCGTTGTAACATCTACTGCCACATCTACAAGACCACAAGGTGAAGTTTAGCTTTGCAGTTTTGTTGGGGATTTTTCCTTGGCTGAACAAAGAGCAATTACCATTGCATACCTCTAAGAGATTTGTGTTACTGATCCTATTGGTACAGCAACATATGATACCAGAAAAGAGCAGGAATGAAAAATAGGAAACAAGAAACCTGATCATATTTCTGATGTCCACCCCTTGATACAACAGTAGAGATGCTGTAGAGAAATATTAGGGCAGAGCGCCATTTCCCTTGTCTTGGCTGCAACCAGGAAAAGTTCAAGTGTTTTAGGAATGTCCTGAAATCATATCTCAGAGTTCATAGCAGTTCATACAGCAGTAGCAACTCCTGCAGCACAGAATGAGCAGTAATGAGCAGAAGCTGCTGGGCTGTACATGTGAGTGCTCTTCTCCTGACAGGATTTTGTTTTGTCTTGTAGAGGTTCTCAACTGTCACACATCAAAGCATCAATCTGAATTTGGACAGGATGTAGGAAAATACGTCCACATTCATACAACCTAAATTAACCTATCTGCCTATGACTGATGACCTAGGAATTTAGACAGAAGCCTTAAGAGATTTCTACCAAGAAGAAATAGCAGAATGGGAAATTTCTGCTGCGTGATTTTGGCTCTGGGAAAAGCAAATTTTCTGATAGCAAATAGAGTTAATATTACACGTAACCTGCAGGAATTTTTCTGTTTCAATCAAACTGTGTATACACCTCAAGAAAATAAACAAGTAATTAAGTTGTGAAAATTCATTATATAAGCCTAGGAGGTAAAGAGGTTATTTCTAGAAGACAGGAGACTTTTTATTTCATCTGAATACTCACCTTTCTGGTGGGAAGATCCTGAGAACCAAAATGGCTGTGCCTTCAAACAGTGTCAATTTTTGTCAACAGCCAACCCGGCCAGGTCTGGCCAAAGTTTTCTTATTGCCATCAAAAGCAGACCCACTGGGGAACAACAAAAACCCAAAACAAACAAACAAACATTTAAAAATAAAAGAAAAAATTGTCTACTGAAACCCAGAGAAGTTTTTTTTTTTTTCCTCTGATCTGAATCTTTTTTCTGAGAGGAAAGGGAAGAAAGATGCATGCAGCCTTATCTTACAAACAACCATTCATCATGTAGCAGGACAAGTAATACTTTATCCCCTTCACTTCAGACCTTTTATTTGTACAGCCTGAGACCTGCTGCCACAGCAAGAGAGCTGTGAACATATTTAGTCCCAGTTCAGGAAATAAGAGTGCAACTCAGGTGCAAACTCTCTCCTGACATCTATCTCCATGTGTCCCACAACCTTATCTTGGTCTTTCCTATTGTCCCTGATAGCAGACATGCATTTGGTATCACTGAGATCTTCGCAACTTGATATGTTATTAGCATGACAGATGAGATTCAGCAGTAGTAAACACAAGAAATCCAATCCACAGGAATAACAAATACATACTAATCTGGCCTCTCATTAGCTCCTTTTTCTTTCTCTGAAACATTTCATTAATTACTTGGCAGTTAATGTTTTTATTGTTAGAGACATTGCTTGATGTTCTCATTAATCTTCATGCTGTTTTTGCTATGAAAAGCTACTTGGGCAGAATTCATGGGTCTGTATAATTTACTTTTACATACTGCTCCCTGTCCCAATGAAATAGAAAAAATAAATTCCCAGATTGTTTTCCTGGAATTAATCTTGATTTGAACGTATGTTCATCAAACCTCAGAAGATGTATTTTTTATGTTCTAGTGTAAGAACCAAATTACCAGATGCAAAGGGAGTATCTGAAATAGCAAGTTGACAAATTCAATGAAAAATAATATTTTTCTTCAGAGAAAAACTATCTTTGAGTTAGTTAAAATTATCTCACATACCATGATGCCAAAATTATTGGCTTTCCTTTTGTGTGGGAAAGCTACACAAGGGTGTTGGGTACAAGACTGCCATGGGCTTGCCACACAACAGCCCTTGGGCAATAGCAAAGAGAACAGTCTCTGCACACACATCACAAAGGGACATTGTAGTTAATGCAGTGTATCACAGCATGCATTTTTCAGCACGCAGGTGCCAGTTTCAAGCATTAAAGTCATTGTAGGGAATTAGAACTCACAGCTCCTTTTCATTCTGAAGGTAAAATGGTCTCTGTATTTCAAATTTTCAATCAGTTTTACTGAGCAACGCATTAGTTTGAAATCTGTCTAGAACCTGGTGTCACACCTCTCCCAGCTCCTCACTGGCACTGTAACAGTGGATGGCAAAGCAGCAGTTTGCAAGTGTCAACAATAAACCCGCTGGAAGTGGTAATCCTCTGTCTGTCAGAGTGTTTAACATCCATCTCAACCATCCTATGGTCTGCAGGAATTGTTAATCAAGTAGAATTGAAAACTGGCACTCAAATGGCATGGCTGCTACAGCTGGAAAATAGCCTAGGAGCCAGCCAGGAGCTAAAGTTTCATTAGGAGCTATTTTAACATTCATTTGTCTACAGGAACAACAAGCTTAGCAAACAATTGGACTGTTACCAGAGCCCTCTGCCAGATGACTCTCGGAAGCTCGTGGCTGAAGTTAACGTTTTACAAAGAATCACCCGCACACCTTCCCAGTGCAGGCAGCAATGAGCTTAACCAGAGCCACAATTCCCCAGTGGCCTTTTTGCACAGTTTACTTTGTTGATTGCAGTTTCAGTTCAGCAGTTTATGAGGAAAGATGATGATTTCTAACACAAAGGCTGCACGTTCTACTTCCAACACCAGCACATCAAACACAAATCCTGACGAAACTGAAGGCTGCTCACAACCTTTCTTCTTGCACACAGCTCTAGAGTTAAGACTTCAAAACACACAACTGCTGAGAGTTAGTGAGATTTAGATATTCTGGACTCATTCATCTAAGCTACAGAGATGAGTAGGACTCATGAGTGGAACATTCTGACTCATTTCATCACCAATGGAATGAGGGTTCTGCATCCCAAGAGCTACTCCTTCTGAAAGCCTTGTTAAAACTGACAACTACTACAAGTCTAAAACAGGCAGTTTTTTGATTCTTGACAGGTTGCCAGTTCAACTTCTCTATGTGCAGCTTTTAGTTTTTGGCTATTACTCTGATCGCCTGAAGGATTTTTAAGGCAAGATCTGGCAGCGTTTGCTCATTGCTCCTGCTGTTATTAACAAACCCAGTAACATTCAGCAGATAGGTAACAAGTGCACCCTGATGACAAGTGAATGCTAAGGAAAAGAGTGTGCCTTTTTAAACAATTTGTAATGTATTTCAATTTGAGCGTTTAACAGGTAAATTGCGTTTTAAGATCTTTTGGTTTGCTGAAATTAATCCTGAGACAGAAGGTGGGATACCTGCTGAGCAGTTCCTTAACTTGAATTAGAAAAGCAATACACCATTTTTTTGTCAGGGCTGTTGCACAAAACAGGATTGTTTTGCATGTTATTTGCCTTGCAAAAGCAGAGCATTGGTTTCATTCTGTTGTCTACAACCACTCAAATCACTAAAGGATATTGTACGCTTCACCTGAGCCCTTCTTGTTCGCTCTAAATACTTCCCACATTACTTTGATGTAAAGCAAGATATAGATGACTTTTTCTGCAATACTGCAGGGTATAATTGCATTTCCTGTACATAAGACAATGATATATTCAGAACTTCCTGGTATGGTTATTATTTGTTTTTTCTTCTTCCCACAGCATCACTTATTACCCAGTTCACTTTACAGATCCTTTGGGCATGTATGTATCACATAATGAGCACCCTGTAAAAATCCCCAAGCAAGGGCCAGACAAGTCAGTGTCAGAACTGAAAGATGTTTAAATGCTTCAGTACCCAAAGGTATAAACTCCAATTAGCACTTACAGCACTGCCAGGACTAAATTCTGCTTAGTACCTCTGCATGATATTATGCTGCCCAACATAGACTCAGCAGCCTGCTTGGAGCTAAAACTGGGATTGCAGATATGGGGCTATTCTCTGCAGAGCAGACCTGATCACTGGCTTCTCTAATTAAACAGGGTATCTGCAGAACCTCTCCTGTTCTGCAAAATACAGCCTCAGGATGGATGCATACATAAAATACCTAATTCTGGCTGTTGAGTGCTCTTCATACAGGGAAAAGAATATACTCCCACACCGTATGCTAAAAAAAGATGTAATAAAAATAACTTGGTCTGAAATATGATGTATGGAATATTTAATATTAGTGGAAAAACAATTTTTAAACAAAAACAATGGTATCCTTCCACCTCCTACCTGAGGTGAATCAATTCTTAGTATTAATACAGAAGCTTGGTGTTGAGAATAAGCTCTTTGAGTTTCTTTTTATTCTTTCTGAACTTTGTATGACATTAAATTTCACCACTTCCTGCATGCAGTTTATTTTGTTTAACAATTGCTTTCAGAGCATGAAGACCTTAAGCTCTCAGGAATTCTAACAAAATGGTTGGGGGAGAATGTTTTTGGTTTCTTCTCCCCAAATAAATAATGTATTCAATAAATGACAGTGCCAAATTTCATAACAGCTTTGAAAAATGTCCTTTAAATTTAAATACAGTAACAAAGGACAAACTAAATTGTTTCAATGGACTGGATTTCTAAAAACATTACATTATTTTTTTAATTAAAAGAGAAGTTTTATTAACGCTCATGTAACATTGTAGAGATTATATAAAAGGAAGGAACTCTCTTCTAAATGAGGGCTTATCACTGATTCTCAGTTAGTGCCTTTGCCATATAACTCACCTGCTTTGTGCCTCTGGTTCTGAGTCTGTGAAAAAAAATTAAAACAGGTTGAAAAATTGCTATTTGTGAAGCACTGTGAGAACTGTACACAACTCAGAATGTTGTTATCTTCCACTACATTGCTGTTAGCAAGGATATATCCTACTTTTTTCTAGGAATCTATACAGCACATCTTAGCATCAGTTCAAGGGAAGGGGGAGAAAATTTTACTAAAACTTTAAAAATAATTACATGAAGTATCATTAAAATCACTGGAACTAGAAATCATACAGAATCACACCAAATCTCCTTTTATGAGAGTCTTGTCTTTGAGAGAATACAGCTGGTGACAAGAAACTTGGCCTAACAAGGCATGAGACTACCTGAGCCTCTGGTCAGCTTTGCCACGGTCAATCCGAGCAATCTCTGACAAAGCCAATGTGCACACGCTGGGGCTGAGGAAAACGAGGATTACTGTACTGCTCTTCCTCTCTTATGTTTCAAATACGAGCACTCAGCCCTCAGTGCATTTTTTTTCTCACATCTTAGGACTGCAGAAGCCTATTTTACACCACAGACAGTGTCATAGTAACAAGTAATAGTCTGAAGTTCCCAGGCAATGTATGAAGCAAAACTTGGACCCAGAATACTGGATTTGTTGTTACCTCATGGCACATTTTTCGTTTGAATTTACAAAAAACCCTCAGGGTTTATGTTACTCAGTACTGGAATTCAACATAGAACCCACACTGCTTATTTTTAAAGCAAAACTAGACACTCAAGATAAAACGAAAAATGAACAAGTGATAAAAACAAAAATGAACAATAAACTGAGTGATTTTCCCTGCCAGCTGAGCATTTTGCAACTCACAAAATTTTGAGTGAACTCTCCATTCAGGGAGTAATTTATAAGTAAGGAATTTATAAGTAAGAAATCTTTTTCTTAATCTCTCTCTAATTTAAAGGTATTTTTTTAACATTCTAAACATTCTCCTTCTTCCTCTTCTGACTTCCCTTATTATTTTAAATTAAGATCAACCATTTGCTATGTTAATGCTAAATTTTTTTTCCCCGAATAGCAGAAATTTGGCAGTAGAAACATGACTGCAAGAGCATTGGGACTAGATTGATTTCTGCTCTCCTGTCTTCACAATAAATCATTTACTGCAGAAATAGCTGAAAACCTGTCTGTTGGAAGACAGTTATGATGACTGGGGAAAGATGACAACTTTCAGGACATTATGGGGTGCTTAATTTATTTTACATGTGGGAATAGGAAGCAGTCACTGAGTATAGAATACATAACCCAGATGAGATTTTCCAGAAGTTCCCAAAGAAGCCCTCAACTGCTATCTCAAGTCAATAGGCACAACCAGTCACGGGATTTTATTGAGTGAAAGAGAAAAATGAGGAAGAATAAACCTAGAACTACACTTTTATCTGTCCCTATCACAGACTGTGATAGAGCACAAGAACATAACAACACAAAACAGGTTTGATGAAGAGAGGCAGAAAGGGGGCAAAATAGGAGGCAGAGTCCTGTGGCCCTTGTTCATTCCTTAAATATTCCCTCTGAAACCAGAACTATGTCAGGAATCTGAACTTTCAAAAACAAAGTCTTTTTCCTACTTAAAAATGGCCTGATGGATTAAATTCAAATGTAAGGAAAAAATAAAATCCTGGACTGCATCTTTTAATGCCAAGTGTCTGCATGGAACAAATTTTTGTGGTTGCATATTAATCCCCTCAAAACAGCATAGAAATGTTGACAGCTGCAACAGTTATTTGTACTGGTCCTTTAGTCCTTTACTTCCAGAAAGTTGCTAAAATCTTGTATTTAATTATCCATGCCTAATTATCACACACCAAAAAAACCCAAAAAACAAAATAAAACAAACCACCAAACCCCTCCCCCCCAAAAAAACCCCACCCAACAAACCCCCACTGACTAACTAAACAAAACCCACTGATTTTCAAGAAAAAGATCCAGTATCTGTCTGTAACACCAACATGGGCAATCTTCGGCCACAGAACCCCAAGCTCTTCATATGCAAAACCACAGGACGACAGGACTGGGTGAAAACCTTTTGGGTTCAGGGACACTGGTGGCACAGAGACATCTCGTTCCACTGGGCACCAGCTGCTCCGAGTGAAAAGGGGGTCTCACTGCTGCATTTCTGCCTTCGAAAATCTGCATGTGATCCAATCTGCACCCTGACTTTACAGGGGTTGCCTACATCTCCCATAGAAGCTTGTGATGTATGAACTAGCCAGAAACACTGCTGAAGAAAATGGTTCAGCAGAATAAAGGATGCAAAGACATTGCATACTTTCAATTTTAAAAACCCAATGTAAATAACTTTTAGTTTTTACCTGGTGGGGTCAGATGACATTTGATTACCAGCAGGGAATTCTCCAAGGTTGCTGACAGTTTCCTTAAGAATAGCTGATTCAGAGTTCCCTTTCAGATGAGGTTTTGGTGTACATCACTTGAACCACTTTAACATTTGCAACTTATGTACTATGCTGCCACTTGACTACACTGCCTGGTAAAACACAGTATTTCTTTACTTATCATAAGTGGCTTAAGGTTGAAAACAGGGACAGTGCTAAAGCTACCATGCCAGCAAGTGTAATAAAATAGTGTGGAGGGCCAGGAGTCTTTTGTTACTTATTATTGACCAGTTTCAAAGCACATCCAAAGGAGCAGAGAGCATAGCTTGAAGGGAGGAGCTGCATCAGTGTCCATTAGTCATGGGACAGGAACTTCCAGGTTTCAGATTGAGTTGATTTGAGAAAGCAGAAGGATGAAGCAGGGATACATCAAAAGCAGATTTTAACTGGAAACCAACTGGGATGCTAATAGAGAGTTTCACCAAACCAAATGAAACAGCTTTCAGCACAAACCCAATAATGATAAGTTATTGGGGATTTTTTCTGAACACAATACTTTAGATGTTATAATTCCTAATTGTAGAGTGCAATAGAATATACAATATTTTAACTTGTCTTTGTTAACACAGAGCAGTTGGGGTAAAACAAAACCACACCAAAAATTAAGGAGCCCTCTCTTGATGAAATGGTAACTAAACTTTTCACAGAGGAATTTACCACAAAAGAGTGCAGTGGAAATCTGAAACATCTGCAGGAATATACATTACTAAAAGTAAAACTGTTTTCTTCTTGTTTTCCATTGCTATTTTAATACCACCAATATTATATAATACCATGAAAGACACTTAGTATTTTTTTTCACTATGCTGAAGATTTCAAAATCTGGGGGGAGGGGTGTTTGTCTCATTTGATTAATTTTTTTAGTATCAAACATTTCCACAGAACAAAAACTTCTGGAACAGGGTTTCTGCTGACAAATGATGACAGGCTGACAATGATGACAGGATCTGTGAAGGGAGAAATCATATTAACAGAGAATTTTAGAAAACCAATTAAAAATTAGGAAGGTTGTCAAAGAATACTGATTCTAAAACACCATGACATTATTCTGATTCATAATCTTAAATTCAGAATGATTAAAAGCTCTTGGATTCAGCTATTCCAACAAAGACAATTTATTCACAGAAATCATCATAAAGTGTTAGGGATGTCTCAGTTAAAGGTTCTCTCCTGCAATTTCAACTGGACAGAAATGAAAAAACTGGACAGACTAACATCAGGCAAATTCTTTACTTTTCAGAGAGAAGTAATGTACTTTGGGAAAAATGTTCTGAATTTCACTTTTTAGTAACTAACTGCTCGGGTGGCTAACTGCTGACAGTTCTGTTAAAATCTCTGTTCATTGGGCTGATGAGGTTAGAAAGGTTAACACTCAAGTGGAAAAGAAAACAATTACAATATTAAAAGGCTATTTGAAAGTGAAAGGGATACCTTGATCTGTATTTGTGGCTTCGATTCTGGTGAGCAACTCGGCAAAGGCAAAGCTGAGGAGAAAGACTGGTGAGGGAATTAGAAGAAGTAGACTTCTCTTTAAAAAACCTCATGGATGAAAGGAATTTAAGTGTTTCTTTTATAAAGGAAACTAACAACAATTAGGCTATATGAAAATAACAAATGGTGCAGGAAAAGATAATCAGGAATTTCTTTTTAGTGATTCTTACTTTAGAAGAAAAATGAGACATTCAGTAAGGAGCTGGAAGACAAAAAATTTAAAACTGATGAAAAACGGATTTTTTTTTAATGTGAAAACTTGGATAAAACATGAATCCATGAAACTTCCTGCTGCAGATAAAATTGAGGCTAATATTTCATCAGATAAAAATTAAAACAAGTTATGAGATGATCAGGAAGCTAAACACTATGGGAATTCTTCACACCACAGTTTATTAGCCCCTTATGATGCCCCTTTTACCCCTCCACAGAAACAAAATCAAACCAGAGACTCAAAGAGAATACAGTGCCATGCTTCAGGGAGGAAAATTAATAATTAAAAAGAAATCTAAAACATAGGCAGGTTATGTTGGAATTGTACTTTACAGATTTGGGATATTCTGTTTGAAACATCTGGCTCTGGCTATAGAGTCAGACTTTTGGACTACATTCCTCTGAGCTACCATGGCAAGTTTAGCTTTTGCCTTTATATTGTGTGTATTTTACTTTTCAGTCTCCCTATCTGTTAGAAACACAGTCAAAGCTTCCTGTGTTTATGGAATGTCTGCAAAAACCACTCATTTTTTGGGCAGGGAAAACTGACCACAAGTGCTGAATGTTCAGAGGTTTTCTCAAAATTCATCCGGTGATTAAAAACAGGCTTTGGGAATAGAACTCTCTCTCTCTTCCATCTCTAAGAGCAGTGTGCTGATTTAAATGCATGCATTTTAAAAGGAAGATGAGTGGGGTGGGAGTTGTTTTGGTTTTTTACTGTTTGTTTGGGATTTTTGTTTGTTTGTTTTAATAAAGGAAAAGTAGAGGAGCTTTTTTTTTCCCTAGTAGCAAGAACTTGGATTGTGTCAACATTGAACTTTCCGAGTTTCATTTGTGTTTGGATCTCAGCTGGGCATGTTCTCCCACTGTGCGCACACATACAAAGAATCTGCAGCATTTTCTGTGGGGTAAGAAATAGCAAGCGAAAGCCCAAATACCCTCACACTTTGCCCAAAAATGCTAACTCTTGCACCAGTTCTTTGAAAAAGAACCACCACACTGGCTTGGGTCTCTCCCTTTCTTACAGTCTCTGACTAGACAAATAAGAAACGAGTGAAGTCTGGAATAGCATTTGCTAGAACCCCAGTCCAGCATTCTCAGCAGAAGAAAAGAGGAGCACCAGTGCTGCAATGATTCCCAGCCAGTGGATATCCCCTTGAAAACAGGGTGAGCTGGTATTCACTACAGTAAGCTCTAGCAAGGCAATGCTCTCAGCCTTACCCTACAGCTGAGGAGCTGAGGTGCAGAAAAGCAAATCTATCTACTGTAGAAAATCTCCTAAGAGAAGGGACTCGTACTCAGGTCTCCTAAATAAGAAAATAGTGAAGCAGTTGCTGGAACATCTCTTCTGAAGTCCTGTTCACTCCTTACCTTGCTTTCATGATCTTTATTTAGTTGAAGACTTCAGCCAGATACAGAAAAACATAATGGAATATTGAAAAACTAATCATTCCTTTTTCCTTTGCACCTTTTTTTGGTGCAGTAGCAAGAAAAAACAAAAAATAAGGAAAAAGGATAGAAGCCATTTTTCTTTGTGAGGACTCGACAATACAAAGCTCAATACAAAATTCTGGTAAGACTGTGAGTCCACCAGCTTTGTTTCCTCACTACAACTGATCACATAACAAATCTCAGCTGGATACTCCCCACCGTATTCCTTTCTAATTGCAATGAAGATGTGTATTGGACTCTATGAAGAGCCATAGGGAACAGCACTAACAACTAATTTGACAGGGACAAACACTCCCTCTCCTCTTTCTCAGAGAGTTTGCACATCTGAAACAGAGCTAAGAGTTGGCACTTCCCATTTGGCAATTCATGGGCCACACAATTTAACCTGGGAAGTCAAGAACATGTTCAAATGAAACTGCAGATCAATTTTAGGTAGAATATAGTTACTCACATTGGACTTCAGTAAGAGATAGGATTTATCAGCACTTGCAAAAATTAGTAGCTAGCTTATGCTATAAGAGATATTGGACAAGACATGAAATGTAAATCTCTTAGATCCTTCAGTAATGACATGCAAAGGAAGACATCGGACTTTCAGCTTCACATTTGCTGTTGGTTCCATTTTCAAACCATTGTTACTTGTCTTTTTTGTCTAAAAAAACCAGAAAAAACTTAAAGATGGAAGTGGTGCGGCATAATCAACAAAGCACACAAAATCAGCAACAACAGTAAAAACTGTGGAGTAGCAGTCCAGTGCTGCTTCACTTGCTCAAAAACAGAAGAGGGCTTTAGCATATAGCTCTTACCCTGAGGGTAAAGTAACTTGTGGAGGGCCCTCCTCCTAGGATGGTCCCGTATACCCTTTAACAATCTTGCAAAAAAGGTCAGAAGCCAAAAGTATAATTCATTAGAAGCTGGGTGAAAGCAAACGACTATAAAGGGGGAGTAGATTAAAAAAAAAAAATTAAACATGGATCCTTCTGTTTTTCAAGTACTGCTTTCTAAAAAGTCAGCTTTACTAAGCTCCAGATATTGCTCCCTTAGCAGACTGCCTGTGGAGACATTCACTAACCAAGGGTATTTTGGAGCAGCTGGTTTCCTTTAATACTTGCATATAAGAAATTGGTGTTTCTCCCTCCCTTTCCCACTGCGACTCTTTGAGCTTGTCTCAAGTGCCTTGGCCAACTTAATTAGTCCAGTCAGGCCAGACTAATTTCTCTAGCACCAGTATTTAACAGCTGTGGTCAGCAGATAGATATTTGGGGGCAGGTTTCATGTGGCTTAATTTTGAAATAATGAGAGAGAGGGAAATTTAAAAATAAAAGAAATAGAAAATAGGAAGGCGAGCCTGTGGAGGTGGTGCCATCCATCCATCTGAGAACGTAGAGTGACCTGATCCCACACTTCCCACTTTTGCTGCTGCAATGCTGGAGCTGATGTGGCAATGGACAGCAGCAAGGGCTGTGTTTTCTGCCACAACAACCTGCACATTTCCTTGGAGATACGGAAAGAAACAACAGTTGTGGAACAGTATTCTTGGATCACGTCATGCCAGTAGATATAATGCTGTTTTTTAAAAAGGCATGAACCCAATACAATAATCCTGTATCTGCAAAAGCCAGCAATTTATTACATCAATTTTATTTCCCATTTACAATTATGTGAAAGGATGAGACAGAACACATCCTGAAGATCACAGATACTCCACAATGGCTTTGCTATTTTACACGGAATAGGTTCACATTCTGCAGTGATGGGGAGCAGCACAGGCCTCTAATAACATCTTCTAGCCTTCATTCTTACTAACATTTTTTTTAAGAATACGGGTATTCTCTCAAATACTTGTGCTTCTGGAAAGCATAAGAAAAGAGTAAGAGAATTATATCTTTAAGTGATAGGTCTTCACAATGGGAGGACATTAAAATAGTGAAAGATTATCCTTCTGGAACAATCATCAAGGGTAAGAGAGAGGAACTAAACCAGGAAAGAAGTACTAATGAAGAAGTGCTAGGAGACCAACTATAGGATGCATTTGAGGTGATAAATTTTTGAGAAACTTCAATTAGATTATTCCCAAAGGAAAACTGTCTGGTAAACAAAATTATTCATAATTAGATTATCTTATAATAAGTTCCTGTTGAAAGAAACCAGTTCTGTAACACAATTAGCAGCGAAAAGACAAGAATGGCCCTCCCGTCTGTGAATCAGACGGGTTCCATTGTCTGTCTTGCAGTACAAACCTGTTTGCTTTTGGTTGTTCCAGGGGTGTACCACGTCTGCCAGCAATACAATTCAGTTCTTCAAATATCACTGGGATTTTGTGACAAATAGCTATTAGTAACTGATGATTTGAGTAATACAAGATACAAAATCAGGAAGTCACAATATGCTAGAAACCTAATCAGAATCCTTCTCTTCACCAAATATTCATGTGCAAAATCCTCTTTTGGGATTCAGAGATTTTTATACCATACTGTTGTTGTCTTTAATGACAGACTTTGGTAGGCAGAATTAATTCAGAAGATTTCTGATCATACTTGGAGTATGTAAATATAGTGCAGAGCGAAGACAATGAAGAGTTCTTTGCTTTGATGTTGACTGCAGTGCTCTCAGCCATTAGGAGACATTACAGGTAAGTCAAGCAGAAGGAAGATGACAGATAAAGGATACAACAATGGAGAATTTTGCTAATAATCTGAAAGCACTTGGAGACGTTCAGGCATGGACATCTCTATAAAATAACAGGGTGTATATTCAACGTAGAAGCTACAAAAATGTGTATGCTTAAAATCCTGATAGAATTGTTAAAAGGTTCAACCTCTAGTGCCGTTTGGCTGTGGACTGTGTCATACACTGTTTTATGAAAACAAAAGCCAGTTCAGATCTTGGAAGTGGAAAAACTTGCATTGTCCTGAGCCACACCAGCTAATAAAACTTATTTCTCACCACCAGTAATGTACGTGGAGGAGTGCAGCCTTCCTGTGGCCACATTGCCTCACTTTGTGTGGGTGCATCCTTTGCACGGCACAGGCTGAATTTGGAAAGAGGGAGCAGGAGGTGTCGCACCCAGATGACAGCACAAAGAGAGCAGTGCCAGAGCTGGGACTCGCAGCTTGCCCCAAGAGAATCCCCTGTTTCACTGCACTGATTTCCCTCAAGCCAAACCCACACTTTGACATCACTTTTTAACACCAGTAGGTTGAGTAAAATGACTTAAGCATATGAATGCATGAGCTAGTTAATTAACACAGGGTTTGGGACAAATAGCAAATTATAGGGCAAGCAACTTTTCCTCTAAGTATTGTGATCTAAATAGCTATAAATTAAATTTAATGTGAGCAAAAGCAAGAGAAAGACTTTGGACAAAATGTTTAATTTCTTCCCACCCTCCTCCCTCTGCCTAAATCTAGAGTTAAGATTGTAGGAGAAATTGATCAAAAAGCTGTAAAACAGCATCTCCTGTAGAAATGTCACAGATAGATAAGAAAGAGGTATCTTGCCTCAGGCTCTTTCTTGCTTAAGACTCTCCAGAAATCCCAGCACTTGATGCAGTGATCCTGTGACTTTCCCACAGCAGGCAGTGGGAATGACAAACATTCTTTTCAAGGCTATCCCCAGCAGTGGACCCCTCACACAGACTGCTAAAAATCCCTTAATCCCCTCCACTTAATGCTGACCTAAAGAAACAGAAGATCAAAACATAACCTCTGGAATGACCTTAGCTTGCTCTGTAACACCTCACCAAGGGTCAGGGATGTCAAAGAGCTCCCTGCAGGCCCTTGCTGTTCTCTAAGGAATGTGCTGTTTATCAGATCAACCAGAAAGCTCCTTTAGAAATATGTAACATTTACATGAGGCCTACTGGCCATCTTCTTCATGAGATCTACATGCAAAGCAGAAGGCAAAATTTACATGTATGCAATCAAGACACTGAAACAAAATCTGTACAAGTCCAAAGCTGAAAAAACAAAACACCTCAAGGTTGCAGCATCAACAGACTGATTCAATGTACCGCTCCACATTTTTAAGTGTTAGAGACATGAAGTAAGGCCTAGAACACAACTGCAGAGGACGACCACTGCTCTGACACATTCTGCTCTCTTCCAAGTATGGATAAATTTGCTGTGACTAGAGATCAAGAAGCCAGGGAATGCTAACCCAGACTCTGGAAAAGTTTCAAGGCTAACAGAGCAACTCCCTTTTTTTTTATAATCACAGTTTGGTGTCAGAAGAAAGTTAAAAATAGGTCACCATGTCCACTGGACTTAGGGTTTCCATTGGCAGAGTAGCAAATAGCACAGTCTACCTCCAAAATTCAACTCCTGAATGAGCTGACAGAACCCCAAAGGGAGCTGCTGCTTTAACCACTGTTGCTTCTGGAGGTGCTGCAAGGTTCTGCAGACTGGCCAGGCCTGCAGACCTCAAGAGTTTGATAAGATCAAAGTCCAGAAGAGTAAGGTGAAAGAAGTTCTAGGTGCTATATCAACTTATCACAAAACTCAGCAATCTGAGATGAATTCTGGCTGCTGATCACGAGCCACTGGAATAAAGATTCTTATGTTTCTTTTTCCTACCTGGTTATATGTTAGTCTGAATTTACTGGAAGTCCTAAATTATGATCACATTTGTATCCCAGCATTTATAACAAGTCACATTATTGATTTCCTAAAGAGGCAGTTGCCACTAGATTGAACAGCTGCTACTTTCTGCCTTTAGTCATTCTGACTCTCAACAAACACAAGAAATAAAACCTAGATCTTCCACAGCAGCGCTCACCTGCCAGACCTTTTTGATGGCCATCTAAGTTTAAAACCAGATGGCTTATTCCCCACTGACCATGTTTTAAAGGGCTGAGGGGCCTCAGAGACTATCAGGCCATTTCCTGGCATGCCTTGTTTGATGCACAGAAAGGACACTGCCTCTCTGGCAGAGAGGAAGACTCTGGGCTATGCTGCCATCATTCTCACAAACACATCTGAGCTAGCTTGGTAGCACTGTTGCCACAGTGGTACAAAGTTAACTCAAAACCACAGCTCACATATTTAGCCAGCTTCTTAAATGGATTTTACAGCCTATTTTGCCTCAGCTATACTACTCCCAGTGTTAAAATAGCCTGTTAAAGGACAAATGTATAAAACGTTCAGTCAGTGCCTTCCATTCTAATTATATTTTCTGCTCTACTATAGTCTCTGAAAGGAAATGTCTCCAAGAAAGCCATTTTCCAGGGATTTTCTTTCTAAAATATAAAAAGCAGAGATGGAGAAGCAGAATCATGTTTAAAGCAGCTTAAAAGGAAATGCTGGGATCCCCAGAGGGGCTGAGAAACATGTGGGTTTGGGATGAAAAGAACCGAGCCAAGAGCTAGCTGGCTACTTCCAGTTTTCACACCATAAATTGTTACATTCTTTAATGTCCAGTCCTCTTTCACATGTAGAAAGAAACTGAATGCAGTAGGATGTAGCAGACAAGATAGAGCTTAGCCAAGGGCACACTGTGTCAGGAACCTTTCGGACTCTCTAGTAATGCAAAGAAAAAGCTGGCACAGGGCCCAGCATCTCTGTAAATCAATACAGCTGTTTATTTAAACCAAATGGCTGGCAACCATATCAAGCTTTGATTGTTGTAGACATTTCCAAAAGGAAATGAATAACATTTCAGGAGATGACAGCAAACCCATGTAAGAACAAAAGAATTCTTTCCAACTAAGTTTTATTCATTATAGGGCATGCTTTCAGTTCACTGCTTGAAGCCAAACAATAGGAGTACCCAGTACTAGCAGAATCATCATAAAACCCAACAGACAACCAGACAGATACTTCTCCTCAAGTGTTCCTGACTGCAGAAAGGTCCTAAATATATTTGTAGCCATGAATGACATGGGTTTAAGCTTCTTGGTAATGTGTGAGAATCCAATCCCTAGATTTCACTGCCAAGTGCGTTAAAGACTGGCATGGACATGTGCAGTGACACACAATCCACTGGGTGAGAAGTCAGACTTGGCATGACTCAGGCCCAAGGTTCTGTCGGTGTACAGGGACATTAATTTTCTGCAACGTGATATCTCACTCTAATCCATTTTTTCCCTTTGGGGCCACGGCCGCAGATACAGAACCCTTTCACTTAGAAAAAGATAGGAAAAAAACATGAAAGGGGGAGAATTTGCATCTTTTCACTTCCCCTCCTGCTCTATCCTGGATCACACAAGTGGTGTTGGGTTTTGTTTTTGTTTTTAGAGAGATTGCTTTTGTACAGGTGCTCCCTTTTCTATCTATTCTCAAGGTTGTTATCAGTTTTTTTAACAACCTCTTGAGAGATGAAAACAGATACTTTTAAAAAAAGCTACAACCTTTGACACTTTTAAGCTATGTTGCCACACTTCATTGGAAAGATGACAGGGTAGGATAAATTTGACAACTTCATGTGAGCACTGCGAACATGAGACTAAAGTCTCTTCTTTTTACACTGAGCAAGAAAACTGCTTGACTGTGGGTCAGACTCACAGTTGGTGCAGGAGGATAACAGACATCACTTTGGCCTGTCACTATTTACTGTCAGTAAAATAACATGAACCTCTCCTCCAACATTTGTAATTAGGTGCTGGGGGATTTCTGGTTTTAGCAGCACCAAAAGATGAAGACTGAGAAAATGGTGGATTGTGAAGCAAGCGTAAATTATAGTTCTGCCTGCATTTTGTCATAGCAGTTGCAGAAGTCACAGATGCCAACATATTCATATATTTAAAACAAAATCTGTAGTTCCTGACACACAATATGCTTTGCCTATGAATATGGTTTCAGAACTGAGATATTTTCACAAGAAGCCTCCTTAGCTGAATGCAGCCAACTTCAGGAAGTTAAGAACAATTACTGGGATAGCAAAGGCTCTACAGAGCTCTAGAGAGACAGGATTCCTCTCATGCAGGGCCCACTTGCTTAAGAACCATGAGGACCATCTTGCTATTTCTAAGTGGTTTTGAAGAGAAATAAAACCTATGTGGCTGAGGATTGCTGACTGCTAAAAGATGGTAGGAGAAAAGCTCTTTGTCACTGTAGGAGACCTGTAGGGCATAACAGCCAACAGGCAGCATTAGTAAGTTAAGTGTTCTAGTAGTTCCGTCACTCATTCCTGCGCTTTTGCATATTGCTGGAGCCTCCTGGACACAGTGATGATCCTAAAATTGGTCCTTCAATTCTCAGTGAAAGATACCTACACCTTGCACACAACTCAGAGACTCACAGAGAGAGACGCCAGAGAGAGAGCGATTTGTTCTGCATTTTTTTTTGTTACTGTGATATAATTGGTACAAATTTTGAATAATCAGTCTTTGGCATTTTAAGCCTGACTATAGCCACGATAATGTAAAAGAGAAGGAGGAGTGAAGAGTTTCCCACAGGTAAGGGTGCTCCAGCTGGCAGCCTGCAGGACTCTCTCCAACCTGTCCCTTTCCCATGCTGAGCTCTTCCATCCACACTGAAGGATGTGCACCTGACTGCATCTGTGCACAGCACAGAACCTTGAACATCCCCCACTGCCTCACACAGGCTCTAATTGAGACCTGAATTCCATCATTACATGATTGTTCTGCCCTACATAACACATGGCTGGCAAACATAGGCACTCCACAGCACAAACAATCCTGTGTTACCTTTTGTCTTCCCCTCAAACTAATGCTTCAGCCATGGATTAACCTTTGTTTCAAGAAAAGAAGATGGAACAGGAAATCAGTCCTATATTGCTTCAAGCACTACCTGAGCTTCAACTAAAAATCAAAGCACTTACCTAAAGTCAAAGCTGTATCAACAAACAAAAAGAAATTAGAACATTAAGTGATTAAGAACAGAGATTCAGAATCTGATTTCAGATACCACCACATCAGTCTGGAAATAAGTACTCCCTTACTTGGCTCAAAATAATAGTAATACTAGTCAACATAAATGTTGTCAAGCTCCATGACAGCAAATGTAATACCTTCCCTACCCAATACAGTAATGCATCATTAAGTACAGTAGTGCATAATTAGGTCTGGTATTAGAGGCAGGAAAGGAGTCCATACCTCTTCTGAGGTAGAAGTTATGTCCTGAAGAATCTAACTGCTGCTTTCAGAAGTCTACTCCCTCATGAAAAATGTGCTTGTTCTGGTCTTTGGTGGGGCTGTTGCAATATTCCTAACCCTGTAATCAATGGTGAAGTACAGATGTAACCTTACTGCTGGTCTGAATATAGGGACTTCATGATATTGTACATGTGACCAAGCACATGGAAAAAACTCCTTCTCAACAGCCTGAAAAGTACTTATGATCAACAAGAACAGAAATTATATATATGGTATCAGGAATACTGAGTGATCTTAGCTACTTAAACACTGAGCAGGTCCTCACATTTAACTTTTTCAACTCTTCTCTTGACACCGATTTTCAGAATACACATAACACCTACCACAGAAGGGCACTTCTACTACACCTAGTGACAGGTGTCCTGTACAACTCAGGGGGAGATCACACTGACGCCTTAGGTTCCAGCTTTTATATTTTTAAATCCTGTACTGCCTAGTGTGTAACTCTGAAGTTTCTTGTAGCCTGTCAGTTGCTGCTCTCCTATGCCAGATAGACATAACAAAGCCTCTCTGAACTTGTTGTTCAAGACACTTAAGCTGTCCTAGGCCCAAAAGGTGTAGACCAGGGCCTCTGGAGAGGTGGAGAAATTGAAGAAATTACATCATTAGCTAAAGTTTTAATTGACGAATTTATGCTGATATGCAAATGAACAAAACCTATAAAAGTGTGAAGAACTCGTGACTCGGGGTCCATCTTGGGGTCCATCTTCGATGTAGCCTTTGGCTCCCCAGGGTGCACCTTTAAAGGCCTTTCAAATAAATACCTACCTTTATTCCCTTACTCCTGTCTAGGCTCTGTTTCTAGGTAGCCCATCAAGGCATCAACACCACTCCAACCACTTCAGCCTCTCAAGTCCAAAGCTCAGGATCTGACTAGTAAGGTCAAAACCATACTGTGATCACAAATAACAGCATAAGGGGAATTCATAGATGAAGGACATGTTTCAGTGTTTAGACAGTGCAGGGGGACACACGGCAAGAAATGCATTACCTGCTCACCTTCACATAAAAGCAAGCACGTTGCTTCCATTTAAATGAACAGGAGAGAAAGAGGCCTGACATATTTTAAATACTCATTCTTTAAGGGCTCGTAGGAAATTTTAGCCTGACTCTTCTGAAATCCAGGTCTAAAAGCAGTACGAGTACATCCATCTTGCTGTACACGTGTGTCTTACACTCAAATTTTTCTTTAAGTTCATGCTGAGGATATGCCGTGATCCCTGCAATACGTATTGTAAGGACTGTTACAACACTGAGAGCAGAGAAAACTCTTAGTTCAATTCGAGTATGTTTTCAATGAAAACAAGCTTATTCTTACCTCTGTTGGGCAGCTGAAGCTAAGTACAGGAGCCAAGAGCAAAAGGACACTATTGGCTTTTTAACTGTGCAAAACGCTTTGGGGTTTGGCAAGGTCTCTGTTCCCATTTCTATCACACCTCTGTGTGCTTCCTCAGTCTTTCATCACTTCGAAGCTGAGTGCCAACAGTTACAATGTGAAACTCAGGAGTCCACAAGCATGGGAATTCAGAGGCATGAGCTGTGCACACTGTGCAAATTGCTGTATCCCTAAGAAGCATCAAGTAGGGCCCCTGCCTCTCTTCCCAGTCAAAAACAAAATAGCATTTCCAAAGGCAACAGGTGGGAACCTGGTTTTGACAGCACAACTTTTTCATGTACTGTGGAACGCGTGGAAGACGTGCAATGGGCTACAATGCTGCTCTGCCTCCAGGAAATTCCATGCTGAACGGCACACTGTTTGAAGCAGAGAAGGGGAGGAGGAAAAAAAGAACAGAAAGAGAAAAGATATAAAAAAATAAAAGAACAGGAGCTGGCTTAGAAAAATATTATTTCTGGATTCTACACTAATAGATGCATTAAAACTGCACAGCGTGCAAGGCAGAAGGACTGGATACATGAGCATCTGTATATATTCTCTAGCTTGAGAGAATCTGTGGGAATTGTACAGAAGTTGTGAAGACTGATTTTGAAAAAATGCAAAAACAGCTCACACTTACATCGTATACAAAATAAGAGTATCTGGTATTACCATTTCTGTAGAAGGTTACTAAATTTTATGAACTTTAATATGAAATAATTAGGTGGAAGATTGATTGTAATTGTGAAGAACACACTTCCATGCTTATGAAACAAGTATTTCTCAACAGGAAGACTTTAAAATCAGGAGTTAGTTCTTGCACTGGCAACTGTGTTTTCTTTTTTTATTTCCTGTAGCTGAAACAAGAAAGCAGACTTCTGTGGCCCAGGGCATTTCTACTCTCAGTTGCCACACACTCTTGTGTTCAGGCAATGTTTCTTGCAAAATATTGATTTTCTTTTGTTCAAATTATTAAATATTTTCATTGTGGTTTTTTTTTTTTAACCTTGTTGGTTAAAAAAAAAGCACAACAAAAAAAGCCCCAAACCACCACTGTTTATAATCCACTCTCCCTTTATCTCCTACCCAACTCCTTTTACACAGGGCTGTTTCCTAGACCATTTACTTGTAGTTCCCTTCATAAATCCAAGCAAGAAAGAACCATGTTGAGCTAATGATCAACTAAGACTGATGCTTGTCCCCCAAACTCTAACATTTGATCAACAATAATACAAATGTTTGTATGGTTGCCCAGTTAGTAGTAATGAAAAAAACCCCAAACCAGCTGAAGATTCTGTCACATCTAGCCCATTCCTGAATATATTCTGCAAGAACAAAGCAGTTCTCTGCAGTGCAACATAGCTCAAAAGATATTTTGGATCTCAAAGAAACAACTGTGGAAATACATTGTGACTTCTAATGTCTTTCGACAGCTGTTGCACTGAGCTCTGCAAACTTACCTTGGTGCTTTGAGATCGGGGCCATAATGTTTGGTGATGGTTGGTCTTAACTTCTTCCAACATTATCACATTTATCTTTCTAGATGAAATCTTCTGCTTTTTCACCAACATATCTTCCCACAAACACATTAGCACATGGTACTTGGAGGCATCAAAGTCAAAACCAGAGAACAGAACTGTTTATATTTGTTGGCATTATTCTACATTCACCCTGCTTTAGACTCTCTGATATCGGCCACAAGAGTAAAAATTAAGTGTCTGGAAATGGAGCTGTAAATTCCACACTAATTAATTTGAAAGGAAAGTACACAGACAACTTAGTCATATGTGTATTGTTATCTTCTTATTCGCATGTGAAATAATTGATAGGTTTTCAGTTGTACATCATTCTGGTCACTGTTAGAGAGGAATAAATACAAGTACCAGCAAATGGCAAGGGAAACTATAGGATTTGGTAGCATGTGTTAATAAATTTTAGAATTTGTGGACACAGCAGCAATATAGGTGATGCTGATGAAAGCTTTTCTTACCACTTCATAATCATTCCAAGCACTTTTGGTTATTGCAGATCTAAAGTACAATACTTACAAAAGGGAAAAGATCCCTTACATGTAATGACATTCTGCCGCTTCCGCTTCTCTGACTGGATATAATACTACCATCTTTCCAGTCTCTGCAAAAGTGTAAGCAAATGCCTGTAAAGAAGTCGTTTGTGTAAAACAACCTGCTAAATTTATCATATTGATCATTCCAGAAAGTGGACTTAATTTCTTAGGGACATGCCAGCATAGCAAGGACGTGTACTTGCTGGTGCCAGTCCAAAGGAGGGCCACAAAAATTATGAGAGGACTAAAACACCTTTCCTGTGAGGAAAGTTGAGGTTGTTCAGCCCAGAGAAGAAAAGGCTCCAGGAAGACCTTATTGCTGCCTTTCAGTACAGCAGTAAAGGGGGGTTATTTTGAGCAGGCCTTTTGTGATAGGACAAGGGCTAATGCTTTTAAACTAAAAGAGGATAGATTTAGACAAGAAGTAAGGTAGAAATGTTTACAATGAGGATAATGAAACACTACAACAAGTTGCTCAGAGAGGCTGTAGGTGCTCCATCCCTGGAAACATTCAAGGTCAGGTTGGACAGGGCTCTGAGCAAACAATATCTAATTGAGTATGGCCCTGCTCATTGCAGGAGGGTTGGACTAGATGACCTTTAAAGGTCCCTTGCAAACCAAACTATTCAATGACTCTATGCTGAAAACAGGGAGCTTAAAATATTGCGGCAGCAGACATATAATGAATTAAAGGAAGTACCTGACAGGTTCTCTGCTGAGGTGGTATCCACGTTACCTTGATAAAAGCTGGAAGGAAGACACAATGGGTAAAAGGTGTACGTCTATTGTGTTCTTTTTTCCTTGGACAGACTGACCTTTTCTTCAGAGGTAGGGGGTGACCCCACACAGGCCTTTTGTTTCTGACAGAACAGTCATGTTGGCTGGCACTCCATGTATTGAACTTAGAGTATCCCAAGCTGAACGCATGAGCTACCACAACCCAAACTCAGGAACTAACACTTTCTGGCTGGGGCAACAGCTGACTAGTAACATTCTGTGGGTTGGGCACAGAGACTGACTTCCACCACAGTCTCACTGACAAGTTTCATTTGAGCAGTTTTTGAGTTTACTGCTGGTAAACATACATAAAAAGAATGTGCTGTGGGAAATTTCTGCCAAGTTGCTGTCCACTTGGGTAAAACCAGAGCACTTGCAATAAAACCTGAAGCTGGAGCAGGCAATGTATGCTCCAGTTTGAAAGCACAGTGAATTTTCTCTTTCACCCTTCCAGCCCAGTCATACCACAGGCATTTACTTTAACAAGCAGTTCGAGATATGCATTTAAAACACTGATTCGCCTAAATAAAAAATTCTGGGATCAAGGCTTCTCATTTAATATTGAGAATGACTCATTGTACCCTTAAATGTTTGACCTGCCGAGGCATTATTTGCTTTAGATTTGTTACTAGGAAAACTACATAAATACACACATCAATTATCAAGGTGTTTGCTGTGTAAATGCAGGGAGGAGTCTCAGATTTCCAGTAATTCCCCTTCACCCAGATTTACGTGCTCATCAGGTCTTTATTATTACAGCTTCAGGGATTCCTCACATCCAGGCCCTGATAACAAGAGGATGGGTTGATGATGAGACCAAATGGAAGTGGAGGCCAGTGTTCCAACATGCTTCTCTGCTTGGGGCTAATGTTAATTCTAAAGGCTTGGTATCAGTTCCATCACGTTTTTAAACAGTATAGCTTTCAGCTAACTAACACATAGGTACCAGCACGCTCGTGATTCCCCTCCAGAAAGCTCTTCTACAATCTGCCTGCTGGTCACAAATGCATTAAATGACAGGCAGCATTTGGATCTCTTCTGATGCTCTTTTTCCATGTTACTGGAGAACTCCAGGTCTAGGAAGAGGACACTATATATGCATCATTTGGAAGAGGTTCTCTTCTAATGGTTGGCTAGATCTTCAGCTTAGTTCTAAACACAATTGTTTTCAAGGGTTTAATCAACTGATCAGTATTTGCCACAGGCTTAGTCAAGGCAGTATGGCAGGGATCCTGCTCTGGAAGCAGTCATGCATTTTACTCCTTGGGAAGATCTCCAGGTGTCAGAGCTACAGACAACAGCGGTAAGCTTTCAGACAAAGACTTTCTCCTTGGTTATCCATCTGTGTTTACAGGAGGCCAGGACCAACCTGAAATAATCTGCCTTGGTAGTCTGGATATGTTTGCACAATGCCTATTTACATTACACCTGGCTCATACCAACACAATGAGCTACTTACTTTCATTATCACTAAATACATTACCAAGCTTGAAAGAATGCAGCTGTTAAGAGATCAAGGAGGATCCCATAGCACTCCCTTGTTGAGAGCAATAAATTTTGCTCTGCAAAGCACCTGTACTTTTTTAAACCTTAAAACCCAGACCCAGCCTGAACGAGATAGGGAAAAGGGGATGTGCAACGTGAAACCACTACAATTAGGCAATAGCAAACACCATTCACACAGGCCTGTGAACTGGAAGGCTGACACTCATTTTACTTGCCAACTCAGCTCCTTAGCTTGCTTCTGCATAACTTAAAACTCATTTGCCAAAACCTACTGTAAGGGTTATGTCACCTTCATCCAAACATCACCTGTTTCCCATAAAAAGCTTACGAAATACCAAGAGTATCTGTAAAGGAAAGTACTTACTTCAATGCAAGCAATTAATGAAAATACAGGTGCTAGATAGATAATTTGTGAGTTATGAATGCAATCCGCATTGTAATAAGTGTGTCCCCATTAACAAGTACCTCATAGTTTAATTGGTCCTTAATATCTAAAACATTTGTCACTCAAAAATCTTGAGTGAAGGCTACCATAACACTCTGTGACATGTTTTTAACAAATGGTTATTTGTGATGATATCAGACAGCATAGTTAAATTCTGAGCCTTTCTGTACACAGGGGAAGATGATTTATCACAGAGCATCTATTGTATCTGGCACTGGACTGGGCTGCTGAAGATCTGGGCTCCTTTCCTTACCTGACTGCATGCTCACATCAGTTCTTTTGGCTATTAAATAAGTTAAGTGTACTGGTGTTTGTGTAAGTTTCTTGAAGCAGACGCGGTCTACTCAGTGCTTCTACAGCCCTAAAAGGTTGTCTGCTTTGTAATTGATTCCTCTGTAGGTAACTGAAACAAAAGTAACATGGAGATCTTGCAAAAACAAGCCAAGCCAAGCCTAGCCTTGGAGGGTGTGGTTCTTCTCATCTGTTTTTGAATGACTTCACATACCTGACAGCCAGATCCAGTGATGGACATACATTCTAAGGCTTTCCGAAGAACAGAAGAAAATTAAGTCAGTTCTGATTTTCTAGATTTTGGACTAGCTAGAGTACATGCACCCCTCCCTTCTCTATTAGTCTCATGACAGATCTGTTCAGCTTAAGAAACCAGGTAATGCAAAACATAGTAACCATTTGTGTGAACCTATGCTATATGGCTACTAAATAAGAGTTAGCTGGATAGAAGGAGATGTAGTTGCATGAGATTGCAGGGATATTGCTGATCCTTCTAAACTGTAAGTCAAACTCTCTCACAGAAGTGAACAGTCTAATACCCTAATTTCTACAATTTTACAGTAATAATAAATTGAAGTTGAGTTTCTTTCCAGATTTTGAATTTATGTGACCTTTCCAGGTTTTTTTGCCATATACAGTAATTTAAACAAACATCCTTAGCCTACCTTTGCCTAATCTGAGATTCTTATGCACTTAAGTTACTGTAGGAGCCAGATTGTGCATTGGTGTAGAAGCTGGGTCTCACTGCACATCATCCTGTACTGCATGACCCACACTCACACTGAGCAAGCTGGCAGAGCTGGTACAATAGGGGGAAGCAGTCTATGTTTCAGCTCTGCTTTTTATTGCTTACCAGCCACAACAGACTGTGAATCTCTCAACACAGGTTTATTACATACTGAAGAAACACGAATGTTGTACTGCTATTTCCACTGAATGAAACCTGGACACAAAATTGGCAGCCCAGAAACAAGCAGCTTATACATTTGCATGCCAGAGAGGGGAACTCTAACAAATACACAGCATGCAAGTGCCTTATTCAACATCTCAGTTTATTTCCTGCACTGTAATTGTTTGGGAGTTTTCAGTCATGGGAATTCTGCTGCTTGTCATTGCAGGCATAAAAGATATTAAAGTAATCAACTGAATGAGCTCAGAAATACAGGTTGCTTTATTATGTCAGAATCACATACTGCAGTTCTTACCTTTCCCAGTAACAACAAAAGGTTATCTGTGAACATTGCAGGTGAAACACTAAACCTTTTAAAATTTCTTGGACAGAGATCTGATAGAGATGTTTCAGTTTGTTACATTTATTGTTTTAATTTCTTATTCAGTTATTTTGTTTGGTTTGTGTGGTTTTCTTTTTTCTACTAGAAGGTGCTATGAGGTGAGAAGGAAACTCACACTAAGCTCCTTAAATTCTTTCTGGATCTGGCTTCCAGCCTGAAAAGAACATTTCATATGGTTTTATTTTGCTGGTCTTTAAAGCTCTCTAAGCAGTGTTTCTACCACAGTAGACCAAAGTGACAGAAATTTCCTAAGTCACAGTTCATCTTCTGTTAGAAAAGTGAGTCTCAAAACTATCTCTGATATTGTAGGATCATCAAATTTACCCTAACTGGCTCCCACCTTTGACCTCATTTGCTACTCAGAAATTCCTGTCTGACCACTTTCCGTCTGGTTTTCATGCATGTATACAACTTGGTTTCCTGTTCAGAACAACACAGAATGCAACTCTCTCTTCTTTCTGATTAGTCAGAGAGCTGCCTGCATGTTCACAAAATTAAAAAAAAAAAAGTACAAGTGATGCTACAGCTATTTAGCCTTTAACATGCTGGTCATCACTCTTAATCTGCAGCTGTGCTGTTTTTAGTTCACCCCACTGTGAGGTTTAGAAATATTTATTCCCCGTGTCATTGTTTGTTTAAGGATTGTCACTCTCTGCAATTCATAAATGCCAGATCAAGTTCCTCTTGCTTCTAGCTTGCCCCTAGGCATTGAAATTTGCTCCTGAAACTTTTGGAGGGGGACTTTCCCATAAATTCACTTAAGCCCAGGAAGAGTCTAATTTATCCCTTCTCATGTTACCCATGTCAGAGAGCTTGTTCATATGGCACTGCTCTGATGCCCCTACTCCACATGGTCTCTCACATCTGGCTGCTGGAGGACCCTGTGTACGATTCTGCTCCCACTGACTTTCATGCTTTTCTGGAGCTGGCAGTATGGAAAATTGATTCTCTCACTCTTTACCTTGTCCCATCAGCCCTGAAAATGACTCGTTTGCAGATATTTAAAAAACTGATGAATTGCTTTTGCACGACACTCCAACACAGTCATGTGAGTTGTGTTTCATGAGAGTGAAAAGTTCTGTCAAAATTCAATGCACACAGCAAAATAAAGAGCACTGCACTGAAGTATTTTGGATGAAATGTTAGTAATATTGAACTATTGAAATTAATTGCTTTGATATTTCTTGTTTCAGAACTAGCATTCTGCACCAGATTTTAATGAAAAACACAATCTAAAAAAATTGTGATTTAACAAAGTGTATCAATATATTTACAAATATTCTTCATCCTCTTCTCTCTCTGTCCCAGATACATAGGTATAAGTGCATCTTCGTACTTCAAATTATAAATAAGAGAATCACAAACATATGGAGAAAAATATATTGCCACTTCAACTACCTGTCAGCAGATGCAGGCATACAATGTCAATTTTCTATTCAGCAGTGTTTCAGACATCCTCCTTGAAACACTACACTTGTTTTTCAACTGGTCCATGAGTGTGTTTCTTTGCTTCATTAGGTTGCTCTGACATCTAAATCTTAAACTAATCTGGAGCACAAATTGCCTCTGAGTTACTCAATCCTGATCAAGTTTTCTTAGCACAATTACAACAGCAGTTCAGGAACCAAAATGTCAAAGCATATGGAAGACTTATTTCTAGGGAAGGAAGTTACTAGACCAGAATGGTAAACATTTCTGGTTGCATTCCTGAACATGAAGCTAATCTGCTGCTGAACACTGCAGATACATTAAACACAACATGACTTGAAAAAGTCCTGTTTTAAAGCTGAAAAAATGCAGGGGCAAATTCTGGTAGATTTAAAATAAAACTTTAAAATCTATCATAACATACAACTTTCTGCATCTTCTTCAGGAGAAAGGCAAGAATGGAGAACACTTCAAGTTTTGTTCAAGCTATCTCTGTGTTTTAAGCCTTTTTAACTGTATTGATGGAGAAGCTGTAAAAAGGCGTAATTTCTTCTGGGAACATGTGCCTGCATCATGTTGACACCAGAAGATATAAATAGCCATGAGCTGTATCAATAGCTATTTTCAGAGTGGATAGAGTCAGGCACAGTGGTATTAATTCATAAGAGCAGGAAAGGAAGGCAGCATAATCAGCTTAAATGAAACATGAGAAATCCTCCATGTAGGAAAGACTGGACAATGTCTTGTTAGGAAAAGCTAACCCATGCAGTTTCTCCAAGTGAGGTAAGGTCAACAACTCTATCTGGAATCCCAGCTCTCTGACATCACCAGCTCCTGAAGTCACAGTGAGTTGAGAGAAATTAAAATTCTGCCAATTTGATGACATCACTGAGTAGGACTTCCTCTTGTGACTTGCCTTTCTTAGAGGATATAGAGGGTTCATGTCCTTTTAAAAGGAAGAATGCTACCTTCCTATTCATTTTTTCTCCCTTGAGAGCTGGCATATATAACTACCCCTGCTCAATGTCATACTGAAACAAACTCCTAAGCAGAGGTGCAGTAGTAGAAAGTTAGTATAAAGTTAATATAAAGGCTGAAACTTCAAGAGGAGGCCTTGAGCTCTTTCCTCACATTTTCCCTACTTCCTGTTTTCCTTTACCCTGATGATGGCTCTGTACCTTCTAGTCAGAACTTGAGAGCACACAGAAGCAAAAGGTCCTGAAAGGTGAAAGTTAACTGAATGTGCATGACTTGAGGCTTAGCTATGGTTTCTGTAAAAGGTTTTATGTCGTAATTATACACCATTGCTTGTTGCACAGTGTCCAGTGTACAGTTCAGAAATCAAAATTCTGCACTATGGTTGGTACTGCCTCGGCATATGCGAGTGAGTTTTTGCTCCACAAACTGGTTTAGTTCAAAATGAAAGAATCAAGCAGAGGTTTAGTGATAGCAGCATGCAAACACTAGCATTCTCATGCTATTCTGAACTCAAATGCCCAAAACCAAAAGCAACTTGTGCACTCCAAGAATGGCCAGGAAACAGGTGCGAACTGAGAATATCTGTAACGGTCCAGAGAAAACAGCTCAGTATGTACCCACAATGGAGAATCAGAAAAAATCATGTAAGACACTAAAAATTATTATTCTGGTACTATTTACAGACAATTTTACAGGACATTGTCTTTATTTAAGTAACATGTCCTGCTTTCCCATGTTTTCTTCCCTATTATTGTTTACATATTATAGAGGTCAATGTCTTGATGCTATTTATGCTGATAAATAAATTACAGGAGGTTCCTCTCTGATGACCCATAGTGTACACAGTAACAATGTTATGCCACACTTCAGAAATATACAGAGTCACTGAAAAAACCTGTAAGAGTCAAAACTGACTGTGAGGCTGGAAGTTGATCCACATTATCCTGTGACTTATATGCTATCCTAACCTATTTTGCTGTACCAAGGATTCCTTTCACAGAAGCAAGGAAAAAGCAGAATAGCACTTACCATTATCTAGCTGAAATTACAGTTTAGTCATGGAAATCAGAAGCATTATTCTAGTCTATTCTAGTACTCAGTATAGAATATTCTATTCTCTACCATATTCTGTGGTAGAGGTATAGCAAAGCTCAGCTATGTCCCCTCACAGCTGAGCTCAGGGAACCCTCTCTTACTTGCACATTCGGCCATAACCTTGAAAGATATACTGAGGAGGCCAATCAAAATGTTCCCCACCCAGGGCAGGAAAAAGAAAACTCCTAATTACAAACCATTTCCCAACCCTTTCCTCAGGGTCTACTTCCAAACCCCATATTCAAATATAAGATACACCAATTCAGAGAGCAAAGCATCAAATTCCCTCATCTGCCCTTCCTGCCTAAGGAGCAGGAAGGAAAGGGGAACACCCTTCTCCTGATAACCTCAGCCTCAGAGGCTGCTTGTTTGCCCAACACCTTTAGCTTGGCTGTAATGTGACGCAGAGCACGCCGACTATTCACTGTACAGACCTTGGCTCACATCCTGAGTATGAAAACGAACACATGAACAGCCCCTAGGAGTTTTTGCTTAATCATTCATGCATATGCAGACACAGGATCCTTACTAGCAAACAACTCTGAACAGAAAAGGAAGAGAATACTTAATACTCTTTTCTAAAAACACTAGAGATGTTTCCTGTAGAAAAACCAACATTCTTGTCTCAAACTGGAATTTACATAGTAATTTTTATTTTTTGAATGAATTTGTGTGGTCAAGATATAGTTTTGAAAGGAAACCTAACATAAAGTTAGGAAAAAATGTGAAATATAATCTAAGAATGTCTTCCAAAGCAAAAGCTAGATCAAAAGAGAGATCTTCCAGGACAGAAGGAGCAGCTCAATTGAAGCAGCTCAATTTGATTCATTATGTACAAATTAAACAAGAAATCCCTGGAAGAGAACTTGGGAGACCTGCTCTGTTGGCTCCAGTTTCAGATGGCTAGCATGCCTCCTGCTTCATTGACATTTCATATACAGTAATGCATTTGAGAAGAAAATGAAACTGTACCTGATGAACAAAAAGAAGTGAGAACTGCTTAGTGAAAAGAAAGGATGAAAGAGTACATTTATTTTTTACATGGCTGTGAAGAAATTCCAGTATCATTACAAGCTTAATTTACAGCTAATCTCAATACAGGATCCAAAACAAACCATGAATAAGCAAACAAAACGTATTACAAGCAAAAGACCTTAAAAACGACTGAACTTCTTACAGTTAAAGTACAGAGGTGTCTCTGGAATTTGAGGTTTAATTTATGAGTCTATTGCCATGCTAGGAATTATTGCGTATGCCTCCTGAAAAGATGAGAGACCTGTTACACCCCAAGTGAGAGGATTTAGAAGGACAGCAGGTTAGTAATCATTCAAATAGAGACTTGTCATGAACTATGCACAAACAGAAGCAGCTCATCCAACACTGACACACCTTCAGAAAAATCTCTTCTGTGATTCACAGATGAACTATGATGCAACCTCCACTGCTCTGCTCCCAGTTGATAATGAGAGTCTCAGGTACCCTACACAAAAAGAAAGTCTTGTATCTTGTTCCACTGTTATTCTTTTGATTCACCATGGTTTATAATGGTAGTCTTGGAACAGCCTGAAGGCCCAAGAACAGGCTCTTACAAATGATGCTCCATCATAGGCTTTCTAGGATTTACAAGAATTTTGTCTTGTTTATCTGAGGAAATCAATTGGAATAGATACATGAAAAGAGTAGTACCCTGCATAGACATTAAAATAACTTAAATATCTTATCCTAGGATCTGGAGGACAGGAAAAGTATCAGTCCAAGGAAGATCCAGAGGAGGCTAAGCAAGCACGAAGAATTGGCAGCAAGGGGGCTAATAATTTTTCATTGTGCTGTTTCACCCAACAGTTTTCACTTTAGACTCTTTTTCCCAGGAAATCTGAATACACAAACCATATCTCCTCTGTAAGTACCAGCAATTCAAGTTGCTTACATGATTTCCAAAAGCTTGCCTGTTTATCCTTCTTAAATTCCACAATACAGAATTGATGTGGTATGAAGTAGAATTTCCTAGCATTTAAAATTCTCTTTGATGCAGAGACTATCTTGCTGATTATATCTGAAAGGCATCTTGTAATTTCTCTAAGCCAAATAATTGCATTTTTTATTCATCCATTTGTTTACTGGATTTTGATCTATGCAAGGAGTAATTGGGCAAGTGAACAGAGTAAACAAAAGCATATGACTGTCCTGATTTAAAGACACCACTGTGTTCAGCAAATTTGCCTTGTCTTTCTTCACCTGTTCAGCATTTTAATAAATTATTAACAATTGGTCTTCTACCTGCAGGCCTAAATTAAAGAAAAGAAAATATTTGGGAAATATGGATCAATTTCTGAAAAGAAATATTTGGGAAATATGGATCCATTTCCGGTCCATCTCTGTCCAGGTCTTACTTCTGAGATGTCTCACAGATGTCAGGTATGACCTTCTAAGTTCCCCTCTTTCCTTGGTGAGAGACCTCTGAGGCTGGTGGTGTGCATGTACAGCAGCCAGGTCACCACACAGAGAAGGGACATCACCACAACCACTCACACCTCACTGCAGAGCTGTGCCCTTTTAACCAGCCCCCTCGCTTCTATAGGTAGGGTGGTTCAATTCCTGGTCAGGCAACAATGCTGTTTAGCTTGGTAATTTTTCTGCCTCCAGCTGGTAACCGTATGCCAATACTATCCACTCCTCCTTCCTTGTGATGTTTATCATCTGCCATTGCTTGGAGAAATAAACCACACTTGCCACAGGCTGAGGAAAACATATCCTAAATCACTACTCCCTGCTGGTAACTTTTGAAGATGTTGCCTACCATGGAACAATACGTACCAGGGTGCTGTGCACAGCACCAAATCTCAACCACTGACAGTGGAGAAAAAAGGATATTTTGTTATAATTTTCTTTGAATTTGATGTCAGAACTCAGAAAAGGGCTTCTTTCCTAAGAGAAAAAAATCAAGTGGCTTGCCTGACAGCAGATCCTGACTCCATGCTGCCTTTCCTCAATAAATACACTCCCGAGTTCATAACACACTGGATACTGTTGCACCCAGCCCACTCTGGTACCTCATTCCTGTTTTGCTTCGGCCAATACATCAGGAAGGATATTATGGGGCTGAACCAACACACAGCCAACAGTATGCTGTTATCAGAAACACACACTTCAGCCTATCACCCAGACCCTCACCTCCCAGGACAAGGGAAAAGTGCCTTGTCAAATTGCCACTTACTAAGGAGAGTAGTACGTGTACAACAGCAGCGAGGATTCAGTTCCCAGATGTCACAGCTCTGGGGGTTTTTGTTTTGTTTAGGTTTGTTTTTTAATAACAGGTAGGCACAGTCTCTCTGAATATAGAGCAAAGATCTGTGAGAATGGTATAGTGGAAGGTGATGAGTGGGATGGGACAGCTTTCTCTTCAAGTCATCAGACATTTGGTTTTTAATTAACTATTTGTTACGAAAGCTATTTTCTACTATGACTCCACACAACTTCAATTAGTAATAAAATCTTTCATTTGCCTTTAACAAACTGACTTCAGCATTATAAGGAATTTAAACAGCTCACAAAGAATGCAGTAAATCTCTTGCCCCTTCTCTGTTTGGGGCAACAGTTCTTTAATTGCTTAGCAGAACGATGCTAGAGATCTTTTAAAAAATGCAGGAATTTCAGGCTCAAGCTACAGCCTCGTGTAACTAAGAATGGAAAATTCAGTTCTACTGTCTAGGAATTTTTCCAAAGGTGTAATTTTTACAATGGGAAATAAAACTTCCTTTGAAATAATAAAAGGACATGACAATTTTAATCAAGAGTCCAGTAAACCAAAATTTGATAGCCTAAGTTTCAGCAGTACAAAGATGGTCTTGAACATCACTGGCTTAATTTGCTTCTGGGAAACAGACTGTGTGCTCACAGCAGCAAGATCATGGGGCTGCTCACTCCAGAGACTTCCCCAGGAAATCCCTGACCATGTGATAAATTTCTGCTAACAAATAGTGTCATCAGCAGACTAGATTTTTAGAGTTTACCTTTAGCAATGGTGAGGGCTGTCCAGAAACGAAGCAAAGTGCAAGAGCTGGCTGCAGGCTGGTTGAACCCAGCAGAAGGACTTGGCAGAGGCACGTACCGTCTGTTGCCAGGAAAGAGGATCCAATTTCACAGGTCTTTGCAACAAGACCCGTGACAGTCCAGCTGTACGAGCACACCCTGAAAAATACTTAGGGGCAGGCAACTTCTACCCAGACATTAAAAGAAGAATTTTGACTACAAAAAGCTCAAGCTAACAACTTATTTTCTTTTCTTTTTTTTTTCCCCTCTCCCCTATATCAGAGAGCGCTTTTGCAACAAAGTGACCTTTAGGAGCTGGATTCATTGACATCTAAGTAATCCTACTCACCCAAAACAACTTCTGCCCCTCCTTCACTGATAAGAAGCAAGGTGTGGGGTAAGCAAGACTGATTTAAACTAAATACCGAGTATTTTTCAGAAGGGCATCTCACAGCAGAGCTTGTTTGGACTGCACATTCATAAGCAAACTAGACATACAAACACACAAACCTTAGCTACCAGATTAAAACTTACATATCAAAATAAGATGAAGCTGGAGGTAAAAAACCCTAAGCATTTACATTCCAGAGTAAGAGATGCACTGCCTTGCATGACTTTGTTAAAGGGTATGAGTGTTTGATCTGTATATACAAAATTTCTAAAAATAAAACCAGGCATAGGAGGAGTCTTTATAAACTTGTGAGAAAAACACGTGGCTAAAGCCTCCCCTTTTCAGCCCTTTCTCACAGTTACTCTTTCAAATTGAAACTCTCCTTTGCACTTTGACAGCCTGCCTATGAAACACTGCCCTGCTTGTCACTTGCAGTGACTGGTATGTGGCACAATGCATTCTGCTTGGCAGATCTGTGGGAGAAGGGAGATAATTTTACTCAGGAGACTGGACACACTTATTTCATATACAGCATACTCTGAAGCTCCAAGTTGTTTCGGAGATGGGAGAAAAAACTTGACCTCTATGTGCAACTGTTTGCCCTCCAGGTAAATATCTGATAGGGAAAAACTGCTCAAACAGTGGATAGAAGGAATATAGTCCAGGGTTTATAGCGCTGCAGAGCAGTTCTTTGGTTCTGCCTGGCTCTTGTTCAATAGGCATAGGCTTGTAGCACTCTGGCGTGTAATTAGGGGACCACTCACACAGGAAAGGAAAGTAGAAGCTTGACAGAATTTGATTTCAAGAGTCTCCCACAGAAAACACTTAATAAACAACAAGACCCAGTGTAGAAAGGTACTTAGTATTGACTCAGGAATGGTTTTTCTCTCCCCTCATCATATTCCTAGGTAACCCTGAGCAAGAGGGGATGATGCAAATTAGAAGACCCCAGTCAGTCCAAATCATTTGGAGAGAGTTCAGTAACAGAGGTTGTGCAGGAATGCTCTCCTGTGAGCTCTGTGTAACATTAAATTTTTAACCTGTCAAAGCCCGCCACCCACGGAAGGCCCAAAGCAGTGAAATAGCTTAAACAAGCACATCAGCAGCAGGCAGAACGCCAGAACACTGTGACAAAAAAGGAAGCAGCCAAGAAAACCAGCAAAAAAATGTACACTGCATCTAGGGTAGGGACGGGCCAAAAAAAAAAAAAATTAGTCTTCTGAAGATTTAAAAAGATACTGCAATGACTCAGATTTTTAGACTTTCTAAATCCTCAGATAAACAGATAAACGTGGTTTGGGGTGAACTTCTGTTCAGAGGTGAGCTCACATGCACGCTTCTCCTGTACAAAGCCTGTGTTGTTCAGTCAATCTGATCTCACCAGGGAAGCCCAAAATCTTATGCTGAAGAGCAGAGGATGTGGAATTATAACTCCCATTTCCTTAGACCTCTGCAGGATGGGATCTCCAGGCTCAGGAACATCCCTAGCATGGCAAAGTGCCTAAGCACAGAAAACCTCAGCTGGCTGGGCAGAGGGGAACACAGCAACCCCTCAGTTTCTCAGACACCACAGCTCTAAGGGGAGGCTGGCTGGACTCCACTCTAATGTCACAGGCAGAACACCACCATGATAACATCAGTGTTTCCTTTTCATGATTCTAAAACTGTAATTTTGAAATTGCTAGTACATACATTCAGAATCACAGTATTAGAGTGGTAGAGTGGTTTTTGCACCACCGTTAAGCCAAGTAAAATCATGAGATATCCAGCCTGAAATTGTCTCCACCCAATGAAATTACCCCTCACCTCCCCCTTAAAAAACCCTGCTCCAATACCTGCTGAAATCTGCCAAAGTTTTTGCTGTGGCTTTGAAGGTTTCTTCAGCATTTCAAAGCTTCCCAGGAAACCTCTATTAGAAATTACTTAACAGAAATGGAAGCTGAGAGTAAGCTCCAAAACTCAAATCCAATTTTTAGAAAATAGTCAGTGCTGGGAAACATTAAGAATGAAGGAACTGCTCAGGGTCTATTTGTATTAGAACGTGTGGCAAAGAAGTGAAGAACAGGTAGCTGTGCTTGGCTAAGTTTTGGGGTTCGTTTAGGTTCATGCCTGGTTGCAGCACTTTTCTATTCTCTCCTCAAAAAAGTAAATTAATGTATCAATCCTAGGTCAGCACTTCTGACAGAAATCACAGTTGAAATACAGTACTGGCGGTGCTTCCACTGAACAATACACAGCAAAAATGCCATTTCCACCCACAAAGGCTGCCAGTGCAAGCTGCTGCTCTGAATTCGAGCCAGAGACACTGTTTATTTGGCATGAAGTTGCTGCTGAGGTTAATTCTTCTGTAAAACTTCATTTTATTTGGAGTATGACATTTGGTGAATTGTATGATTTTAGTGGTATGAATTCCTAAATGGGAGAAAATGTTAGATCAGTAGTGAAAGCACACTCCAAAACCAGCTTTGATACAATAACAATGGAAGGTAGTAAGAGAACAAGAGATGTCGTGAGTTTTTTTCTTCTAGATGACTTATCTTCTGTGTTCAGAATGCTACTCAATTTTAACTTATGTAACTAATGTGTACTAATTAAGGAGGCACCTTTCTCAGTAGAAGCCTGCCAAATGAATTAAACTACTGCTCCCTCAACTAGATTAACATCTTTTAAGAGAGTTGAGATTTTTTGGGAGTCATGACCAGCCAGTTACAGTTTGTGATATGTTGCTACAGGGACCATAATCAAAGAGCCATGAGTTTGTTTCTCTGAGAATTTCTGCTATAGTACAAATCCAGCACTGCTCCCTCCTGAAGAATGCTTCTACTCTGGAAGTCTCTGAGGTCAATGCAGGTCAGCACCCCTGCAGCATTTGCACCGAGAGACAAGAAACTGCTCTGGCCTAGAAGTCACAGAACAACTCACAGCACAGGGGAAAAGGTCTTCCACGCAGCAATTCTAAGCAGAGACCTGAACTGTCTTGCTGGTGCACTGGGTAAGGATTTGTGAAAGAAAAGAACAATAAATATCTCATTTTCTCATGATAAACTATGCAGGAGTATACAGCTCTGCATCTGTGACATGATCTCACTCTCTCATTCTTTTCCTTTTATTCTCACCTTCTGTAGTTTGCCAGTTCAGTGTCTGTTGTGCTCCTTTCTTTGGGGCTTACGTTTGCTCTACTGTGGGACTCAGACAGACAAGAGAGCAGCAGCTTTTTCCTCTTGCAGCAGTCTCCTGAAGTAACTTTTCTGAGCAGCATGCTGCTCTTTCTTCATGTTCTTTACTCTGTTACACTACAGTAAAAAAATTAGGATGTCATGTATGGCATACACTCACAAGTTCCCCTAGTTCATCATGTGCCTACAGGTGGGTCTGGGCTTAGGAAAAACTCTTAGTATGCATTCTCTTAGTAAGTCATCTCTGTAGCTCAGGACAGTGTTAAGAGCACCTGCCACCATGTGCAAAAATCGCCGTACAGCATTTTATAAACCAGAAGCCTCCCCCGACCCTGTCAGGCTGAGATGTAAGCTGTTGGGCCAAACCCAGCCCTGTTCCCTGGCAGCCATGGTAGGTGCACAGCCTCCTTGAGGCAGGCTGCTAGGAGTTTCTCCCATCTCTTCACAGGGATACCACAAATACTGGGGATGGAGACAGAGGAGACAGGTCTGCCAGCTCGAAGGGCTCCCTCAAGAACAGAAAAGCATCCTCTCCTCCCAGCCCTGGCAGCCTTGTTGGGTACCTGCCCTGAGGCGGCCGCCGGTCCCCTCACGGTGCACCCGCCATTTTCTCCCGGGGCTTTTGCTCCGCCTCTCCCGAAAGCGAAGGAAGCGCCCCGAACCCCCTCAGGCAGGGCTGCAAAAGGCGGGAGGAAATCACGGTCAGAAAAAGGCTGTTTTGCACCTCAAAGAAGGGTGAAAGGGAATATGAGGAGAAAAGGTGTCAGACTTGTTTTAACTAAGGCTTGAAAAGACGTCATGGGAAGGTAACGCCGCTGCCAAATCCCGCCCTCACTCCGGCAGAAATAGCCGCCCTTTGGCTGAGGTACGCGAGGGGCTGAGGGTGCCGTGCTGAGAGCAGCCAGGCCGCACTGCCAGAGCCTGCCAGAGACAGCCCTGGGCCTCCCGGGCGCCGTGAGTAACCACCAAGGCGTCCACATGCCTGTCTGACAGTGGGGGATGACACGACATCTACACAGAAATACCAACGTGCCAAAACCCACATAGGAAGGCGCAGTGAAAGCACCGTTTTTCTCAGCGACATGTGAGTTCAACTATACAATACCAGCCACAGAACCTTTATAACGTGTATAGATAGAGCAGACTATTGTGCTGATGTAAAGATCAGAGCTCAGTGGCAAAGGGAGGTTATGAAATGGCCCCCAAACTTCGACTGCACTCCAGAGATCCTCACCACAGCAGTTTGAAATATTATCAGTGTCATCCAAGGGTCCTGCCTCCATGCTGGCATTCCCCACAGCACAGAGAGCAGGAGAGATTTCCCTGCACTTCAGCAGCTTCAGTATGTAATCCAGCATAATTTACCGCAAAAAAAAAAAGTTGATGGAGCAAAGATATGAACCTGTGCAAGTAAAGGGCTCAAGGACAGCCTCTTCCTTTCTGGTGTCTTTGCCATGAGGGCAGCAAGCTTTGGCAGATGGTCAGAGTGGACAGCAGGACAGTCATGGCTTAGGAGGCTTTACTGAGGTGTGTCATTACCTTGCTTTAGTGAGATGAATCAATGCTTGTCTGTCCAAGCCTCCAGTCAAGTAAAGCATGCCAGGCCTTGCAAAGAGCAGAGCCCAGAATCCCACTCACCTGAAGTCACCTCTGAGACACTTACCTGCAGGGAAATAACAGCTGAGGTAAGATGTTGAATACCAGACATAGAAATCACTTTATTTGTTCTGTATAAACTTGAAAGAGTGGCTATCAGCCTCTATTTCTTATCTTTCTCTGCTATGGAGTAACTTGATTTTGTCTGTTTCCTGTGAGGTAGGATAAACCTCACTTTAAGGGTCCTGAACTTTCAGAGACTTTTGATCAGGCATGGCAGCTCAAAACATTCTTAAATCATCTGCTTATATCAGAGCAACATGATGACCCACAAGTTTATAATCACCTAATTGACTACCTTAGGAAGAACAGCGACAGCTCCTCAGAATTGGCAGACTAGTCATTGAAACAATATCAGTAATTTATCTGCTGCCCATTCTGCAAATCTGAGGAAAGACTTGTCTAATGTCAGCACCAACAAAAAATAAAGCTTTTCTATAGTATATTAGGGTTACTAAAAACCAGCATTTGTACAGAAGAGAATCACTTTATGGTACCTGCAGAATTACAGAATACAAAACTTCCTGCAAATGCAGGGTAGGCTAGAGTTTTGACACCAAAATACATGGATTTTTTTCATTATTAAGTACAGTTTTACAGTTGTGCCCAAACATGCCCACATGGAATTTACTGACTAAAGTAAGAGGTAGTTGGGACTTACAGTGTCTTAAAAAAAAAAGGACAAAGAAGTTGTTAGAGTGTTACATGAAAATAGCAATACACTCATATTGTGAGGCAAGCAGACACCTCTAACTACATAAGGGCCTATTAGCCTTCCATGCTCTCTTTAAGCATCCTCAAAAGCAGCACCACAGAACGTGTTCAACCTTGCTCTGTAAACCATACTCGAGTGCTATGGGTACGACTTTCCCATCACCACAGCATTGCTTCTCAGAGCCTCTAGTCCAAAGTTTGCTTGGGGAGACAGGTGGGCTCCATTTTTGAAAAGCCTTGGGTGCCTTCTGTCTCAGGCACAGGGGTGGATTCAGAGAGCCGCTGACCAGCCGCGGGAGGCTCCCAGGGGTGTCCAGGGCAGCGGTGACAGCCCAGGAGGCAGCAGGAGGCAGCAGGAGGCAGAGGAACGTGAGCGGCATCCCGGGCTCAGCGGGGCTGCTGTACCGCCAGGGGTGGGAGGCACCGCCGGGCACTCGCCCGCAGGCTCCAGCAAGACCTCTGTGTTTCCTGACTGAACCCAAGCAAAGTGAAAAATAAGTGCTTTCAATATTTTACATCTTTCATCAGAGATCTAACTCCTGTCTCCAGTTTCGGAAATCTTTGTATGCGTGCTGCATGTGACCAAAGCACTACATAAAATAGCCTCTTCCTGGATTTAGGTTAGGGCTGAGGTTTTTTGCTGCAATACTGATAAGCAGAACTAGATCTTGTCTTCCTTTTTTTTTTCTTGTCTCTTCCTTGGGTCCTGGCAGTTGGGTTAAGGAAATGGAACTGGAATGTTTATAGGCTAATACCTCTTTTTAAAGAAAAGCTTTGGTCTCTAGCTCACTATTCTTTACTAAGATCACTGCAGTAGGTTAATCTTGCTGATTTTGGGAAATACGTCAATCATCTTCTATAGCTTGATTTTAATTAACAACACTAGATAGGCTCTGTCCACTACAATATTAGTATTGGAATCTAGGAAATGCTCGGAAGGAAAAATCAGGCTCTACCTATTTATGTGGCTGAGATTAACCCAACTCATCTACCACCTAACCTTCATTGATGGTAGAGGATGTCACATACCTTAGAACAGAGACTTTAAGGGAGTCTTGTTACTCTGTAATTCATGAAGTCAGCCTCTCAGTTTGCTGACAAGTTCTTCTATGATTTATACATGGACCCGGGGGAATTGAGGGTTTGTTTTTTCCCCTTCCTTTTTACAGCACAACTGGGTTGATTATATCCAACATCCTTATACTCTGGAGTCTTCGTAGTGACTGAGTCATACTTTTTGCCAGTGTTTCTCTGGTCTTATATGGGCAGGTAAGAAAAAAGTCTGTCAATGCCAAAAGCATTTTCCAGAACGCTCCCTGTAAGGCTTCAGACTGAATAGTAAAGACTGTGCTGAAGTCCATCACACTGAATCTACAGAGGTTTCATAAGCTAAATTGAAGGATTAAACGTTTCTGCAGTTTCAAGTGTATCCATAGCACCATGGGGCTGAGTGTGGCATGCATCTGAAGCTCTTTAAAAGGGTCATATGCAATTTCCAGTATAAATATACTTGTATGGTGTAATAACTAGGCATTTAAATTGTGTCTGCTGAAAGATTTGTATACAAGTTAACATGAGAGTATTTTTCTTTTGGTCTCAAAAAATGGTTGAAATTGGTAAAACCATTTCAAAATATTTTTGAGGTTTAGTGGGGGGAGGCAGTTATTTGTTTAATAACCTGTGAAACTAGGGCTGACATTTGCATACTGATCCATGCCTCCATAAGAAAGTCACAGAAGTGAGCTCTCCACACACATGGAAACACACAGCAGCTCTCATGTCCAGCCCACTGTGACATGAGCTCGCACAAAAAAATTCATTGCCGGTTTCCAGAGATTTCACATGCCACTCGTGAATGTCTTAATTATTTGAATTTAATTACCACAGTTCTAGTTGGGATACGCTTGTGGCTGGCTTTTCATCCAAACTGTGCAGATGTCCTGACTGAGGGAACAGTTGTTCAATAAAAGGGACTTAACCAATTTACAGGAAATAAAAATACACAATTGAGAATGACACACCTATGATTATACTTAGGCTAATAGGTAAGATAGTGGCCTGGAAACATATGCACTGAGATCCAACGCTAAATACAGCTTTCTGCTTACCTTCTGACTTTTAGCAAGCCCTGATGTTCTGAGTTTTCCCCATCTTCAGCTTTGGCTGGTAATTCTGGTTAAATCAAACAGATTTACTAGGGGTATTCAAAAAGCTTTTAAGCTCTTGCATTGGTTTGTGCAGCACATATGTTTATATTGTGCATTATGGCCCATGATGTATGGCTCCAAGGCCCTTACAGTCAAACTAAAACATCCTCTGTCCTGAAGAGCTGATCTCTCTGGGAAACAGCTGATCTCTGTGGAGCCTCTAGGACCACTGGAATGCTAACACCAGTTCTGATTCAATGTTGAACAGAGATATTCAAAAGAAAGTATGGGGCCTCTGTAATGTTCAGTTAGTTTTGTCTCCGATACTTCTGCAGTCCTGACCTAATTTTTCACTTAACAATGATGGGCTTGGTTGAAGCAAAGGCAGTAGGTTGATCTTTTCTGAAAAATCAGAAGCATATCAGGTTAGGGTTGAAGATAAGCACTTCAGGTCTGTCATGGAGTCTGAGGAAGGACCATACAAAAGAGGGGATAGTGTGAGATACAACCAGCACAACTAGAGAGACCAATTAGGCCTATTAAGAGGTGTGGAGGATAAAGTTGCAGCAATAGAAAGCAAGCAGAGGGGACTGGATGCTGCACCTGAGAGACATTCTGACCATCTCTCAGAATGTGTAACAGCCACAGTCGTTGCTACTAAAGGAATAAAAGCACCATTCGGAGAAAGGGTATAGAAGTTCAGCAAAAGCTTGCTGAAAAAAGAGCAAAAGGTTTTATAAATCATGCTGGATTTTGTAGAAAAGGAATGATACATAGAAATGGGAGGCAAGTTCTGCACTGGCAGGAAAGGAAACCTGCAAGAGAACAGGATGCATGTTTTCCCAAATGCAAATTTCTTGCATGTCAACAATCACTAGACTATGGATTGATCTTCAGACATTTAGCCAAAAATGCCACTTAAGGCAAATGGTAGCTTGACTGGAACTCGTAGTGGAGGGTCCAGCTCTTGAATCAGAAGCTGACTTTCCATCATCTACATTTGAAATAAGCTCATTCTTTCCTAAGGTAGGATGTTCGCTTGAGGCAGTGTTTTGTCCTTGTTTTATTTTACTCCACTTCTGATGAGAAGTAGCTCCACTTAAAATGCCTTAATAACAACGTGAAAGTCCTGATTTTGATCTTGCAAGCCATTAAATGCCAGTATGACTTATGCTTGGGACTTGAGGATTAGGCCCAGGATGTCCATGACTTCACACTTCTCCAGGATCCTGAAGATACATGTTTTTATAACTGACACAGGCCTGTGCAGAAGCTGGAGCCTTTCTGGAGCTCACTCATACTTCAAAACCATTGCTGTGGTAGAAAAAGAGTTTACAAACAGCCGCGGTTCATTGCACCTGTGTGTTCTCTCCTCTGTGAATGCTAAAAGGCTGCCTGTCTGTATTAAAGCTGCTGCTGGCTGCATACAAAATTCAGTGTTTATTTTAACATAAGTGAAAGAGCTACCACAAATGGCAACGCACACACGATCATCAAAGTGAGGGAATGGCAAACACGCGCATACGGGAGAGAATCTTCTGATGGAATTCAGTCTTTAGGAGAGAGCCAAGAGTTGCACAGCCCTCCATCTCCTTTAGGATACCAGTGTGAGTGATAGGTCTTGGCAGGCAGCTTCTGAAGGGAGGCAAAAGCATCAGAGTGAGCTCACAGCTGCAGTCAGCCCTGGCAGATACAATTTCATAGCCATACTTGGGATTTCTCACTAGGTCGAACTTCTGGCTGCTTTCTACGCTGAATAAGGAAGTGTGACTGAACACTGTCTCACGTTGGACTTCTTGTATTGGTATTATTTGAAATCTCATCTTAGACAATGACAGAACAAGTCAAAACTAGGAAAATACTGTGATAGCAATTTTCATTAAGGCACTTTCTTTCTCTTCCTGTCTGAAATTACTTTTTTGAAGGTATTTCTCCATAGCAGTCAGAATGGAAAAACTTTAAATAACAGAGAAATTTAGATAACATCTGAAATTAAACAACTACCCTCAAAACCTGCTGTTACGAAAAACTTCAGGGAAAGCAAGACTGTGATCTTTTGTCATTAACCCCATTTATAAATGGAGTCTCACGCCCTCCCACATTTCCTTATCCAATGTTAACTTGCCTTTTAAAGGATATTGGAAGTTCTCTTGTTCATTGTTACTAATGACAAATATTAACTCATCTATTTCTAACATCCCATTTTGTGAGCTTGATTTTTAACATATCCCTTAATATGGAAATCCTTTTACTGCTTCTGAATGCTTATCTGGTATTCCTGTGACAGGGTTTAATCCTGGCATTCATTTTTATATGCAACTAATCCACTTAATGGGTATTTTTATGAGAGACTGAAGAAACATTATAGTGAACCACCCACTTCAGTCCACACAAAGAGGTGGGCATCTACACAGTCTGCTGGTCATGTCCAGCTGGAGTTCAAAGAAGCAATCAGAACACATTATTTCTCTGCCATGTAAGTTCTTTGAATTTAGGTTACCTCAGCTTTGGGCTTGTGAATCCCACTACTTAGAACAGCTCCAGCTATCTATCCTTGGACTTGCTGCAAGAACATGGGGGAGGAGCTGGCAAATTTAGCTGACTATAAAGATACTGTAATATTTAGGAAATATTATTGGCTGATATTGGCAGGTTTCAGTTAAATGGCACTGACTTGTACTAGCTAAATATCCAACCCAATAAATCTAAAAGCATGATCAAAGGAAGCTATTTATATACTTACAGATACATGTATGTGTGTGTGTGTGTAATGATAGTCCAGTACAGTTGTATCTGCATTTTGAGTAGAGTGGTGGAAAAGTAACAGTTTTGGAGCAAATCATTTGGTACTAAGGACTCGAGTTGGCCCTATATACAGTTTAGGGAGTTTCTTTTCAGACTCCCTCTATTCTTGTCTGGACTAAATGCTGCTTTGGGGTCTGACCACATCTTCTGATCTCTAAAAGGTACCTAGTTTTTGAGCCTCAAGGCCACCCAGCAATGCAAACAAAAGCACAGGAAGTAAGGTTAACAAAGAGATTCGCATCAAAACTACAGTCCTGAATCTAAATTAAAATGCTAATGAAGATCGGTGTTATGTCTCACTGGCAGTGCAAATGGGTGATGTGGTCAGTGCTGTACTGTTCTTCTGATAACCATTTGCAGAGAAACCCTCAGTACCTTTAGATGTCAGTGATAGTGTGACTGTACTGGTAATGTTTGTTACATACATGCAGCCTGACCTTTCCCTCTGTTTAAATGCCATTTCAAATTCATTGCTGGCTAGCACAGTTTTAAATTACGTTTAGCTTTCTTGTGGCACCTGGAGTTTGTAATGCCACACCATAAATGCACTATGCTGCCCATTGTCTGTAGGGCTGAGAAACTGTTTGCTTTCCAGTGTTTTTTTATGAACAGTCTTTAAGTCATTAGTCAGCTTGGTCAATCTCTATTTTCCATGGGCCTATAAACTGGAAGGCAAAGTAAAATATGCTAAGTTGATGCTAAAATACCATGACATACCTCACCGACTTAGTAGGAAATAAACAAAGGGCAGATCTTGCCTTTTATAGATGCAAGCTTCTCTTTGCCAAAGTTGTATAATCTGCCTTTGCCAAAGTTTAATTACACAGTGTTTGTGGGCCTTTGGAATCACAACCTCAGTTAACTTTCATTAAAAAAAAAAAAAAAAAAAAAAAAAAAAATCCGTGTTTAAGTGTCTCCCCATAAGATTTTTTTCATTGCAGGCAGGCTGTCATGAAGGAATCAACTGAAAAATGACATATTACCTGTGACTAGAGATGCTCTGCATCCTTCCAAGAGACAGCACATGTATGTAGGCATTTCTGATCCATCAGAGCAAATACTTCGCTCCATCAATGCCAAGGACAGGAGGATAAATACTGATGCCCAAGTCTTGCCTGATTATTTAGAAAAGTTCAGTGAAATTCCAGATCTCAAAACTGCTGGAATGCTGCAACAGTCAGATCCACAGCAGTCAGAAGTGCGATGAGAGGGTTCACAGAAGTTCCTTACCCTGTAAGCTCAGAACACTACAAATGCAATGGCTTCATCATGTCAGCATTACTACTGAGCATCCTAATGACAGACACTTAGGGAAACTTCACACCCCAAGATATTTGGGATATGCCTGAATGCCACAAACCCCTGCTTATTATTGCAATACTTCCTCGGAATACTTAAAAAAAGAGAAAAAAATAAGTGATTCAATTACCTTTTGGCTGAAGATGTGCATCCAAGAATAGATTAGTCTTGCTGTACATAGCCACTCAGATTTAAGGGGGTCTTGTTCCATTTGCCAAACACTTTTCCTTCCTCCTGTTACCACTCTGCTTCAGATTCAGATAAACAGAGGCTGGGTTTTAAATTGAACTTTCTCAAGCATAACATAGGCATTGACAAAAACTTCACTGACAGATTTCCAAGGTCAGGCAGAGAATTTCTGTGCAATCCAAGTAGTTGTTTTTTCAAATGCTTCCTTCCCAGCTCCCCATTTTTTCATTTGGTGGCTACCACCAGTTACTTACGAGTGGGGTTTGACTGTTGAAGAAGCAAGTGGCAACAGTAAGCAGGATCTGGCAGACAGCAAGGTGATGTAAATTTTGGAGTGCTTCTTTCTGGCCACTGGAATGAGTTAGAGAATGGAGCTTTAATCAAAATCCACTAGACTGGAGCTATTTTAAAGCTGCCTTTGCAGCTCACCTGGCAACAGTAGAGTTTTAAGTATATTGGATTGCCATGCAGGATAGAATCCAAATGTCATAGGAACTTGTACAGCAAGAGGTGGTGGTGTATTTTGGATAATTAAGTAGCTCCATGCTCTGTCTGGCCTATAGACATAAGCAAGGAAAAAGATGTTTTTGCAGTTTATATGACATTTCTTGCAAGATAACATTGTGTTGTTGAGCTCATGGTTTATATTTACATGCCTTTTCCTGACATCAGACATCCCTACTTACCCAGGACTACCCACTGACCTCTGACATTGGAAACTCAAACTTAAGTCCGTGCATGATTGGAATTAGTCAGGAATTTGAAACGTCTCCCACGTCTGAACCAACTGCTCTAAATGCAGTGCTGTTGACTGCATCATTTAATTGTAACCTTGCAATGTCACAGTTGTTTCTAATAACAAAGAAAGAATCCCAACCTGGCAAATAAGGAGCAGGGAAACTGGAAGAAGATGGTGATAAGCATAACTGTTATTAACATGTCAGAGCAAAACAGCTGCTTAGGAGGAAACTGTAGCTTTCAATGCATTTCTGGAGGCATTAGCTGTGCTAAGCAAGGGGGACTTAAGTATTTGGCCAGTGCAGGAGGGCCCAAAGCTTGAATGTCATGCTGTACCACAAGTTTGCATGGATATATTTTCTCTGATTTTGAAATTGCTTCTTTTGCCTGTTAAAGAAGCAGGAGTTATCAAATTTGGCCAGTGGCCCTGCACTTTTCCTCTGAACCACAGTAATGAATGAGATGGGGGCTTGAGCATATTTAATCTTTATGTTTTCCAAAATCTGGTTTACATTTTCCTTTTGTCTTTCAAGAACAGGTACTAAAGGATTGATTCAGTGGGTCAAATCTCCAGGGTTACATAAACTATCATGGCCTGTGTTAAGGTGATTCTAATGAAGCCATTTTGGTTTACACTGGTTGAAAGTCTCATGAAAAATCTTACCCAAGATGGCCATTATTTCATTTTGGCACATTTGCACTCCTGTGCTTCACCAAATGACTGGTATTGGTATGAGAAAACAGGGAAAAGAAAAACCATCTGGATATTTGCAGTCAAAACTAGATGTTACTAACCTATTTGTGTTCCCAAACCCAAAAGGGAACTTGCAAGGGCAGGGAATTCTCCTTGCTTTGAATTCTTACCTTTGTGGTCCAGAACATATCAGCCAAAAATTAAAAAGCAGGGAACCAGGGATGTTATAGTTTCTTGAATGTTGGTCCCGGGCTCTGTACATTCTCTAGTGCTGGCAGACTGTAGCTCACCAGAGGAACCCTGGCTGTAACGTTTCCAGCAGCAGATTGAAGCACTTGACACCAGCTAGTGCCAGACAAAGTATGTTACTGAGCTGTGTATGATAAGCCTATCTCCAACAGCAACAACTGCTGTAACTTACCCAACTCATTCCCATACCAATTAACGTTTAACTGCACACACACTGCCTAAAGGATCTAGGGAATTTGACAAAGGATTAGTTCAGATAACTTAGCATTATTTTTATCACCATCCTACCAGCACTGTATCTTCTCTCTAGAATGATGTGCTTAATGGCATTGTCTGGTAAGCAGCAAGCCGCAGCTTGTTACTGTCATTCACGTTAAGTTTTTAAATCTTGGCAAATAGAAATAGCGACACTCCTGAATAATACTACACAGCAGTCTGTTCTCTCACATGGACCTGGTAGATATCTGGTGTGCTGCAGAAATGCTTCCAGGAGAGTTGCCTAAGTAGGATGGCACTGGGTTGGGATGTCCTCTTTAATCCTGTTTACCTGCAATTATCTATGGTGATAAAAACATGAGTACAAATTAGAGATTGCTTTGAACGCCTCCCAAAATACAGACAAATATTAAACAAAAAGACAAGTCAACTGTCCAGCATGGTCCACAGGAACTCCTCTTCTGGAGGAAAATTGGTTCATGTCATTCCAAGTTAGATGCATATTCACATCCCTGCAAAGCTCTCTAGGAACTAAAGCAGTGTAAGATCAAAGCGCCTCTAGTACATTTAATCTTGCCAAATATCTCTGTGAGGTTTATGTGCAATTATCCGATTTTGCAGATGAGGTAGAGGCTAAAAGACATGACTGAGGTCATACAGGAAGTCTGTGGGAGGATGAGGTATTGAACTGGCTATTGTTGTCTCCTGGATGAGACACCATCTCCAGTGGGGCACTGGAGGTTTGCCTTTATCACTGCAGCAGACTCTGAAAGAAAACAAGGAGTCCCTGCTGACAGTGAATGCATCCATGTGAGCACATAAAGGGAAGGAATGAAGGGAATTGTATGTGAGGGTTTACAGCTTTGATCCATTTGTTTATGGTACTGTGATGTTAGCAGAGAAAAGCAAGTCTCCTTGGGAAACCTAGAAAGAATGTAGCTCCTGTCTCTGCCATGGTGGGCTCTGAAACCCCTTGGAACGAGAATCTTGGTTCAAGCTGTAGGATATTTATTAATTTAAGATAATAGCTGATGCTTTTTCAATGCCTTTGATGTAACACACTTTGCACACTAGAATTGCTGTACTGGACGTGGTACTTCTGACATACTGACACTTTAAGAGCTCAATGACGAGCCAAATGTTGTTTTGGTCCCACACCACTGATGCTGAGGGAAGGAAATGTGGCAAGAATTAAGAATACAATTATTGAGGCTGGAATTTAGCCAGAAACACCCATCTTCTTTAAAAAAAATCTGATTAGATTTTTAGTTACAAAATACGGAAAGATTAAAAGACCTTAACACCATAAGCTTTTCCCATGCTTCAAGGCAAGGACTGGGAATTTTCTCAGAATGCTGTTATCAAGACTCATTCAAGTTTAGCATTGTACTTTCAGAAGTGCTACCCTGTGACACCTCTAGGCCAAGGTGCAGCATCTCCCTCAGAGGCAGCATCCCTTTGTTTCTTGTAAAGGCAGATGAACAGTCAGGTCTTACATGTGACAGACACTCTGCTTCTATCCTCTTTCAAGGCCTGTAGGCATGTCAGAGTCTCTTGGCAGAGCTACGTGGAGCTGTAGACCACATCCTGGAGCATCTGTATTACACTGGGTAGTGCAGGGCCAGACCAGACAGCTCTCAGCTCTGTCTTCAGCCTGGGGACTGAGTGTTGCAAATTTAAGACTTCTGCACTCCTGCACCATGTTACTGGAAATTTCCCAGCATGGGCATTTCTGTGTAAGGAAGCATAACCTGTTTGCAGATCTACCCATGTATCTATCTGAATAATACAGCAATCTTACAAATGTCTGTTTCATTGGTGCGGCAGGTTAAAACTCGCTGATGGCCACAAAACGGAACGTTGCTTTGAGCTGACAGGATAACATGTGCCATCTTTCCTATGGTGAAATAACAGTTCCAGTTTCTACAGCCAGCCTTGCCCTATGCCTGAGACCACTCTTTGTAGTTTTTGTTTCATTTAAAGGAAACCAAACCAACCAAATGATAAAGCCCAGACTTTCAAACAGTGCTTTTATAGGCCCAGTGCGGCCTTTAGGTGTGCAGAATTTAGCACCCTAACATCAGACTACACCATCTACTCCGCGAAGCAGAAGGCTTTCAGACCTGCTCTGGGGTAGAAAGGCAAAGACAGTCATTAGCCTTTTCAACTTCAACATGGTTCTGATGAGGACCAAAACTCTTCAAGTGTAACACTGAAGCTACCAGTGACACCCTCTAGTTTTAACTGAGCCAAGGGAACTCATTTTGCGTAAGAGTAGCAGTGCAGATGACAACACTCCTTCCTTGTGAATCAGATGACAGCACAGAACCCACCCCCAAAGAAGGAGGGGAGTCAAGTGTGCTTGACCATGTTTCAAGTGTGCTAAACATGTTTCATTGTGTTTAGATCATGGTAAAATCACCAAAAGATTTCTTTGTCGTTCCTATGAAACACATGGAATTGACTGCTAGCTGAGGTATGACACAGGAGACACCAGGCTGGACTGAGGTGTGCAGTTCCAAAGGACTGAGAATGGTTTGCATCCTAATGGGAGAACAGTCACAGGCAGGGACTTCTTTCCCACTGCTGAGCCTTGAAGCAAGTGACTTGAGACATAAATTCACAGTCAAAGTCTCTCCCATTCTTTCAGGAAAACACTTAGAAAGGGCCAGCTGGGACCCTGGAGAACTAGAGCTACAATAAATAGTAAACAGCTACTAGAAATGTGGCTGGTATGAATACTGGCGAATAGACATTTATTTGTAAAGCTGAACATGACTTTTAAAAAGACACATTTCCTGAAATTAGTGAGGGAAATTAATTGGTCTATTAAGCACAAAACATCTGTGGAGATTTCTTGGTCTCCACCTTTGTTTTCCCTTAGATTTTATGGGCAGATGAAAAGATTTATGTACACTTGCTACTTACTCTTCTCTGTCCTGTCTCCATCACTTAGCCTTTTCAGCATGAAAAGCTTAAGACTGCTGTGGTTAAATTCTAATTTTCCCCTTGTTTTATCAAGCACCATAATATGATGCTCTGTTTCCTAGCATACACCCTAATTTCCTTAGGGATGTGGTGATCCCAATGAGTTGCTAAAAATGTTTCCTCAAAACCATTCAACGTGACGTACTGCTGCTTCAGGCCTTCCTGTATGACAAGACGCTCTTGCTGAATACCTCCCTCTTTTCACACCATATTTACTTGGGAAGGAAGTGTAAACATTCAAATCAATGCTGGAAAAATTTACAACACTTAAGAAGAGTTTAGCTGCACAAACTGCAGGGTGTCTCAGGGCTCAGGTAATTCAGAGATTACAAGGCACTTGCATCAGGCCCTAAAAGTGTTACATCTGCAAACAAATATGATACAATCAAGTACAACGCTGAAAACTGAGAGAACATACATATTACCTGGGTGGGAGAGAAGTGCATGGAGACTGACCTTAGTTGTTTTGAAAGTCTGATTTTCTGTTTCTTTTTCAAAATGGTCAGCATCTCTTTAAAGCTGTTTGACAACTCTGAAAATGGAAAGCAGAGCTTTCCAATGCATGTTTAGCAGCAGTCTGGGAATGCTGACAGGATGCAAAAGGCTTCTCTACAACCAGACAGGGACTATGAAGAGAAGTGGCCAAATATGGTCCTGCTTCAGCATTCCAAAATGCCTTTGCATATGCATCAGTCTGAGCAGCAGCAAGTTTTCATCACCACACACAAGAAGTGGATTACAACAGATTATATTTGCAATGTTGCATTTTTACTGCAAAAAACCCTACAAGTAGTCACACACAACCTCCTTATTTTTTCTTTTTCCTCTTTTTTTTTTTTAATGTAAGGCAGTGCCTGGAGGGTGCCAGGGTGATGGCTAGAGAAGGCTCCTTCCACACCCGTGCAACTGAGCCCTTGCCAGAGGCTGTGTCTGTTGGCAAACATGAAGGACCTAACCTACACAGCCCTGCTTTGGGAAGGGTTTCAGAGCTCCCTGGGGACAATTGCTGGCATCCAAGTTAACACTGAAGGCATTTTGGAGTGGTCACTGCTTTACTGTGGGCACAGCAGCTAAGTTAAGTAAGGACAGAGGAGGTTTATTGTGTGGAATTGCAGTCCTGATGATGCTGACAATTGGGGAAGTGGTTAACAATTGCCTTTTTGTATACAAAATGGATCTATGTCTGCCTTATCACAACGATGACGTGTACCTCAAAGAAGAATTATCCTGACAAGAAGGAATACATAGACTTGGTGTTAGTTTCTTCCATTTATAGAATTGGATTTCTCACAGAAATATAGCAGAGAGGTATTCAAACTAGTCCTGAATGAGAGATTGACCAGAAGTAGTCATATGAAAAACAAATAATACTTCTGAGAAAGTCCTTCCCATCTCCTAAATGCTGATACTGAGACATTTCTCCCATTTTGTTTCCTTTTCCTGTCCAGAGAAGTTGATTCTAAGCCAAGCGTAGCAAGAATGAGGAAAACTGTAACAGTTTAGTTTGAATTTTGAGGAGGAAAAAAGGGAAGAAGCTTTCTATCACTGCACTTTCTAGGTCTCCTGCCTGTGTGCAACACTATTCTGATTGAATTTTATTTTTAAAACAGTTCAAATAGAGCTGTCTGCAATAATTTGAGAACTAAATGAAGAGAAAATATCTTGTTGACCATTCTTACAATGCAGTTCAGTGTTTTATACCAAAAGTGGTTATACTAAGTGGCTCCCCCCCCAAATCCTGTTTATATGAGACTCCTGAAGAAGGATACTTCACTAACCTGTAATTTTAAAAGACCCCTAACCATACAAACCTTTTCCCAGGTCAAAGGAAGAGTTCTCCACAGGTATGTGAAATAATTTATTTTCCTATGTCCTCCATGCCTGATGAGCACTGGTTCCACTTCTTGTGCTTCTGTGGATTTTAGAGGTGTGGGTTGAACTCTTTTCCATGAGAAGGGGACAGGAATGGTACCTGGCTGTGCTGCTGATAACTTGGGTAAGTGTTGTGCTGTATCTGAACTGTGGGCTCTTCCAAGGTATGTTTAAAGAAGGTAATGTTCACTGCTTGGTCTACCTCACCCAAATGTCTTTGGGGATACAAATAAAGAGGAAGCAAAATAGGTTAAAAGATAATCTAACAAGGGGCAAAATTGGCATTGAAGGTTATCCCATTCTTCAAATTGTCATCCTTTTTATTTAAAATAATTTGGAAGTTATGCCAAATTAACTCTTTGCCCAAGTTAACCCTAAATACTTCTCTCTAAAGAGAAAAATTAATTCCATTATCTGTATTCACTAAGAGAACAGAGAGGAAAATTGCCAAGAGACATACAGCTCAATGGTAGAAGAAATCCAGCTCTCAGGCTTGAGGGTTATAGATCCTCAATGTTAATGGAAGTTTTACACACTGAAATAGTGAAAGTACAATTTCTGTGTAGCAGTAGTGACAACAATATGGGGGAAAGCTTGGCATATTAAAGCAGACACATAAATTCCACCCAGCTCCTTGTTCTTTTGTTTCCCAACGTTAGTTCAATTCTTCCCACTTTCCATGGTTTATTTAGGAGTTCTTGCAGATGTTTTAGATTTCATCTAATCGCAGTTAGGCACTGCTTATGTTGGGTTTTTTTAAAACAATATGAAATATATAATTTCGTATTAAGCTCCATTTTCCAAAGCCTCTGTTCCCCTGCGCCTTTTGTTCTCATATGTTACCCATTATAAAAATGGACTTACTAACTAGAAATTATTCCACTAATATTTTCAAGCTTTGACCATTCTGTCTCTTGATAGACATTTCATCTGTCTTGGTCGTACAAGAATGCTGTGTGGAATTGTGCTCACTGGTGTATATGCAATTTCACACTTTAAGAAAAACTGTGATGCAGTTCAGCATTGCTTGCTGAAGAGGGGGTTGAACTGTAGTCGTGGTTTGGGATCAGGTGGTGGAGCACAAGCAGCAGATTTTCTAGGCATAGAAGCAGCTGACACAAATGGGAGAAGTCAGAAACACTTCCTAGGAATAAGTCTCTTCCTGCTTTCCACTGCACATCCCTGCAGCTGGGCAGTGCAAACAGCATCCCTGGCTGTGAGCGAGCGATGCAGGAGCATCGCACATCTCTGCCACCCCTGATAGGAGGTGGCTTGACCTCATGCTCTGCTGTAGCTCAAACCCTGCCTTGAAGACTCTGCAGGTTCCAGACCACCTTCATGCCAGAGAGGTGCTAACAAATCAAAGCAGCTTTGAGAGGAGACAAGCCTGGAGCAACATTAACAAAGCTAATTTGGTTTGGGGGGATGAGTTCAACTGTGAGTCACTGCTGAGAGAAAAGTCCTCCAGATAGTCCATTACAGGATGATGAAGTTTTCCTACTTCCTTCCTTCCTTCTTCCCTTCAGTCTCTCAGCTCCTCTCAAGCAAGGCCAAACTAAGAGGTCCCAAGCAGCTGTTGCCAGAAACACCAGTTAAGATTGACAGAGCTTTTCTCTTATGTTCAGTTCACAGGCAAGGAACAAATGGAAAATGAAAATGTGAAGGTTCACCCAAAATCATTTCCTCATCAACTCACTTCTCTTTGGTGGGCAAAAAGAGAGTGAGCAGACAAATGTGAGCAGGAAAAGCTTTCCAGTCAAACCCTCCCCGTGATCAAGTGCAGAGACAGCAGAAGTGGGTCATTCACACAGGCATACAGGAACTGTCGGCACCAGCAGGCTGAGTGAAGAAGAGCTTGGGGAAAGCCTCCAAGCTCACAGTCAAATCATCACCAGAGCAAGTGGAGAGAGAGTCTGACATCACAAGGCACAACATATTTGAGTTTCTACAGTGACAGCACCTTCCTGCTATTAATAAGTTTAATCTTGTCTGTTGTGGCATTTGTCCAGTACGTGGAAGGTTTCCTTAAGTCCCAGCATCTATTCCCTCGTGAAAAGGTGCAATCCAGTTGAAGAACAAAGCCATAGAATTGTCCTTTTTGGTCCGGTACACAAATCCAGATACTGATCTGTCCCTCAAATGAAAGGAATTCAAAATTCACATAAAGAGAATATACAACACTTGCAAGGGAAGACACGGTGCTGTTTTGCATGAAGTTTCAGCCATACCTGCACTCCAGGGTGGAGTTTGCCTGACACATTCTGGAGGCAAGTAGGATCTTGATAGTGACTTTCCTCCATTTAGCACAGGCCTGTGTGTTAAGAAAGGTACTAAGCTTCTGGCAAAGTCATGTGGACTCTCTCCCTTAGCTGTTTCTCTCCTTGGCTCCTGGAAGCAGCTGTTTTAAGTGATGTTTACAGAGCAGGGTGTGCTGCTAACTCATCCAAACGGTAGGCCTCCTGCAAACTTTTAAGAGGCCTCTGCTTGTAGCAGGCATAATTTTCCAGATCTTATTAAATGTTATTCTGGGCACTAGTCTATACCCTTGAGAAATTCCTTACTGAGCAGATTATAAGGGCAGGCAGTGACCCAATAACCTTCATTTTCCTGGGATGATGCAATAGCCGCTTCATGCTCAGGAAGTAGAGCGGGCTGAGCAGAACGTGAAATGAGCTGCTGAAATTCCCAAGTCAGCGTTTTGTTTCCATGCCATTGAGGGTAGAATTTCAAAGTGTAGAATGGTCCTTTAAGTTCTGTCTTTTATGAGGTCAGGCTAAATGCTTCCCTTTTATATATGAAGAGAGGGTGATCTTTGCCAGAGTCCATACTGGGTTTGCTCTTGTTTTGATTTCTGCTTTGGCTGAGAGCTCTGTGTAGCAGGAAATGCAGTTTTCAACAGCAGTTCAGGCTCTGCTGGAAAAGTGGCCCCTGCAAGAAGCAGTGGGCTGCAGAAGCATCAAAGCAATTTAGCAACAGCAGACTATGTCACTCAAATGCCCTTCCTTTCTACTCAGTCTCAACTTTAAGACTATATTTGATTTGGGGCAGTGAAAACCATGAATGAAGGAATAAGAGAATAAAGCTCTGAAGAGCTGGCCAGGCTGTGAGAGAAGTGTAAGGATTTCAACATAAACCTGACTGGTAAAGGGCAGGTTATAAACAACCAGGAGTCTGGGAGAAGAATCCTGTCAGATTTTCATCCTCTTGCTTGTTTTAATCAACTACAGTTATCTTGACAAGAAAAAACTTTCAGAGCAGTCTACAAGGATCTCCAGCAAAGCATTAAAAAGTATATTAAAACTGGTAGATTGGGTGAAAGCACCAGAAAACATTCTCTATAGTAGTACTTGGAATAGCAGAGAAATGGACTGGATGCCCTAACACACTTGTGGATACTCTAACATACTTGTACATGGGTTGACTTGACTGCAGGGACTGCAGTAATCTGGGCAACTGTTTAGATGCAATCATTCAGGCTGATTACCCTGGAACCCTAACACTGGGTTCCCATCACAAAGTAAACACTGTGTAAAGGACAGAGACACAAAGGCCCTGAGGCCAAACCCTTATGTGACTGTTAAAGCCGGTTTCTCATTCTTGATGTCAAGAGCAGGCTGACTTCTTCTCTTGAAGACTAGTCCAGAATTTTCCTCCTGCCTAATCTAATTCAGGATCACTACATATCAATTCTTCTTATGCCAACACTATTGAGAATTTAAATAGCACCCTATCTCCCAAACCTGCACTTACCTTCTTGCTATTTTTATGCAGAGGAGCCATATCTGGCTCAGTCTCTTATGCTTAAACAAAACACTTCTCCCTTTGGCCCTCAGGACAGACTCTCATTTCCTTTTGATTTCAGAATTTCTGCTCTTTGAAATGCTGTGCTTTGACAGCTCAAGATTTCTGACCATAGAAGTTTCTATAGGGGAAAGAAAAGGTTGTCAGAGCATTCAAAACTGGCACCTAGAATGAGTCCTGCAGGAAGCAGCTCTTTACAGAGCTCCCCAGGGCTCTGGGAAGCAGTTAGGCTGAAGAGCTGCCAAGCGGTTTTTGAGCAGAGAGATGCGTTTTTCTTTGAAAATCTAAACGAAGCAACAGGAACTCACTGCTGATGGAAGGGGCTGGATGTGAGACTGGACAATTACTGCTAACACAGTACAAGTTTCCAGGGACCATATAACATGTGTGGAAACAAAGCTGCAATGGGATGCAAAATTTCTCCGTAGGGCTGCAACATAAAGAATAGTCTGTTCTTAGTCCAGAGGGAAACAAAATCAGATGAATTTGATCCCAAGTAGTGAACAAAAAAATGCCAGGCATTTTCTGGATGTCTGTGTTATTACAGGGAACAGCCAGGGATGAGTTATTTGTCTTTGAGCTATACAGCTGTTAAAGTTCTAAGAAATGAAGTCATGCCTTTCAACATGCCCCAGTTATTACATGTATTTCTGTTTGAACTCTACGGTGGCTTGGACTCTCAGAAATGCACAGATGTCTCAAAAGCTACTATTTACTTTTCTGCAACATCAAAGGGGGGACTAAAACAACATTTGAGTTCACCTGATTTCAAACATAATTCTGTAATTCATCATAAATAGTGTCACTGCAAGTTTGACTTACCCTTTCAACACTGCCATTTTTACTGGCAGGGAGCAACTACAGATGGTATAATGCTTGTCTGGAAGCAAATATCTGAAACAAGCCTCAAATGGTCTGCTTGCTGTCTTAATTTATATATTTTTGGAGTTTTGCTAAACCGTTCCATGAATTTGAAAGTAAAACAGCATTTACCTGCGAGGAAAATCCAAATATAGTTCCCCCAATCCTTATACTGTTTCCCTTTTGCAATACGGTAAAGATGCAGCAATGTCTTTCATTATGTCTATTAAAGGATGGAAAGCTGTTACCTCATGTTTTGACCCCCTGCCCTTGGTCACAGGGATTATTTTTTGTCTCCAGTACAGGATTTAGACTTCTCTGTGCTTCAGTGTTTGGCCAGCCCCACTTCCAGGACACATTCACACATATCCAAAGCTGTGCTGGCTTCTCAGTTCCACTGCAATAATGTGACCCACCAGAGAGAGACCTCTGCACATCACAAAGCCACTCCCTAAGCTGTGCCTGCCTTACAGTCCCAGAAGGAAAATACAGGCAACTTTCTATTTTGTATCCAGCAGCTCTCCCTCCACTCGGAGGCAATTAGGATACCAGGAACCATAGAGCATGTTTGGCAGGGAGGAGGAAGGGTATGAAACAACAAAATAAAAGGGAGTACCTGCTATCTTCATCAACTGACATCATGAAGCTACTCATTATGCATCTACATAGAGATCAAGCAGGATGAACTCTGCTGCAAGCAAATACTTTTGAAAAATGACTAATTGGAAGGTTCTCTTTTAATGGGTCTTTTAATTTTCCCTATCCTTATGATAGGAAAGAAGATCTGAATAGGCTCTGACCTCTTCTGAGATGGTTACAATGGCAGCCTTTTTTGTTTTACAAAACATTTAGTCTACAAAATACTCAGCATATTCAGTTTTTCCAGTTCCAGGAGAGAAGTAGGACATCCTTTGAAGAGAAATTTTTGCATCTAGCCTATTTTCAAATAAAAAGACCTTGGACAAACCAAAATATGAGGGATCTGGTCATGTAATAAGGAGCCACTCGTGATTTGGAAGAGATCCAAGATGACTCCTGAACAGTCAAGAAACTAACCAGAAAATTTTCTCTGTGGCTTGAATTGCTGAGCTACAGGATCTGGAAGCATCACAAGCTGTCACAGCAGTGGTTTAGTTTGAGAATTACCCTAAATAGCCTTATTATCACCACTAAATGATAGAGTATGGCAACTGGAATGCAAGCCAAACACAATGGAATGACCGATGAAGCTGTTTTTCTGAGGTCATCTTCTTGAACTCTTATTTTTTCCTCACAGTTTTCACATGTGAAATCTCAATAACACAAAGTCCCAGATCAGAAGAGATCAGCAATATATATGAGATCAGCAAGAACAACAACATGTCATTAAAGTTCTCACTCACTTTCATTTTTCTAAGGCAAAAAGAAACATTCTCAAAGTTACACTCACACACAAAAATTTAGCTAAAATCACTACTGACTTCATAAAGCAAAAGCTCAATCTTAAAAAAACCTTATGTCTTACAACATAATAATCAGACTGGATCTTGAGAAACTGTGCTGGCCTTTTAGAAATATAGTGTCATTTCGACTCATTTACCATTAAAAAATGCAAACAAAAGATGAATATTTAGAAGACAGAAAATACTCATGCTTATACAGCTGAAGGCAAAGAGTAAGTAATTGCAGACAGATCAGAATCATCAGTGTGGCACAGCTGCAGCTTACTAAAGGCACATCTGAGTAAACTTCAAAACAGGTTCTGTGGCTAAAAGTGTCACACTGAAGGCTTCAATGCCTCAGGATTTTCACTATATTTTCCAGGAAGCTTTGGGAAAGCAGGAGGCTGATTTAAATAAGCTGCAGAGCTTTTGTCCAAATTATTAAAGCTGTCACTTCTCTTGTAGAAAAAGTCAGAGAAAAAGAGTGCAGTAGGTCCTAAATGGAAGGGAACTGAGGCTGGTGCCTTAACAGAAGCGGTTACAACATAAGGCAAAGCCAAGGAACTGAGCAGAGATTCTTGCAGATTAAATTCAACTCTGGAAGACAGGATGTTTGTCTAAAACCTTGGCAGTGAAAGATGGTTATTCTTGGCACTAATCACAATAACTGTTTAAGTCCCTCTGCTATACAGTTACCAATAAAGAATGCATTTGATTTCTCTGGAACTGACAGAGTGCAGAAACATTAATGCAAAAAATAACGTAGACCAGTTATGAACTAGATGGGAATATAAGTATTAACCCGTTCCTGAACATGACTACTGCTGGTCTATCTAGTTCTACGTCGATCACAGGAACTGGACTGGCTATTGCATTCAATGCAACCTGCTCTATGGATTGGAACAAATTATCTCCCTTCCTGCAATGTAATTTTCTGTCTGTAAAACAGGAGTGACTCATTTGTAGTGCTCTATAAAGGACAATTAAGAAATGGTTTCTAAGAGCAGATTATTTTTATTAATGCTTGAAATCTGCTATGGTGATCTTGGAATGGGTATGATGGAAAAGGTGGTTCTAGGAGCATTGCAGTAAAGCCCACAGGCCAAGCATTGTCTCTCTGAGGTTTGAAACATTGTAATTTGGAAATCTCTTAAGCATGGGCTTAATCCCAAATTGAGGCAACTATATTGGAGACAAAATTAGAAGGATTTTTTTTAAAAAATAATGTAAATATGTGCTACAGCATTTGGTGAACTGGGACAAATACTTTTTCTCTTTTGGAAGCAGGGCTGATAAACTACTATCTGGCAGTACAGCCTTAATACATGTAATGTACTTAGGGGCAAACTGGAAAATGTACAATACAGTGCAAACACATATTTATACCCACTGCCCCAGAATCTGACCATTCTTTCCAAGACTTAATCAGGTCAACAGTTCAGTGACTTATGTTCAGTTAAATATTTTAACCAATAACTTAGAATATGCAATGCAATTTGAATGGAAAGATCATCACCTATAATGCTGGAAGAACTCTCCCTATTAACCTTTTTACTTGGTCAGTTGCCCCTTCCAAAATAAAAACAGCCACAAAGACCTGACTTTGAACCACATTCAGAGAAGATGGAGCATACTACAGGCAATTATTCTATAACAAAAGGGTTACACTAACAGCCGAGGCAGTGCTGAATGTTGATCTGTGTGGAATTGAAGATTCCAAGTAGTTTTATTAAATTTGGCACTTTAAGAGCCAGAACTGTATTAAGAAAATAGCCAGCAACATTTTCTCACTGTCCTAATGCAGCCTCTTTTCCACAACCTGAAAATGTCTCTGACTGTTCAATTAACATTTGATTCAGTACCATGAGCAAATTTTCATCTTCAAAAGTTCTGGCCTTCTAAACTTAATGCTCCATATAATTTTTTAATAAAGAGATGTTTAACTTTATAGCAAAACCTGTTACATATAACCATGCCAAAAGAAACCTTCTTCACCTGGATAAACCCTCACAATGGACATTTGAGAATGGTACAAAGTCAGCAGCCCTTATTATTAATTTTAAAAATAAATAAATATACTTCAAGAAAATATTCAGGATGGAAATAAAATCATATTTGTAAGATAAGCTTTACATCATCCAAATTAGGCAGTATGTGGGTAAACCCCACATATTATTTTTCCTGCCACACTAAACACAACTGACTTGCACAGGTGGAAAACTGAAGTGTATATATTAATAAAAGACGTTCCAGGCAGAAAGAATCCAGCTTTCATAAACAAAAGAGAAAGGCAAAGGCAAACAAACTTGTAAAGAAAGATAAGGTCAAAGGGGATCCAAGCATGTCAAACATAGTGGTTTAGTTTTCAAGTCTTTAGGCAATACTGTGCAAGCAAGAAGAATTAATTTTCCTGGAGTCTCTAAAATAGTACCTAGAATGTTTTGAACACAAATTAAAATCGTGCTATACAGAAAACATGAACAGGCAGCAAACTTGCTAAATACACTTTTTCTAGTAGTTTGAAGTATCTATTTTCATAGCTATTTTAAAATATTTTAACCTTAAACATACCTAGGACCTCTGCAGCCGCCCCATTCATTATTCAGCTAGCCATCACTAAAAGAAGAGCTTCTTCAGTCTTGTTTCTGTCATGAAGAACAAGTGGAAAAAGCTATCACATCATCAGAGACATAATACACACATCTGGTGAGCCACTTGATGAGCACACAGAACGCCCAAAAGATCCCACTTTGACATGAGCGTAATTATGCCAGAAACAGCCCCTCCTGGTAGCAGCACTAAAGTACTTGTAACGTAGCTGAGCAGGGGCAAGATCTGGCAGTTTTCATATGGAGAACTGGAGCACCTACCCACACGGAGTTGTATTTGACTTGGAAAAATTGTTGAATGAAATGTAAATCGTAACAAATATAAAAGCAAAACTTGCCTTCCCCCCAACAAACCTGAACAACACCAAATATCCAACACCCTTGAATAACTGCTGTTTGATTTTTTTGTGTATTTGTGTGGTTAACATGTACTTTACTTTAAGGATATTGAATGGTCACAAAGTATACCTGATACTGACATACCACAAAGTAAGCACTCGTAGTTTTGTCTGTGCAGCAGAACTTGAAATAGAACATTCTCCTCGGTCACCTGGGAATTTTAACCTCTTACAGGCAACTTCAGCCTTATTTTGCTTAAGGAGCAAAATAATCTTTTGCATGACCACCAGTACAACACAAGTCACAATACCTGCATTTAAAAAAAAAAAAATTCCTTCAAGGGGCTTATTGTTGGGGAAGACCAAACTAAAATATATTACTTATTTATTTTTATGGCCAGATAAATACTATACTTAATGGTATAGCAGCATGACTACAAATTTCATTGTGCCTCTCTTGGGGTTAAAACTTTAAAAGGAAGGGAAGACATTAAAGTGAGAGTTCAAACCCCTAGAAACTCTGGCATAAAATTTCAAAACTATCTTGAACAGAAGGTTCTTTCACTGCAACAAGGAGCACTAATTTGAGAAAAACCAGGGCTTTGTACTGCTTTATTATTTTTTTAAAAAGTGACAAAATGGCACTTATTTATAGCTCGGTAAATGAGAGCAATTTGTAACTCACCTGACTAAACAGTTTTTGCATTTGGCATCATAAACTGTGCCACAGAAATGTGCTGTTCCATTAACATGGCCAACCACAATGTGATTAATGTAAATAACATTAATATGGAAAAGCAGGTTTCAGAAATCATGACAATTATGGGCAGATAACTCTCTTTGTTAACCATGATGCAATTGCATAAGGAGAAAACTGCCAGAGTATAAGGTACCTGCCCCTACACCAAGCCCGCTCCCAAAGAGGAAAAAACCCACAACCCAAGAGGTTAAAAAAACATGTAGAGATGATAAATGCCATACTCCTGGGATGAATATCTTATCAGTTTGATAAGGACTGATGAAAAACAAAAATGCACTCATGACCGAAACATATTTAGGTTGAGGAGGTTTCTAGATTTACGTACTCCTCCCTTCATTAGGAATTAAGTAATGAACATGCAGAAAATCAAAGGGAAAGGGACAGATGAAAGGAAGTCTGGAATTCAATTTCTGTTTCAAAACTTGTCTAACTTTTGAGGCTTCTGATGTATAAAAGTTTAGACAAATGATAAAATGTTCAATTTTCTGAATAGTTGGGGAAATGACATTAGACTATTTGTACACAAAGAACTTTGAGGCATTTTGTTTTTAATTTGCATACAATTCTCAGAGTGAATTCCACATGAAGAAGGGTGAGATACAACAGAGCTCATTCATCATTACACAAGTTAACAGAACAAAGTAAACATCTGTCCTTCTTATTAATTAGCATCTACCCCTTACTCCAGCTTGTCCCTTCCTGCTGCAAGTCCCCATGCCAAAGAAATGCATGGACTAGTTCCAAACTCCACAGACGTCCACACGTGGACTTCAGTGATACTGCAAATTATAACAGCAAGAAAAAAATTGAAATAGAAAGACTTTGGATGACCTTATATTCTCTTAATGGTTCACAAATGAAGACCCAAAATTCTGAGTAAAAAAATACTTCAGTTGTCCAGCTCAGCTATTCATCTGACTGTGGTTCCTCTATGGAGCACACAGGTAAGGAGAAAATACTTTCTTTCATGCAAGAGGGGGCACTAAATCAGAAACAGAGAAGTCTCAAAATAGCTGTGCTAAAATGGTCTTCCCAAACGCTTTTCTCTGGAGCACAATTTGAACATGCTCTTACCTTCTACATACTGATAAAGTTTTCTAGCTATATAATTTCCATACATAGTTGCATTTGACAAGGTTTTTTTGGCTTATATCAAACTGGCAAATACCATCCTGACCCAAGTATATTACATCAGTATTACACCTACAATAAAATAGTGGCATGGCGTTAAAGACAGCATCATCTTTCTTCATGCTTTAATGAGATCAAATTAACAGTTAAACATAGGTTGAAAGGGAAGCAGTAACAAATCTGTCTTGCAGATCTTTCCGAAAAAAGATCAGAAAGTGAGGCCATCCAGGTAAGACAAGAGAAAGGCAAAGCTGCAAAGGAGTTGAACCTACCAACAGCAGCAGAAAATCCCCATCACTAGAGCGGTCTTTACTCAGGTCTTACAGCAATAAATACCAGTTTAGCCTTCTGCCCAAAGACTTACAGGAAGCCTTTTTCTTGGTATAGGATTCCAGACTGTGACACTGTTCACAGTGAGTTGAACGAAAAACCAAATTGATTGTGTTGAAGTGGCAAATCAAAGAACTCAGAACTGCACATCTCTGATAGTACAGGGTTTGCATTTGCACACAAGCCTACACATCACAGCACATCTGTCAATGCCAGTGATTCCATTTGGGATATACCGATTTTTTTTCCTCTCATGATTGTGGATTCTCCAGCAACTCTGCTGAGTCTGAAATATGTCAGTATCAGAGAAGAGACAATAAAAACCTTTGTACACTTCAATATTTATTAATTCTCTAGCCATTTTTTTTGCTATATATTTAGTACTAGTGTGACAAAATTCCTGATAATTCTACCTCATGCAAGTAACTTAAATGAGGAGTTAGTACTATCTAAACTGATGAACCTACCACTAGGGGGTTACTGGGGAGTCTACAAGACAAGTATTTTCTGCAGCAATGACGACTAGGTGGGTATGCACAGAACACAACAGCCTCAGCTGAACGTACCTGGTGGGGTCTAAGGACAGCACAGCCTTCAGAAGGACTGGAGGGGCAACATCCTTTGACCTAAACAGACTTGCCATTATAGTTTAAGAGGGCTTGAAAGGAGTTGGAGACATGTTGGAAACTATTGTTAGAAGAGATGGTGTTTCTGTAGTTAGTCAAATAGTTTAGCTTTTGCTAGTTAAAGTTGCTGTGATTCGTGTTCTCTCTTTGACAGAGTAAAATATGTTTCTCTACCCAAATTGCTATCGTTTAGGTCACACCAGAGATACTGAGAGCATACTGTACCTTTCTGCAGCTGAAGACAAAGATTGCTGATAGATTGCTGCTATTCCTTCTCTGCAATTCCCTGGTGAACACATTTTCATCAATAGCAACTATGAAAACAAACTCTGTAGAGTCCAAATTTTTAAAAAATATATTACAGGAAAAATTGTAAATCTACTTGTAAATCACTTATTCTTTTCTCCTATAATTCCCACAGGTTTCAAAACATAATAATTATAAATGTAATTATTAAAATAATAACAAGAGTTGTGATAGTCTTTTGTTGTACTGGGCATTTCCCTTTTTTAACTGAGATACATTCTAGCAGAAACACCACAGTACGAACCAGATAATTTCGATTAAAAAACAAAATGCAAACTATTCAGTCCAATGTTAGAGCATGTGTATGTGTGTATAATACTGTAAAAGTAGTCACACATTAGAGGTATATAATTGAAACAGCATTTTCTTTCATGAACCTGCTATTATTGAGGCAGTGACAAGGTTTCCATTTCTTTGTTTTTTGAGCTCTTTAAAGAATGGCTATTGCCACATTTTGTAAACCTAAATACTGTACAAGCAGAAGCTTGTTGGTATCAGGTAAGGAGTAATACTAGTAGTGCAAACAGCTGCAGAGACAATTCCTCCAGTTTTGGGGTGAACCAGCTATATAACACTGAAAGAGGACAGGCTTCTTCTTCAAACCCACACTCATGCGTGTTTCTCCACTCAGCCATACATCCTTCTCCATCTTGGTCTTCTTTTTACAAGGGTACTTGGGGGAGAACCACCAGCTCATGTGATATTTATCATATGAAAGATTTCTTGACTCTTTTCCTACTAATATTATCAATGTTTTAGAACAAGTCAAGGAACGATAAATACCTCAAGCATCAGGAAAGTGACAATAATACTGACTTAGTATCTTTAGTAAAAAGTGAAACATTCTCTCCTGAGGTATAAGTCAAGGGAGGAACAGGAATGATGAACCTAACACTGTACCATTATTTGATCATCATGCACCTCAGCTGAGCAGATAGGAAAGAACAAGTGTGTATTGCCCTCTGCTCATCCAAAGCTGTATGACAGGCAGTTTATGTAGCTAAGTGCTTGGCATACCAGTATGCTGTTAGAGCTGTTCTCAATGTGCTGTCCCCCTTTAGCTTATTTCTTTAAAAGAAAAAAAAAAAAAAGAGAAGAAAAAAAGAAAACAAAAGAATAAAAAGGAAGAAAAATCTCAGCAGGTTAACCCTCATCTTCTCTCAGCTCTGTGGGTAGAAATTTGTATTGCTGTTGGCGGATCTGAGCCAGTTTTTTCCTTGCCTCTTCCAGCTCTCTCTCCTTCTTCAGCATTTCTTCTTGGGCTGCAATGATCTAGAAAACAGAAGCATGAATTATGACAGCAAGGAATACCATCTGTAAAATAAGATTTCTTTCTCTATGACACCACAGTCATGGCTGGCCCTTGAGCATTCTCCAGAGAAGCACCAAATTTCAATGACTTCATCAGGAATTGCTCAAATTTTTCCAGATCCCAGGACTAGGCCATCAAGGAAAGTATTATATTCCCACTTGTTTCTTAAAGAGGACTAAAAAAAAGAGAAAAAGAATCTACCACCCTATTTTTACTATGTATCCATAATGAATTTTACAGCTCTGCATTCTCCCAACCTTCAGCAGAGTGGGGGTTTAGAACATGTGGAATAAGCACCATATCTTAACATAATGTCTGTGTGACAGTAAAATTGAACATTCCTTACTGCAGGTATCCGCAGTATTTTCCTGCATCTTAGAATGCCAAAGAAAAAATGACAGTAGTACAGACATGCAGAAATAATCATGCCCAGTATCTTTAAGTAGCAAGTACAGTATATGATGTACCTCATTCATTATAAGGAATCTAGAAGTTGGTACCTCAAAGCCTTGAAATCTACTTTTAAATATTGTTATTATTTCCCATTAATTATTATGGTCACAGTAACAAAACATCATCGGTTTTTATCTCTCACTCTCTATTTCTCTGCTTAAATATAAGCAAAACCATTGTTTCAGTAAGATTTGGGCACATTTGAAGTACGTGAGAGAATTCTGAAAAGATCCATTCATTTAATCAGAACAAAAATAAAAGCTATTGGACAATAGTAACTGCTATTAAAGCAAATGCTCAGTGGAGAAGTACAGACACCATGCAACACATCACTGTGCTCTTATGTCAGGGGTTACGTGATAATGAGGCATCAAGTAATTGATCAAAGATTTCTAAATAGATTTGTCTAGCCTGCAATGCAGCAGGTGGACATTGTAACACTGCTCATTTCTGTGATGGGTTTTCCCTGCTTTATTTCTGGATTGTACCAACCTGAGCAATGCCACCCACAAACTTCGTTTTGACCACAACATCATCGTCCTCTGCTTTTCCAAATGCTGCTTTTTGGGCTGCCCTGACAAGATTGTCTGATGCACGCTTGACAGCATTTCCTGCAGCCTTTGAGAAAGATAAGAAATTTAGTAATAAGGAAGATGCATAACTAACATGGATTTGTCTGAACATCAAAACTAAAACATCTTTGCTTGACTGCACAGGAAAGGTATGGGTTCTTTTCCCCAATGATAGGCAAATTAATCTTTGAAAATCAGTGGTACAGAGAGAACAAAATTCCTTTGTTTAAGAAGCTGAAAGTTGGAGAAGTTACAAATGAGATTTTTTCCCTACAGTTTGAAATAAAACAGTGGATGAAATTGCAAGTTATATTATGCTGATCAGACTTTTGTTTTTTAGAGAAAGAACAGAAACTAAAAGTTAGTGTATAAAGATATTATAAAACAATTAAGTTTTTAAATTAATGGACTTTCATCAGGGCAAGTTAGCAACTTAACCATGGCTATGTATCTCACATTTAAACTTTTATTTCCTAAAAATTCTCTGATTTCTAAAGAGGAACAGTCAAACATTTGTAATACATCTATTGTTGTCTGAACTGGGTACTGCCAGCAGGCCAAGACAGCCTGCTCCCACAGGCTGGCACTAGGAAGGGAAGCCACATGGATGAGCTCTGAACGTACCCCCCACCTTCCCCCAGTCCTGTCTCATATTTCCAGCTGCATCTCCCCTTCAGCTCTTCCTCACTGAAATGGCCCAAGGACAAATTATCTGAAATTTGCTCTGCTCATCCTGGAGCTCATCCAGAAACAATGGAAACATTTCCAATTGATTCATTAAGTTTTGGAAGATTCTGTGACAGTGCATTCCAAATTTACATTCATGGGAAATGCAGTTCAAATTGGGGTATGAAGGAGAAAACCAAGACATTTAAAGTTCTGAATCCAACCTATTGATTAAAGCTATGTGAAAACATTTCTGCTGGGGGCAAAGCCAGCTGAAAAGTCTTAGTAGTTTTGGCAAGTTCACCAGTAAAAATATTTAGTAGACATCAACTCACTGTTTTTGCTGTGATAAAGGACATGATTTCCAAGTGCAAATTGCTCTTCCTTTCATTATTCATTCTGGGACTAAAATGAAGCTTGGTAAAATGGCAAAGTTCAATTTCAGTCCATGCTTGGGCTTGTTTCCTTTTCACATTCCCTAACAATTTCTCACATTCGATGTCTATTTCATAATATTTGCCCACAATGACTGAGAACCCCGAATTTCCTCTCAAGAGCTGAGAAAAGTCTCCAGTAGTTGATTTTCTTCCTGTTCCTATTGTTTGTTCTGCATTTAAAATTCCTTCAGACCCATCTTGGCACTTGGATATTACAGAGCAGATTGCACTATGGACTGAACCGCCTTCCAGTTACTGACACCTTCCCCACACCCCTTGGCAATGTCAATCTACATCAATCCACTATAAAGCACTAAAACCATCTCAGCCCTGTAACTGCCCTATGACAGACCACTGTTTTCTATAGAAACAAACAGATTTTTCACACATTCATACATTTATTTTTTCCTCTTGAATATTTAAACCATTTTTCTACTTTGAAAAAAATGATGACATCAGTTCCTCATGCTCAGATACTTAGTTATATGTATATTATATATATATAATATATATATTATTATATGTATATCTGTAAGACAGATACTTAGTTATATGTATTTCTGTTGGATTGATTCTGCCTATCCATACCTGAACTGTTGCACTAAGTGTCCATTAGTAGCACCTGTGCAAGTACAAGAAAAAGGGGAATTTTCACTGTTCACCAAAGGTGGTATAAAAAAGCAGCTGAAATAGCTCTTATGTTCCAGGCTGAGCCTGCAGGGCATGATGTAAGAGAAGGCTGTAGTCATTTTAAAAATTACCGTCCACAAAGCTTCTGGAGACGTTAGGTTTTATCCATCAAAACAGTGTTAATTCAGCAGCAGTTCAGAGCAGCTCAACATGAAATGGATGTGTAAAGTAAAAGGGAACCAGTTTCATGTAAAGAAGCTCAATCAGACTTAATTTGACATGCTGCATTAGGTTCTCTTCTTATTGTCTAACAATGAGTCTCCATTTCAGAAATGCTCTATCTACAACTGCTGTCTCTTGACTCTCAGAAACAAAGGAAGACTGACCACAATCCAGGCTAGCACTTAGAGAAATTGCTGAACACATGTATAATCTTGGAGTGCTGAAACAGCGTTTACATAGCACTGCCATGGGTTTTCAGTATTTAAGAACACAAGTACCTGTAGCCTCCTCATGGCTTCAGAGTCATGATCAGCCTTCACTTTGCAAGCCACAAGCAACTGTGCTGTAGAAGCTGCAACTTGTTTGGCAGATGAGATGAGTTTCTCCTCACTAGCGTGGCCTTGAACTGAGGCATTTGCTGCTTCACAGAGATTGCTGGTTGCAGCTGCCACCATTCGGGCCTAGAAGGCAGTAAAAAAAGTCACTGTCTATGCTCACAGGATATTCTTTCTTCAGAGAAGGTGCCAGTTTTCTCAAGAGAAGTAGTTACTCACAGCGGAAATAAGTCCCTGAGACCACTGTCCATCATCAGCTGCATTTGCAGGGATTGCTCCAACCTGAAAAACAGTTCAGAGATGGCTTACAAGAAAACAGAAAATACAATTGCTTTGTCTCAGAATTAGACAAGCAGTAATCCATGAAAAAACGAAACACCTGTACCTGTGACTGTGCCCAGCACATCCAGGAGCAGAAAATCCAACTGGAAGTCAGTTGTTAGAGTAACTGTGCTTCCAGCATACATCTGCCTGCTCAGGAAGTGTCCAACTTACTATACTGCTTCAACTGACCCATTCTTGGAACACACAGAAGTAATTACCAGAATAATCAGTAATTAGCATACTACTGGTGGCTGAAGCCACAGCCTAAGCAACAGTTGAAGCAGCAGTTCCTTAACTCCCAGGCTTTAAAATAACTTACTTCTGTCTCCATAATACATTTGAATTTACATTTTTCTTTCATCTCTTCTGATTCGAGCACTCTGGGAAGGTACAGATTAGAAAGCTTCACAGGAAGCCCTCTAAGTGCCTTCATGCCTAATAACGGTAGTTTAGGACAGCAGCCCACTTTTCTGCATGGCTTTTCCACTGAAGTGTTCGTGGCATCAGCAGTACCAGCAACAAGTTGGAGACAGTTTTCTTCCCATGTTAGATAAAAGCAATGAAACTAAACTCTATAGTTGGTTGCCAGACCTACACCCTCAGCTGCCTGGGTCTGAGTGGTTCTGGGAGAGAAGCTGGAAGATGTGAAATGTAAACATGGTCCAGAAGCTTGTGTTTTAAAAGAAATGGAAACAGGGATTCGTGCATAATGAGAATTCCAGGGAATGAAATCAAATCATTAAGTGCAGCATCAACATAAACAGAAGGTATGTTCTCTCATAGCTATGGTGACACTTTTATGTAACTAAAAAACCAGTTACACAAAAAAAAACCCATTAGGTCCCTAAATTATTTAGGTTTCAAGGTTTTCTTGCCTTATCATCCCCTGAACAGGTATTTTTAAGTAGACCACAGATGAAGTGCTCTGTGCTCCTGCTAGAGCCAAAAGCCCAAGCTTCCCAGAGTCCAGGCTGAAGCAGACAGCATAGCCTGATTGTGGGATCTGTGATACAGCCTGCTCTGAGTTAAGAATTAGGTGAAAATGGAAACCATAACTATACAACAATGGTCCTGTAATAAATTGTTCTCACAGGCAACATACCTGGTTGATGTTTAGATTTTATATTTCAGAGTATACAAACTGTGAAAAATAGTGATGGATATGAAATGATTTACAAAACCTCAATTCTGACCATGCCTACAGAATGCCACATACTGTAAACACTCCTTCCATTGGTCCCAACAATAACTACAAGCACAGCCACTTAACTGTACTGAATTTACATGCAGGCCTGTGTCCCCATTGAATCACAAGACATTGAGGGCACAATTACTGAGGCCTTTTGCTGTTCTGATCCAGAGCAGTATTGTACATGGTGACATTTGGGTTTGGATCCCCAAACTGTTGTATGGGACTATATCAGCTTGAATCACACATCTTCGTGAAGTGAAAAACCCCCACAGTAAAACTACCCACAACTGAATCATCTGAAGAGCCAAACACCACTTGGGAGGTTTAAATAAACGTAACTGTGGGATTTTTTTAAACAGAACCAGTCTGGGCCATGTATTGTGATGAGCAATGAACAATTTACATTTTCATTAGTCATTCCAAGCTTCTTTCCCACTGTTTTTAACAGAACAGTTAGGAGACTAGGTTCAGTTTCAGTGCTTTCCCCCACTACTGTTGCTACATGTCCTGTTTACCCACCTTTCCCTGAGCCACCAGTTCCCTCTGGGCTGCTGAAGCTGACTTCACAAGGGCACTGGTAGCAGCTGCAATGGATTTAGCTGCTTCCAGGATCTGTTCTTCAAAATCCAGAGTCTCATCTGCTTGCTATAACCAAGAAAAAACAATGTTACACATTCACCTGAAAGCAATTATACTTTCAAGACTGAGGACATATAAAAAGACAAGAAGTTTTTGGAACACATCAGTAAAGTCAGTAAGACCTACAGTATCATTTTCTGCAAAGGAATTGTGTGGACTATAGCTGGGAGTCAACATAAATTAAGTATTAGCTTGCCCTTGTGGCTGCTCACACAGAAACAGAGTATCACATAAGATACTTAAAGAATGCGCTCAACTTTCTAATGCATTACCTCCACTAAGGCTACTCTAAACTACATTCAGAAAGGTAGAAGTCTGAAAATAAATTCTTGTTTTTCCTATCAAGATTATCTCCGTAGTGCCATAATAGTGGCTTCCAGGATTGCTAAACTAGGGAAAGCATTTTCTAAATACTTGAAGACTTAAGGCACTGAACAATGATAAATGTGTGTTGTCTCATTCACCTGTACTAAGGAATGTAAAGTAGATACCAAGCAAGAGCACAGATTTAGCAGCTTTCGGTAAGAGCTGTCATTGCACAGAAAGCAGCTTTGTGCAGCAGTCCCGTTCAGTGAACTTGGAGGTATGAAGTTCCAAAGGTCTGTCTGGAACACTTCAGTCATCCAAGCATGTCTTGCAACAAGGATGCAAGGTGCAAAACCTCCTAATGAGGCTTCTTACTATTTAAAATGCAAATTTATTTTTCTGTAAGAACTTTCCTGACTTTCAAATAATTTAAACAAACATTGAAAACATGTATCCATCTAAGCATGCTTACTAGCTTCTGAACAGTTAACAAAATAGATAGAGATGAACAGTTGTTGTTATTTTAGACAGAACCATGTATTTCAATAGCTTTTTATATAAAATAATCCAACAGAATGTATTTTGTTTGTGATCCAATCACAAGCCCACTGGAATCCAAGGCCGTATGACGAGTAGGGCTGGTGGCTACAGTATCAGGGCGTTCTACATTGTGAGAGATGAGACTTTTGAAATACAGGTTTTTCTAACTTTGGCAACCACAGCATTCTTGTGTCACACAACTAACTTTAGAAACACCAGCCAGGTGGGCTGTGAGTTAGAAAATTGGGCACTTCATTTGCAAGTCTACGCACACCCATCTAAATTTAAGTCAGGTTTAGTTCTCCTGATACTGCGGTTTGATGAAATACTTAATTATAAAATAATAAAAAATAATTATCAGCAATTACAAAATGGCCCATCATGTAACTGTCACATAACTAAAAGTCCAGGAGATGAAACAATAGCATCCACAGACACCAGAAAAACTGAATCATCTGAAAATAAAAAACGGATGTGTAGATGAAGATGTTTGGCACTTGAAAGTTGGTTTGGTTTTTTTGAGGAAAAGCCACCTAATCCATGGAAAAGTATTTGTCTTGCCTTGCTATTGGGCTATTCCCATCAACTTTTTTGCAATAAAAGAAATTGCTTGGGAAAGTGAGCAAGTCATGTTCCACATAAACTTTTGGCAGTGCTTGCAATGCAAAATTATTATAACTAAGTGCAATCACATCGGCCCTCTACAGGCCTCAAGTCTTACTTATGAAACTCTTTATTTCAATCTCGACATTGCCAGAGTGATTAAATGGAATCCAGCAGAGTCTCTATCAGAATTATTGTCCTTATTAAAACAGATGCATTATTGACTTTGATTTGACTAAAGACTGAAACTGAAATATCAAAAAAGTACCACTGAATGACAGTAAATTTAACAGACTGTTACTGCCCTTTTAAAAGACTGTTATTGCACTTTTACTTTTGTCCAAGACTTCTTGCTATCAAGTTTTTAAATTCTTATTTCCAACATAAAATATATTATGTGCACTGCTCTTTATATGTCAGCACTGTCAGGAACTCGAGTGAGAACTTCAATATCTGCTTATTTATCACAAAGGAGGTGTCAATCTTTGTTGAAGTTTAATAAAATGCTCATGGCCATAGTCTGATCTATTGGACAGCTGTGTATGTGCCCAGATGGAATTCAGTTTGTGAAAAAACAGCCACCAAAAAGATGCTGAACAAAAGCAGTTGTTTGAACTCAGTTCAGGGTAGTGAGTGGACTAAATATTTTACACAAGTCCTAAGCAAAAAGTACTACTTTTCAAAGAGAATGCCAAGAAATCAAAGCTTGCATTATCAAGAATGCCATTGTACAATGACTGGATTAACTTCCACCGTGGAGCAATAGGTGGAGCTCAGCAGGAAAACAGACAACTAAACGTTAGTATCTCATCGGGTAACAGATTTTTTCTCCCCTGTTTTTACCAAATCAGTTTCTTTCCAATTATATTGAAATCTTGGGCTTAGGAGAACAAGCCATACCTCAAGTTTCTCAAACTTCCAAGTCTTGCATTCCCTGACATCTCACAATTTATTTTACTTTTGAAAAAAAAAATTCCCTTGACAGTTGATCCCTTCTATGAAGAATTTATTTTTGTAGCAGCCTTACACAGCACTCAAACTGTTGAATGCCTGTTGGCTTTTCACCTTTTCTAACAAATCCTTCTTTTCTAGTCCTTCCCTGTGGTTTTCCCTTCAGCACTCTCAGGTGTGACATACATCTAAGGGCTGGATATCAGTGGGGGAGGTGGCACAACACTCAGCCAGCACTGTGGGTGTGTTTCCTGCCTGTGCTCTCCCAAGAGCATTCCTTAGCAATAAGGACAGGGAACAGCACAAGACTGAGCACAGCAGAACACCCTAGAAGAAAAATAGTTATTCCACCATTCCCATTATTAAAAGAGTCTCCTGGACTTAAGTTCACACTCATAAACAGTACCCTCACAACATGTGTCAGTTCACAGCCTTCATGAATAACGTTGAGAGCAATGATGTCATACATGGCAGAAAATACCACGTTGTGAGATTTTAGAGCGAGTTTCTTTAGAAACCCAGATCTATGACACAAGTGATTGACTTCTCCTTCATCAAGCAGCCCCCATGAAGATCAGCATCTCATTTTCCTCAAGCCTAAACTAATATGCTGTTATTAACTATGTGCAGCTATAAATGGATTGGAAAATGAAGTCACCAGAACAGATAAACATTAGGCTCACTACAAAGTCTGTAGAATGGAATATCCTAAAAATGTTGATTATGCCACTGAAAACAAAACAAAAAAGATGTTTTTGTAGGGCATTTTAACCATTTTTCTACAGCATCTCCATAATTAGGGGCAGCATAAATAAAGTCAGGGTTAATAGGAAAACAAATGAGCCCCCAACCTCATTGCAAAACAGTAGCAAAAATTACAAAAGACAAACCGTTTTATTTTCAAGCACCTCTCATCTACTTCATAATGAGCAAACCAATATGAGTAAGTTACTGCACTGGGCCATGGAAAACACAATAACCATTTCAGTGAAAGTCAGTTCTTGGCACAGCTGCTGCTCACTGTCACAAAGAGCCCTACACAACTTAAAAAGTCTCTCCAAGAGCAACTCTACTGATAAAGGAGCCCTCCATGTATGTATTTTATACCAGATTAGATTAGGAGTCTGCAGGAAGTCTTCTAAACCTGCTTGAGAGTGACTGTACTCCTTCATATTGCCTTCTACTATGTTAAAACCCCCGGAGACAGGGCAGGACACTGTAGGAATATGTTTGATATATAGTTGGATTAAATAACAACCTAATATATCAAACATATCACACAGAGTCCTGCAGAAAAAGGCATCCAGGTTTGATTCATCTTGGGTTAAAAAAACAAAGGACCAACTGCTGAAAGCTACCAGCAGGGAACTCTTACTGACTACAAGACACCCGTGTCTGGAAGCAGAGGCCTGCACAGAAGCATGAAGAGCAGACAGCACAGGGTAGGGACAGCAATGCTCTCTCCTGTTGTACCTCATCTACCATATCTTCTTATTTAAAGTGTTTTTTGCCCAGTATTAGCATGTAGATTTTATTACACAAAAGATTTTTCTTCAGAAAATTACTAGTTTTGGGGGTTGTTATTTTACAGGCAGTAGTATATTTGCATAACAGAAGGAATATGTGCCTGCACTGCAATACACCTGACTCTCCAAATGGAAAACTGAAAAAAAGTAAGAGTCCACATTCAGGAAAAATAATTGTACTTAAAGGAAACATGACAGCCAAATCCTGCTTAATAAACCATAAAGATCTCATTGCTTCTCAGATAATTTCCCACCTTGAACACTGCAAGGAGAATACTGAACAGGTTTTGTGTTACGGACAGTAGTAACAACACCTGCTCAGGAGAGTCCTCAAAGTGCTTCCAAGATACGAGCTCAGAAGACATACAGATATTTACAGGGTATCAGTGGGGCTGTGGACTAGTGGACTAAGCATTTTGGGAGCACATTTACCTGCAGCCAAACAATCAGGATTTAAAGCAAGCAAAATAAGCATCATACAGTAAAACATGGGCAGCAGTTAGCAGGACTGTGTCTCAGAAATTGTTCTCTGGGATAAGATGATTCCCAGTAGTATAAAATGAAGATGTCTCATGCTATTTGTGTCAGCCTAAGACATCAATGGGGGTATGATAGGTGCAAAAATGTGAAGAGGAAACAAGGAAAAGAAGAAATAAAAAAAACTCAAAAGCTTTAAAAAAATGAAGATAGTGGAACAAATGAGAAGAAACCCTACCTTCAGCTATTGGGGGTTTTTTTAGAGGTAAAGGACAAACTGGAACACAAAGATGAAAATTTCAAGCTTAAATCAAATGACTCCCACTCCCTGCACCAATAAAAAAAGTTTACCAAAAAACAGAGAATCAGCCACCAACTAGTAATGATGAAGACAATGGATTTCCTGCAGGTAGATATTCTAAAATTACCAACTAAGGACTTCTCTGCAAGTTCACTTGATGATGATTGCTGTTAACCAAAGCAGGGTCTTGTCTAGATAGTCTGTTCCATTGTAGAAAATAACTCCTATTTCTGCATTTCATAGACTGAGCACAAGACAAAGCAACCCTTACCTAGTCTAAGTATTCCTACTACAACACTCTGTATGTTGTCAAAGATGGGCATCGGAAAGACAGAGCCTGTTCACCACAGGAAATCCTGCTCTGGGAGGATACAAGCTACAAGTCTGCAGCAGAAAAAGTGCTATTCGAGCCACTCTGTGATCTTCTTAGTACCTTTTGATGTGGATTATAATCCATATTGTGAAAGAGATTAAACATCTGAAAAGGATGCAAAGGCTGCTGAAATCCCGAATCAAATGAACAGTTGGATATGAATTTTAGTTTCAGAAAATGACAGACCAGTAAGTCACAAGCAGACTGGATACTGAAATTAACATGTTAAATGATGAGCAGGTGTGAGAGCTGTATTCACTGGGAAATTAAAATGACCCTGGAGTGGCTTAGATGTTGGAAGGAAACTGCTCCATGGTTACCAGGCAACACACGTGTGCTATTGTGCAGTGATTGTATAGAAAAGGTGATGGAGGACTTTTCCACTCCTCAGACTCAGCCCGTGTCCTCCGCTCTGTAGAATCTCATTATAAAGGACCATTTTTCTTTATAAACAAAATTGATGTACTTGTTAAAAAATGCAGACAAAGAGCATTTCTTTTTCATGAGCTAATTTATTCCTATCACTAAGCAGGGAGTGGGGGCTGGGAAGTCCTCAAAACGCTGAGGCTTCCAAGAACTATTTCATCTGATGCTCCTAAATAACAAAATACTACCCTGCACCAATAAAACCATCCAACACTGAATGTTCTCGAGGCTCTGCTTTTTAGAAAGACTTCTCATTAGCTTCACTTTGAAAACAGTTTTGCACCTACAAAGCAGCATAAACAGGAAAATAGATACATAGTCCTTTCCTGAAGTCAATTACACAGCCAAAACATGTTTTTCATTTTAAAGAGATACAACATATTAATTTCTACTAAAACCTGCCTGTTAACACCACGCAAAAGGTAGCAATTCTCTGGGATCCACCAGTTTCATATATTCCCTCTGTAATGCACGTGAAAATAGTTGGCTTAATTTTATATCTTCAGAGACACATTTGAAATGACCTGGCTACATGCAACACTACTTGATATCACAATGAACTGTAATTTAATTGCCTTCAGGCAAATGACATAGAAATGACCATACAACGTATCTGATTTTACACTGAAACAGCTACTCTCTAAGCATGGCATAAAATGCTGGTTTTAGTCTTAGAAAATCCTGCAGGTCATTTACATTCTCTTGGATCCCATCTGTGTTGCTGCTGCTTTCTCCTGCTATACTACACAAATTCAGATGTGAACAAAGGGTCTTCAAAAGAAAACAAGTGAGAATGACTACACACCAGTAAAATACGTTTGGAAACAGAACTGTAAATAATCAACAGCAATGATGCCGTAACTCTTACAAGCATTTCTAACATTTGGCTTCTCTTCCTTTGCTTGCTCATGGCTGGTGCTTGACTCACTCCCTGAAAAGCATCTTTTTACCCTCTACCCTCAGGGGTGCGTGCCATCCAGAGCAGTGCCTCATGGCACTGAGACTCATGCAAGGTTTGATTGTTTACACCATTATCATGGCCAGTAGCAAAGCACACACCAAGCTATGGGCAATGCGCATCCTCTGCTTTGTTAAATAAACAATGGGGATGGACACTCACCTTGGGCTTGGCTCTTGGTTTCAGCTGCTCTAACTTCTTTGCTGCAGCCTCAATTGATGCTGCAGCCCCTAATAGCTCTGTCTCTGCAATGACTGTTGGGTCTTCTGGATCCACCCACTCTGTCCCTGAAATTAATGGAGACGGAGACAATAACTTCAGTGTCACTGTGAGCTGCCACTCAAACAGGGGGAATTGCAATCACACCTCAAGTGTCCAATACAGAATGTACATCGCAGAAAGCTGATTTTAGTGCCATAATGGCAGGAAACCAGTGGTTTATGTCACAGAGAAAACTGTAAAGCAGAGGGGAAAAAAGTATTAAGCAGGATTATTCTCTTGTGAAAGTAACTTATTTAATAATTCTGTAAGCAAAGAAGCTTCAAAAAGGGGTACTGTCCATACTGGGAACAAAATCAGCTGTTACTCAACTTGTGTTTATCAGAGGTCTCACTCAGATGGTTCCTAACTTGACCAAGCCATAGGGTACATTGAGAAGTGTGACAGAATGGTAGAGAGAACAGGCTACAGCCAACACAGTCGCCCCCAGCACACCTGGCAGTCTGCTTGCTGGCAGTGGTTGGGGGTGAAGTTAACACTGACTGAAGGAAGCACACTTCTGGCAGTGTGTGTCTAACAGTGATGTAGAAAAGGCCAAATCAGTTTATGTATCATATCTGAAGGTCAACTTTTTGTTGTTGTTGACATTTTGGCATTTCTCTTTTCTCAAAGAAATTTATAGATCCACAAAATGAATACTTGGCTGGAAGTGGTTTCAGATTTTCTGAAGTTGTCACTGCATTATTATTTTTAATTTCCTAACACCATTCTCTGAATTACAAGCTTCAGAAAGCATCCATATTCTGAATTGAGGGAAACAACGAAACAGCCAAAAGAACTTCATAACCTCTAAGGGCATGGTCTAGAAACCATTTCTCAGCTCAAATGCTGTACAGGATGAAGACGTTCTGTATTAAACCCTAATACTGGCAGATAAACAGGGAAAAAAAAAAAGGCAGCAAGTATAAATACAGTCAGCCCCAAATTTGTAAAATGCAACAGTTCCTCTTCAAAAAAAGGCATTTCACAAAGGTTAAAACATTTACATGTTAAATTTGTTAGGATACAATTTTATTGTGTACCTATAAATAAAATTAGGAAAGAAAATTGTGAATGGTTAAAAAACATTTTACTTCCCACAAAAAAGCTTCTAAAGTGAATAAAGACATCCTCTACAGGCAGCAAGTGAAAAATGAAATAAAAAATGTTTTTTTATTTTAATGACTATGAATTAAAATGCAAAAATTGCTGGAAATTAATAAATGTCTCCAAAGATGAGAATAGTATAAAGATTTTTAAAGGGCACTTAGGGAATAGAAGAAGTCTGATATTGGTTTGCCTTGTTAGCAAGTAGAAACCGAAATTTTGAAATATAAAAGAGAATGCAGAAAAAGCTGAAGAATTCAATGAAGCTACTGGAACAGGGAAATAGCGTAGTGTTGATCACTGTTCTATGAAAAAGAGTAACTGTATTAAGAGATAAGGAGGAAAGGAGGAAAGAAATAATGGACTCCCATATATGAAAATTGCTTATGGTTCGGGTTGGTTTCCAAGGATCAGGTACTGGTAACAGCAGGAAATAACTGAGGAGACCCTGCAGTGTACATTACACAGAATATCAGATCATCGTCTCTGGAGTAACGAGCACACCACGCTGGCAGCCCAGCTTCCCAACTCACCCTTCATTGCTTCTGCTGATTGGATGAGCTCTGTGACAGCACCTGCAACCCGCTTGGAGAAAGAGGCCAGCTGATGCTTTAGCTCTGGAGTTGCTTTTTGAAGAATCTAGAGAAAGAGGCAGAATGCACATTAGTAAGGATTCCAGAAGGCTGGAAGATTCCCAAGGCACTCTAGTGAAAGTTTTATTTTGTACAGCAATTGTGTGAGAGCCCAGAGAACTGCAGCTGCCAGTGAAGCACTAGGAGCAAAGGCTTACACTGCAATGTTAGATGCACACCAGGAAAGTGGCAGTGCCTTGCACAGCTAAAGGAACTGACAATGTTGTTGGAAGTTCTCAATCCTAAACCTAGGACAGAATTATCCAAAATAGAGGCACACATGTGAGTATCTGGAAAGAACATGCAGCTTTAGCACTCCATTCTCAGGTATTTTAGTCATTATACTTATGCATCAGGCTCAGGCTTTTCACACTCTTGGAGAGAAGGTGATTTTCAAGTACTGACAGACTGGTTCACCCCTATTTATGAGAGACAGTATTACAGAGTTCTGGAAGTGCCAGTTGCCTGTTCTGGAAAAAATCAGCAATGGTGAACACAATGGAAATGCCAAGACCCTCAAATAGAAGGAAAAGATAATCTCTGAACTGAATTTGTATCAAGTATTAAACTGTGTTTCTTCAAATGAAAAACATTAAGACACTCAGTGAAGTGGAATTCTTTCCCCGAACAGGAACATCTGCATTTTTAATGACCATATTGTAAAGAAAAATATTAAATTCTGGAAATTTATGTATACTCAAAAGCTTCTTCTGAGACAAGAGTGACAGACATAGATAGAGATTTAAGACCAAAACAAATGGTTGAGTTGTGAAAGTCACATCCAGGTGTGCTCTTTCTTAATGTTTTCAAAAACTCCCCCACAAGCCTCTCTAGGTGCACACTGAAAACAGACTGTATCTGTTTGCCAGAGTGTTGCCACATTGCAGTCAAATGCATAACCCATTTACTTTGACAGAATAAACTAAACCAAGTTATTTTCCTAACTTTGCCTGGTAAGAACTCTGCCACACAAGGAATTCTCTCTCTCTGGAACTGCCATGTCAACGTATGTGTGGACTGGTCTCCTGCTTCCTAAGGATGATCCTTAGTCAACAAGTTTCCACGGTAATCACAAGTATACGAATCCTCAATGGCTACAATCTGCAACACTAACAAAATATAACAATACAGTTATAACCAAATTTTATACACTGCATAAACTCTTCTCATGGCAGAAACTGAGCACAGTGCAGCTCAAGGGTTACCTTCCAAATATAAGCAAAAATGTCAAAAAAGTACACAAATGTGGTCAGGACTATAACAAAGAATGCCATTTTTTACTCCAATAACTGTGACTCTAGTACTATCTGTGATAATGTTGACAATGTTGGAATTGAAAAAACTGAGCAAATTTTAAAACTAGGCTGTTAAAGACCTGTGTTGTTTTAAAGCCAGCTTAGAACTGTCAGCAGAGTCTCATCCCCGCAGAGTCATGGACAACAACCAAAGCTCCAGACTTCCCCTCAACTCCGCATGGATTAACACTGACCAGGATGGAGCATATGGATATGCAGGACAGGTCAGTCATGAACCTCACTAGTACAACTTAAAAGGAGTTTTACTAAGATGAGCATGCCATACAGCTGGAATTAGCGTGTTCCTGGCCCTACCCCTAGCTAGGTGATTAGTGGAATATTCCTTGGAGCAAACAAGTCAGTTTTGTGCCACTTGCCCAATGCAACCTCTGCACAAGTTAATACACTGGCTTGAGAAATTTTAGATACTGCATCTGACAACTCTTGCACCTAACAGGTATCATTTTCAAAGAAATATGGCTGTTGGATACCCCTTGGCACCCCTGTGTTGAGGCACCCACGCAAGCATCCCTAGCCTGACCACTGAGGGTATAACTGAACTTACTGACAGCTGTATCACAGGGTGCCAGATATACTAATTAGAGATTTCCAATCCCCCATGATCTGTGTTTCTGGAGGTTATAAATTAAATGAGATTGCAGACCTAGGGGTTCCAAACCACCAGAGTTTTCTAAGGCAGCCAACACTGGGGAAGGGACAGGGGGTGGTACGAGGGGGCAGAACTTTCTCATGGCTTTAGGGCCCTGAACATAAAGAGGCTTAAGGTAAGAAAGGCCTGTTACTTCAATAAAATGGAACATGCCTTTCTTACCTTAAGCCTCTTGAATTATGCAGAGAGAGAGAAATAAAATGAGCAAAAGTTGATTCAAGTCTTTGGTCTGTTCTGGCACTTAGTTTGAAACACATACTGACAGCGTTCGAGGGGTCACATACGAAAAATTCCCCACAGTATCTCAGACATCTGATCATGGATCAGACATCTAATGCTAAATGACTTATTGCAGCACAGCTTTAAGAATTCCATTAGCAAGTTCCAACTTTCTTGAACTAGTTTCCCTGCTAGTGGCAAGCACAACTGTGACTGTAGTTTTATGTTATACATATATTTCAGCGAGTTGATGTAAATAACTACACATGCTCTGTTCTCAGCAGCAAAATTGATTTGGGTATGCTAATATGCAGTTAGTGGCTGCAAATTTCAGTTTCAGAGACTTTAATATGTCAGCTGAGAGCCACCTAAAAGAAATCACTGGTCATCCATGAAGCCAATTGCTGATTTAAGTCTTCTCCAGAAACTTCAATATCTCATAAATGTTAGTTCAAACACATTTTATTGCTTCCTACGAAAGTAATAGCAACAGAAGAATAAATATTATGGGATAATTAATATATTATGTGATAATTACGTATGGTCAAGAAAAGCCCACTGACAGCAGGATTCATGAGTTTGGATTTGAGTGCAGAAGTTTTATGCAGAGCTTTGGAGGTGTAATGTCTGATGTGCTGGAGAGTTCTTTGTGAGGCAGTGCTGGCTGGGGATTTTGGGATGGCTTTGAGTAGGTGTGGCTGCAAGAGGCATGTAACAGTGCCTTCATAAAGATTATGCAACCTCTTCAGTCTCAGGGACAGGCCTGTCCCCAGTATGTCTAGAGTTTATTGTGGGCTTAAAAGAATACTGAAATGTCTTATTTTAATTTCTTTGTCAGGGACCTTTTTTACGTTCAGATGTGTATTGCCTCCAGATCTGATCCAGAATGCAGCTCCATTTAAGTACTCCAGTATTCCTTCTGTCTCACAGTTTGAGCCGAACTATTGAGTTTCCTTTAGCTTGCTCTTCCTAGCAACAAAACTGTTCATAACCTTGTGACAAACTGATAAAAACGTGTCACTAGCAGTCACTATAGAAAGAGGGCAGAGAGATTCCTCTCCTTGGAAGCAAGCCAGTATATGCATGCAGATGACTCCTTACCAGGAGAACATGCTCCAGGAGTTCCAAGTATCCCAGGGTACATTCTGTTCCAAAGCGCAGGGCTCTCTCCCGAACTTCTTCACTCACATCTGGGTGGTATGATGCTTGCTGAGGAGGCAAAACAACATTAGTACCCAAAACAGCTTCCACAAGAGATGATCAACACAGAGAGATGGGAGAAGAGAAGGGAAGAGATTTTTTATAGTGTGCGAGTGACATTTGAGCTTGAGGGCTGGCTGTTTCTGTTGTAAGCAAACAGCGCTGGAAGAGCAGCAGAGCTCCAGTTCTGTAAAGGCTCATTAATGGCCTTAGCTTGATGGAGAGATTTACCACAGCAATAGCACTCCTGGAACCATCTGTTTAAATACAGAGAGGAGCTGCAGCAGAGTCAGGTCTTTGTAAGGATTTCCACTAAGTATAATGTCTGGCATCTGACATAAGCCCGACTGATTCAACCATTTTATTTTTAATAAAAAGTGAAACCTGCAGCCTCTTCAAGCCTTGTACTTTCTACAATAAACTTCTAGAGAACTTTGTTATTGAGCAGAAGTACCACTTGTTGCCAAGTGAAAGTTCCCAAAACGTACAGCATTTCCTCTCACAGAACAGCTCCTTCCACTCCTGCAGCCTCTTATCTCCCGTTGGGATGGGGGATTATCTCACGGCTCACTTATTTTCGGCCCTTCCTGCAACCCGCAACATCCCGAGCCAGGGCCGGCGCTGGTCTCTGGGCTCCCTCTGCAGGGAAGCTCGGGATGAGCGGAGCACGGAAACGGCCCGGAGGAGCCCCCTCCTCATCCCGCCAACCCCGTCTGAGGGGAAGGGAGATGGGAGAACAGGACTGATTTCCCTCATCTTCAGCATACTTCAAACGAGCTGCCAAAGCCCAAAAAATCCAGAACAGTTTCTAAAAAAAATTCAAATAGGGCAAAGGGACCCCAGTGTTTCTTATGCATGCATTGTAAAGCATCCTAAAATGTCTCTTCTGCACTTAAATATTACTGTAACACAGGGAACTAGAGCAAGCATCTGTAGGAGGGAAATATAAAGTTCCTTTTAGGTTTTGCATCCATAGCCAAGACTGGTACCAGAGTATTTTGGGAGCATTTTTAAGGTTCAGTATATATTCCATATACTTCACAGCAGCCTAAAGAGGTGAGAGAAGTCGTTTTAGGAAATAATTTTTGTAACCCAGAAACATCCAAACGCACATCTTGCTACACCAGTGGGGACTCGCAACAAAAATGTCTTCTCTTCCAGCCTCGGGCAGAAGGTCTGCCCAAACATCTCAAACTGAAACATATCTCAAGACCCAGAACACACATTTGTTTCCTCATGCTGAGGCTTCCTTCACTCTCGGCCCTCATTTTCTCTCCACATGCTTTCCCAGCAGTAAGGCACTACCTCTGGTACAACTCCTACCCCGTCAGCACCGCTGGGTGCCTTGTGGAGGGAGGTGTGTTTGAGGGGGCTGCCGTGAGCTCCCCCCAGAGCCGTCTCTTCCCCAGCTGAACCACAGCTCAGCCCTGTGTCCTCCCAGGGCCTGTGCACCAGCCCGGGCCCTGCTGAGCTGCCTCCAGTGCCACCAGCTGCAGCCAGACCGGTGCTGAGAAAAGGTGAGAAGTTGTTTCCCTCAATCTAGTGCCTGTGGAATGATCTAAGTGATTGCTCGCTTCCATTGCTTCCTATGGGTTTGATAGGCCTTTCATATCTGTTTTCTTTCCACCAGCAATCATTACAAATAGTGATACTATGCACAGGTTAATTACTGCATTATTTTATGCAAATACCTAATAAAAAAAGAAATTGTTATCTTAGGGCCTGCTCTAACCTTCAATAAATGTAATTACAGCGTTTCCGCTGACTTTAATGAGAGTTGTCTCAGTGCATCCCACAATAAGCAACATTACTGTCTTTTGAAATAGCATCTGCTTAAAACAGCATTAGTAATGAGCATTGTAAATTCATCTATAGCAGACCAAGCACAGGCATCTACATAACTGCTAATTCAAATTCCTTATACTACTTGCCTTAGGCAACAGGCAATGAAATAGAACTTAAATTCAAATTCCTGACACCGGGGAAGCCAGAGCTATGTTCTGTACAATTCTACCATAGATCATATACATGCACTTTTGTCTTGGCCCAAAGGACTTAAAACTCTGATCATTTATCAGTACTAATTCTACACAGTAGCTTAATATCACTGGAAACCCCTCCAGTGTTTGTCAAATAGCACAAACCCTAAGTCCCACTGCATCACACAGCTTTTACAGCATAGTGGGGCTAAGACTGCTGGCTCCTATCCCTAAAATTCAAGGAATGCAGCTTATCATGGAAATGCCATGTACAGTAATCAACTGGTAGAATTAATGGCATAGGATTTCTAAGACTCTGAGCAAAATTTGTAGAAACAAGATTTTCTAAATCAAGTCTGGTTCAAACTGTGTATTTAAAGTCTTCGTTAAATGATACAGCTATTTTCTCATACATTTTAGATAAAGTATAAAATTAGTATTCTTGGAGACTTTTATTCCTGTTTCTCCAATAAATGCTCTTGGTCTTGAGAAAGTAGACAAGATAAAACTGGATCTTAGGCCTTGGCACTGCATCATTACAGGCAAGTAAAATGATTCCCAGCCCTTTCCTTTCTTTTGAAAGCAATTCCCTGGGAAATCACGAAGGCTTTTCCAGCATCCCAGACCTCCACTGTTCCATTTGCAGGAAGTTTCACCCTGTTAGCCACTTACAATGCATGAACCACTTGGACACCATAAAATTAACTGGGAGCAAATGTAAACATAAAAAAGGGAATGTTCATAAGTAGATGTTCAAAAGTATTTATTGGGCTGCGCATGCATGGGAGTGTCTTTATAACATTACTAAAAAAAGAGGATTCTGTTCCTGAGAATTTGCTGCCTGTTTGGAAAGACAAATCAAAATCTGAAGCATGCAAAGAGGTCAAGAACTGTTAGACACTAAAAAACCTGTTACAAAACTAAGTCAATATAAAAAGTTTCATTCAATGGTTTTGTATAAAGGCAGTTCTAAATTATATTAGAACGTGTGCTTTTGCAAGAGGATTACTTCAAAAACAAACATAACCCTTCTGTTTGGGCAGTATTAGGCTAAAAACTAATCTGGGACTGATGTAGGCAGTTAAGATTTGACACCACACAGAGAGCACCATTATTTCACTGTCACCTTCCATACATGGAAAGACAAAAGTAAGTAACTACGATTTACAGGCAAAGACAGTTTACTACTACAGTCACTACAGAAAATCAGAAGGAATGAGATGTTTATAATCCCATTTCTTAATCATTTATGCCTAGATTTTTTTATCATCAGAACAAAGCCAAATGGCTTAACAGTCATTTATATAGCATACAGTGTAGAAAATAGGGCTACACTATTATAAAAAATTTGCAGTAACAATTGCACACATTTTTGAAAAGCACAAAAGAAATTGTGCAAACCAACAGGTTTAGTCAGGGGGAAAAGAACTACTAAAAATAGACCAGAGTGATTTCTTTCACCATTCCTATCACTGTTCTAGGAATATTGAAATTATATTTGTGACCACAGGATTATTTGTATATTCTACTACTTGCACAGATTGTTTGTCTTCTGACTGGAAACCAGGAAATTTCAGCTCCAATAAAATTCCTCATTTTCACAAAAAGAAAACAGTGAATATTAGTGCTGGGTTTTTTTTGTGTGCATAGCACACAAAATCATTTCTGAGAGAGAGAGTCCCTTAAAATTATCTTACCCATTAACTTTCCCATATGAAAAGCAGAAAACTGAAAAAAATATATAATGTTCTATGGATTTAGAGGCACACAAACACAAAAAGATCAGTCTTAGGCAAGGAAGGGAATCTTTACCTTACAAGCTGTTAGCATGTCAGCTACTGCTTTGCGGCTCAGATTTGCTGTAGCAATCACATCCTCCTGCCTGCATGAGTTCCCAGCTGCAACAGCTTTGGCAGTTGCCATGGTGATTCCTTTCGTCATCCGGATTGATTCTTCAGGTGATGATGTCTTTTCTGGAACCTCGCTCGACTGAAACACCTAAAAGTGAAAGCAGAAGGAAAGTCTGATACCAGTCAAGTCAAAGCAGAACAACCACGAGAAAGAGACAGCAAATGGAAGCAGCCTCCAAACAGCAGGAAATTAGAAACATATTTGGAGTACTTGGATATCATTCCTGCTTGTCATGGGCCTGGATCCAATAAGCCTGCTCACCTACAGACACCAGAGAGTAACAATAAGCTGAGGGAAGGAGACAATAAAAAAGGTTAACCCATTCATCTCATCTGCATTTAACTACCCACATGACAGTTGTTACAGGCAGCTGTTCAGAGCCTTACAGGATGAAAAGAATTACTGTTCCTTTCATTATATTCTTTTCTCATCCCAACTACTGTTTAGGCTCGTCTACTCACATGAGGAGATCCTTCCCCTGCAAAGGCTGGACCCTACATCAAGTGCTTGTTGATAGCACAGAGCAGCAGAGACTGAGAACATCACCACTAAAATATTCAAATGTGTCTTAAAAAAGCAGAGGTGGAGCTTTGTCTCTTAGGCTATATTTAGTCTCCCTTAGAAACCTAAAGATATAATTTTGCAGAGTGAATCATGTGAAAATAGTTCAAATTACCTGACAGTACGCACTACTCTCATGAATACTGGAATTCAGGAACTGTGGGAAGATGTAGGTAACGAGCTGTGCAGCCTTACTTGGATCACATTTTCTTTTCCTGAGCTTTAGTCTGTATTTGCTTGCCAATCTTTTACTGTGCAGGGGCAATTTGGAGTGCACAATTAATCAGGTGGTTTCTTGACCACACACAGCGCAACCTAAGCAGGCCAGTGGTTTCAGAATGCAAATGTCTGGACAAAAATGAGCCTGGTCTATCCTGTGCTCCCAGTTCATCAGTTTTTCACTTCCTCTCTCCAGAAACAGAAGTGATGTTAAAAAATGAATTCCAGTTACACATGTGAAGACATCCCTCGATGTTGCTCAGATTCAGCCCCTGGAATTCCAGGCCAAGCCTGACACATTTTCTTGTGTACCTATGTGCCACTCCCTGTTCTCCCTATGAAAGAGATGACAACACCACAACCACAGATCCATCCCTTAGCAATGCTGACAAAAGCAAGAGGAACATTTCAAACAGATACCAGCCAAACTGAGAAAGAAGCAATAATGCACAATCCTCCAATGACAGCTCTCCAATGAACAGGTTTTAGCTCAGAATTACAGCATGAGATGTAACTGCCAGGCCTTCATGAGGATACGTGACAGTAACATGCAAGATATTGTACAAAACATGCCTGATCAGGTACCAAATCAGGAGGTTTTACCACTGCCATATGAATTCCCAATGACTATATACAGATATTTGTAAAGAAAATATTTTAAAATTAATTTCCTCATTACAACAGCTTTGCTCACACAGTGAAAACTGGATTTTTGATGGAGAGCATTTGACAAGACAAAATTATGCCAGTGCATTTATGGTGTAAGAATTGCTAATCCACGGACTATACAACAAAGCATTTCCTCCTGAAGACTGTCTACAGGGTTTTTTATAAAAATGGACTGTAAGTAAAGGAAGGAAAAAATCAGGCTTCTTCACAAACATGCAGGTATTAATTTATGTCACTCACTACTATGCTAGTAAAAAAACCCCCTAACTATACTTTCACATATCTTAAAGAGGAAGGAAAACAATTTCTGTGGTATAACACCTAATTTGGGAGAGAATTCCACACTATCATTAGTTCATGCTTACACAGAGTATCAGTAGCAGGCCATGTCCCACTGGTAGGATCATTTCATAATAAGGGAAAAATACAAACAAGGTTAAACTGCAGACACAGTATAGGAATGATGCTGAGGGGACACTACCAAAGAGAGGATCAAAAAAAGTGAACAGCATTGGATCAGAAAAGAGTATCTGTAGTGAAAGCTTAAGGTCTAAAGAAAAAGGAAGCAGTTAATCCCAGCTTTGTATAAGGACATACTTGCAAAACCCACTACGGCTATTTAGTTCTGTACCGTGAGCTCCTGTTTGATGTACTCAATTGTGGCCTCAAGGGCTCTTGTCCCTCGAGTAGCTTCATCTTCTACTGCTTTAACAGTCTTCAAGAGGGATGTGACATTTGTTACCATCACCTGAAGAAGAGAGAAGTGAAGACAATAATACGTGAATCCTTCCTCCCATTTTCAGAGACGGCAGGGTATGAAGCAAGGCAAATTAAGCTCGGAAACATTGTTACTTCTAATAGGACCTAGGAGACTTCATGAACTCTACTTGTTACAGGACTAAATACCAACTCTTGTGTTGGCCATGATATCATGATAATTAAACAAATAAAGAAATGAGTTTTCAGGCAAATGGAAATTGCTGAAGTCAAAGTTCCACATGTTTATCAAATGTGATTGCACAGACACTTTCAAATAAAATTTAAGAATAAGGTTTTACCTTGGCAGCACCTTTCAGCTGGTACATGGATGGATCATCTGCTGGTTTGCTGGCAGCTCCTTTGGTAGCACCAATGAGATCAGAAAGGGCCTTTGCAACATCCTTGATAGCATTGATCAGAACAACCTATGGAATGAGAACTAGCTATAAGGCTCAGGGAATAATGGGTGTCTGCACGAGGGTGTGATTATTAGAACACAACTAAAAAAAAAATCTATGTTTTTTCAAACATCTGCAATATGCTTGCCAGCCTCCATTTCACTGAGATCCAAACAAACAACTGAAGAAATACTAGGGATAACCCACACAGAAGAGTTGCAGGGTTAACTGAAAAATGAGACAGATATAGCTGGAGAATGGCAAGAGTTTGTCAGCCTACACAAATAACACAGAGCACAGTCCAGTCATGAGCTGGATAAGCAGCTTTAAAGACCTGCAAGCTCTTCAGAAGAAAAACGGGATGAGCCAGAGGTCCAATCAAAAGTTAGTAAAAATGAGCCAAATACTTTGCCAGAAGCATCCCAGCTGGAACATAGCGGTGAAATAAAAGCAGAAGGGCTGCACAAAGGCCTGACTAGTTCCACCCAATGCTTGAGCTTCTTGACTGTATTCTAAACAAGTGACATCTGAATAAACCCAGAAAAGTCCCAGAGGAGATGAACCATATTGTGCTGCTTAAAAGCGTAAGTCACACAAAGTTCTACCAATTGAAAACTGTCCCTGTTCTCTTTAAGAGTATCAGAAAATCTTAAAACATCTCACCTGTGTTTCAGGATCATCGGATCCCAAGCTAGCTGCTCCCAATTTTACTACCTCAGCAAGTTGAGTGATGGTGTTAGCTGATGACTGAGCTGCTTGGGCCAGTTTGTCCTGACTTGAGGCAGCTCCAGAAACCAACAATTTTGTGTCTTCAACTAAAGCTTTTGCTGTTTTCAGGATATTTTCCCTGTAGCAAAAGAAGAGGAAGCAGGGAAGGAAGTGGAAAAGGAGAAGAGGGAAAAAATGTGTTTTCCAGTGTTATGGTGACTAACAGCTACATGAAAGAGCTGATCTAAATCATCATGCCAGTGTCCATTCATAACATACCACAGGTCAGGGTGTGAGTTAAAAAAAAAAAGGACAACTATTAAAACAGTAGCAGAGCATTTGGGGCAAATGCAGGGCAGTGTAATAAAATGAGCCCATATTTAAAAGAAATAGATAGGGCAGTAGCATCAGAGAGCATTGTATTTGAATACTAGAAGAAAATCTGGCCATGCTGTGAGAAAAGTACCAGCTGTTGAATGTCCGTATTAATCAGCATATTGTAAGGAAACTAAAGTAATCACAAGTGAGGAAGGTAGAAGGAAGAATGGCAAGAGGAATAGAGAGTGTGTCCTGGTCAGGGTTCCCCACCCCCTCCCACCCATATCTGTGTTTTGACATTTCAGGACAACAAATCTGAAGCACCATCTGGGTAAAAGAAGAAATAATTTTGAGTATGCAGTTCACAAACAAGTCAAATCCCAGGTTTCCTGTTTCTCCTCTCACTCCCCTGCCTCATTCAATTCCATTCACAGGAAGCTAGAAAGGTAAAAATTTATCTCCATGTGCCAGTCTCTTCTGCCAGTTCCACTGTTCCCCTGGCATGCACTCTTCCATCTTTTTCAGCAGCACTGACCTGTGATCTGCAAATGATTCGTTGTTCTCAGCATTAAGGGTTCCAGCAGTAGCAAACATGATAGTGGTGTCCAGATCTGCAATTATCCCAGACACAGCACTGGCTGCAGTAATACAGGCTTGTGTGCCTTTGTTCCCTGCCTGGAGGGCAGATAAAACCAACGAGACCTAGGAACAACATAAAGCAACAAGGTGGTCATTGAAAGAAGGTTGGTCCTGTGAATCATTACTGCTCTCTCTATCAGCTTTAACTTTACTTGCAAGGTACTGTCTACCCCTGCCTAAACTTGGAATTGTCACTACTCCTGGGACAGATCATGATGGAAAACTGGTAGAGCTGAGAGCCCACGAACACAGGCTGAACCAACGGTGTTTGGTGAAATCTGAAAGCAGCTGACTCTGACTCTCAATGTTCGTGTCCAACAAAAGGAGAGAGATGCCATCAAAAAGGTTCAGCAAAACTATGCAGGCCGTTTGTTTGAAGGGGATGTTTCCAAGGAACAAGAAGTCTCACAGAGTTTGAAGATGCAGTTCCAGGCAGTTACTTTGGCCCTGTCCTAAAAGGGGAGGGTGTTGCTACATGAAACCACATCATCGACCAACCTCACAGTAACTGTGGCCAGGGAGTGCCTCACAAGGCACAAGAGCCATCTCACATCTTAGGATATTGTTTTGGACCAATCTCCCTCTGATAAGAGGCTGAAGTTCAATTGCAAGGCCTGAGCAAGGACTAATCACAGGCTAATCCAGCACATGAACTTTGAAAGAAAAGTAAGACCTTTGGGTAATTCAGATGCTATTGTACTGGAATGCAAAGTTAAAAGAAACAGTTTCCTGAATCCAGTTTGACTGGTTTACTCCCAGTGGAAGCTTGGTAGACAAACACCATGGAGTAACATGGAAGGCTGTCTTACCTTTTCCGTGACAGCACGAGCACATTCTATCAACTCCCTTTTGGTGTAGCTGTCCGTAGGGCAAATCTGGAGAGCTCCGGCTTTTTGCACAAGAAAGATACACCCATGGCCAAGTTCCTGCACCCGAGTCCTGATCTGGAACCCGATCTAGATGGTAAAGGTGGAGCAGGGAAAAAGGAAGAAAGAACAAAGCAAATAAATAGATAAATATCATGCTGGTACACCGTGTCAATAGAAATGGAAACAGGGCATCTCTAGTGAATCTTTATTACCAGTATTCCGCCCACCACTACACTCTCTGCAAAGACCAGAAAAAAAGGACAGATGTAATTCCATCTATGCATGAAGCACAACCCTGTAAAAGGCTCACTGATGAAACAGGGCAGGAGTGACCCAGAGCCCAGGAAAGAGAAGGGATAAGGCAGGTACCCGAGTCAAATGGACATAATTCAAGCACACAACTTCACATTTAAACAACGCTACTTCATCCTCCATAACTGCCCTGTCAGCGTGAGCTGCGCTCAAGGTATGTGCAACAGGTAAAAAGCACACGTTTACGGTACGCTGCTGAGACTGGGTCAGAAAGTAATTAACTCTCTTTCCTTGGTTTTGAACCTCACACAGAGTCTCCACTCTCCAGAATCAACTACATCCATGTGGAACACTGCAATGTGGAAAATCCTGCTATTACTGCTTCTGATTTATTAAGAACCCTACAGCCTAAGATGTGCGGTCCCTGTTTCGAAACATGATAGTTGCAGTCCCTGCATGTATTCCATCATTCAGGCGTGATTTGGGATTAATAAATGAGCAGGAATCACAGCCATTAGTATCACAAAGGGAATTATTTCAACCTCAGGCACAAAGTAACGTGCAGAAATGGTAATTCAATTTAACAATATTGAGCCAAGTGCAAGCCACTGCTTTTCACGTAGCCACTGAGCACAAAACACTCAAGTGTGTATCAGCAGGATGTGTAAGCACAAAGTCAACAACTCTTTGAAGGACTTTTATGTAGATAATCTGATACATCTGGAAAAGGTGAGATACCCTCTTACCCCATCATGAAAAGTTTGTCTATGCTCCAGTAAGAAGAGAGGGGTGAAAGGGTTGTGCAGTTGTGCTCAGAGAAGATGCAGCAACTCCCACAACAGGTGAATGCAACTGAGGCGAACAGCCCGTCCTCCTCACTTAGCACGAGGCAAGTAAGATGGTTCTCCCACATCACACTCCAACTCTGAGCTATGGAGGATGTCCTTCAGCAAAAGACACTTGTGCTCCGACTGCTTGCATGAATTGCACTTTCAGGATAGGAAGTTATACTTAAAATCACTTACAGGCAATATAAAAAAAGCATATACATATTGGCAACTTGTCAAAACATGCAAGATTGGAGGAGAGCTACATAGTAACAAGTTAAGAGTTTTAAGAGTTTTCTTTGTATTTGCAAGTTGCCTGTAAGTGAAAGCCCCAAGTAATTTAGGAGGTTCTCTTGTGGTCTATGGAATTATCCACTTTTATCCCAAGCTGTTTCTTTCTGAAGCCAGACAGAGGTTTTGACAAAGGGTTTCTGTTCTTTGATTGGGCAATTCTTCTAACAAGGATTGCTGCCTTTACTGTGTTCTTCACAGTAAAAGTACACCCTTGTTAACACCACTGTGTACAGAGAATAAAGAGGTCTAAAAACTGCAGACCTCCTCTGGTTCTGCCGTAGCTGCAGCCATTCGGCCCTGGAGAGCCAAATGCCCATAGTCATTGGTCATTTGCGATGCAAGTCCTCCCAGCTCCTCCGGGTTAGTAACCGACTTAGTCATCTGAAAAAAGAACACAGGCGAGAGAAAAAGAAAATTGACAGGCATGAGAATAACTTGTTAATACACCCCAGATTAGAAGCACACTCATCTGTTTGGCCACGCTGATAAAATGGGGTGATCCGCTTGCCATGGAAGGGATCTGTCCTCCAGCAAGAATTCCAGAGGAAACTCAAGCAAACATGCTTTATTAGAGTCATGGTAACCAGGCAGTTGCTGAACACACGGAGGAATCAAAGAGCAGCAGTTAGGGCCAATTCTTCACTCTTTGACACAGAGGGGCAATTGGCCAGGTACAGTTATTCAGACTGGGAAGGGAAGTGGGGTTTGTCACAGCCACCTTATTTTGTCAAAGGTGAGCTAAGCCCCATCGTTCTCAGCTGAGACGTGGGAGCATGGAAATGGAAAAAATCTGAGCACCGATGCAAAACATCTCAGATGAGGGAACAGGATGGAGAAGAAACAGGCAGGATGACACAGAATGTCTCAGTAGGACACCAGTATAAATAAATGAATCTCTCTTTAGAAAATTCCTACCTTTCAACAGAGATAGTTCTTCTGTCTCAAATTAATGTAAGTAAAAGCAATGGCGGTCCATCTCTGGGACAAAACTAGTTTTAGACAAATTTCTACTGTCATAGATAGCAGAAACATGGACCTGAAGTGACTGCAAGAGCCATTGACTTAGTGAAAAATCCTGTCTGTAGCACTCATGAACAGTCCCCTAAACTCTCAACAACAAATTAGCAACTACAGTACTGTTCCAAGGGAAAACACATGATGCATTACTGTGAAACACAAGTCAAAAATCTCAATTCAATAGGTGTCACTTTTTTCTTTTGTTAAACCCAGGTGAGTCATAGAAATGCAAGAAAAGGACAGTGTGGGATGTCGATCTGCATTCATTCATTAAGCATTATAGGGCCTGAAAACACTGGTGTTATTTCACAGGCTACATGAAACAATAAGTGTGAAAGGGTATCCTGAAGTCGTTGATAAACAAAAGGTGGCATTTCAGCCCAGTTAAATGGGGTGATGAAAAAGCATGTGGCTTTCCTTTTATTTCTCCTCAAGAATGAGCCAATTAAAGAGCTCTTGTGCAGAAGAGCCACAATATAAGCCAGCACTCCTCCCGTAGAGGAGGGGTGACCCCTCTATGATCACACCACTAAGATGCAAGAGTTAAATTGACAAAATCATCACTGCTTTTTGCTCCATTATGCCTAAAGAGAGAAAGTAATTGAAAATTTGATGATCAAGACTGTCTCAACACTGTGCAAATAATTCCATGTTCCTTATGTGACAGAGTTTGCACCCTGTTAAGGTAATTTCTTACCATTTCCTGTGCTGTTACAGCAATGGCTTTAGAATATTTCACCACGGTGGTCTGATAATCAACAAAAGTTCCTTTTGGATCTGGAGGTGTACCTTCATCCAGCTGCACGAAAGAGGGAAAAACACAGCATTAAAAAGTCACAATAAGCAGCATACTTTACAGGCAATAGTAAAATTGTATTATATATTCAATTCTATGATCTCCTCTCTCTCAAGATAGCCAAGTGAAAACAGCGCACCAGGATGTACCAAGAAGCTCGGTAAATACTTCAGCCCAGGTTATGAGCATGGAAGATGCTGAGAATGTGCAATGCAAAGTTTTTGTGCATGAGGTTTGCTTCTCATGCAAGGTCAAAACCTCTCTTCTCAGCTAACATAGAAAGGAAAGTGCAACAGTTACAAACCAAAATGTTCATGCCAGAAGATAATGTAAGATTTCTTTATGTGCTAAAGTCTTCAATCTTTAAGTCAAGATAGGAAAAGCCAAATATTTGGATTGAACTCATGTACACTTTGCAACTATACATCTTCAGTAGAATGCATTACAAAGCATAGCACAGTATTTCAGGCTTTGACATCATCTTCTCTGAAAGTAACTTGCTTCAAGGTTGGCCTGCTGTTCATTTAAGAGACTACCATGAAAAAGAAGGAAACAAAGGAAGCAAAAATAAGAGGTCGCTTGACCTAAGATGACAGTTAAATGCCAGAATATTACTGAAGAAAAATATTTTGTAGGAATTCTACTGACAGGTACCGTGTAGGTTGCAAATGTGAGCACCATGGCCCACATCAGTTTTATTTCACAATATGCAAAATCAAATAATCTTTAGGTTTCCTATGACAATGTGTCACGACTGACCACTGAATCAGCCCCAGTTCTTCCAAAGCCCTGCAGTGTGGATCAGCTTTCAGGCACAAAGTGAGAAAAGGGTCAATTTCTATGCTCACCTTGGTCATTGCCTCTGCAATCGAGTCTACCATACCCCCAACCATGCCAACTTCACTTGCTGCTTCATTTAAGGTGACCATGATGTCATCCACAGCCTCCTTCATCAGCTGTGCAGCCTCAGTGATGGCATCATGAGTATGAGATGCCTGGAGGACACAGAATGAGAAAACCGAGATAGTCAGAGGATGTTCTCTGCAAAACAATGTGCGAACCAGAAGCGTAAGAAATTGAAACAGGAACGGCACTGAAAATAACAGGTCTGGGCAAAGATGACAAGTAAAACACGCAGCAAAGTGGACAGAACAAAACTTGTTAACTACTACAAGGAGCCATGGCACATGACACTTTCAGCCTCAGGTGCCACAGTCTTTTTCAATGTCCTCTAAAGAAGGCAGCTCTTTGTAAGGCGCAAATCGCACCTGAGTTATGAACAGTCGTGTGCTGCTGCTCTTTCCTGGCAAGGCTCCCCATCCCATCGGGCCATGCACCAGACAGGTCCTGGTTTTTAACCATTTGCTTTCTCTGTGAGAGCCTAGATAGCTGTCATACCCTGACTTTGTGTCCCCTGAGAGGATGCTGTGAGGAGACTAGAATCCTGCCTTAGAGAAATGTTTCCACTCTCAGACAGAGACATCAGGGGAGCTGTCATGGGCACTTTCACTGCAAACATATCCTTTGACTGTACAGCAGGTATATACCGGTTTTTCTGCTGTACCTGCCTTCCTCTCTCACCCTTAATGCCACACAACCACCTTACCTTGGGGTTTCCTCCCCCTTCTTTGGCAGCATACAGCATCTGTAAGGCAGATTCTGCTAGAGTCTTGCTCTGGTCCAACACGGTCATCTGTTGCTGATGATTCAGTGTCTTGGATGCCACACCAACTGCAGCTAAAACCAGGGGTTCAAAGTAGCTTGCCAGCTGTGTTACCTGAGAAAGCCAGAACAACCCCAGAAAGCCATTAACCACATTTCTCTGGTGAAACTGAGAGAAAGCACAGTCCCTGTTTACCATCGGGATGTGGGTTAGCTCAAGGAGCACAGTGTGCTTCTGCACTGTACAGCGTTGGGTTTGGATCATGTGCCCAGGGATTGTGTCTCCCCTCACTGTCCAACTCCTTTGCAAAGCCACACGTCTCTTCCTCCAGAAGCACAAGGTCTCTTGAGATCATATGGAACTGTGTTCAAGATTGTCACAGGAGCCACATGCTATTCAAGAGCATCCCTGAAAAGCATCTCCTCTGGGCAAGGGAGGAACCTCTTAATCTTTGTTGCCTCTACAGTTTTTACTCTCAAGAATGTATCACAGGATGAGAACTTGCTATGTTAGAAACTACTAAATCTTGCAGTAACCACAGTAAATATGCTTTTGGTATGTGCATTCTAATGTTTCGTTTTTTGGACAGACATCTGAAAAGCATGAGTTTGACTCTACTTACACTCCATGTAACAGCAAACATTTACACAAAGCCCCTCACCAAAAACCTCAGTGAGAATATCTTTCCTCTGGTCCAAAATGTAAGCAGGTTTATTTGGTCTTGGCTCTGAGTATTTGAAAATTCCAGATTTTTTCTCCTTACAAATGCTTTCTTCTGCTCTCCCATAGGAAGAGAAACTGCTAGGAAATTGGGGTCTTCCCTAACATTCAGCTGTCTGAGATTTCAAATGCCTTTGTCATGGCAGGACAGTACCTTGTGCCCCAGCTGAGCTGCCTCTCCCCGAGCTGCGGTGGCTATGGGATCGATGAGGTGGCCAATTTCCTGTACAACTGATGTCAGCTGCTCCTGTAGAGCCTAAGAAAAAGAGAAATTGTCAGTTGCTATCCCAGCTGTTCTCTTATCAAGTTGTGCCACGCTCAACAATCACCCTCAGACCAGCCAACATCCTCAAAGCTGTTCAAGTGACCCACTATGGTAGGATGCAGAAATTCATACTGCTGGTTTTCCTCCCGTACCGGCTCATTTCTTCTCCCTTACCCTCTTTTAACAACAGCAACCCTGAGATGGGCCTGCTCCTCTTTAGGTTTATATGACAAGTCTGGGGAGAGAGTGCTGACAGTAGCGAACTCAGGGCTAGGTGTCCTTTCTCACGATAATGTGACCAAGGTCCCCCTGACACCTCCCAAACTATTTTTGCCCTGACAAAGATTCAGTACTACTACACCAATCAGAAAACTGTCAGGAGCACTGATTTAAGTGTGAAGAAATGTTTTTCAAAGCAGAAAATACAGCACAAGAACAAAAAACTCTGCTGCAAACTTTGAAGCTAGTGGGAGAAATCCACTGGCAAAGGAAAAATGTCACATCTCTGAGGGGCAGGAATGAGGAGTGACCTCCTGAATACCATCTGCAGGACAGAAGTAAACATATTAAAAGCATATTAATGGCCTGGTCAAGACATAAATACTGGCTTTTAATTCAGGGACACTTGATACGTTGGCAGCCATCAGGATTAAGGCCACTCTCATGAATGGCAAGAGAAAAAAAAATACTATTTTTGCCCTTTGTTACATTCCTGTATTGCTTTGTAAATAACATTTATTCCAGTTCAACATGGTGTCCAAGATAACTTCATCATTTCAATAAAAATGAATTATGACATATTTCCTGCAATGACTTCTTTTGCACAGCTTCATTTGCTCTGACATGTTTCTAGTATGCAGCGTTACAGCCCGAAGAAACCACTCCAATAAATACATAATTTCAAGAAGCAACACTATGAAAAGACAAATACCAAGTTGAGAATCTCAACATGAGTTGCTGGGGAAGGAGACAAGGAAGAGGGCAGAGAAGAAAGTTTTCTTAATGTCAACATATCAACATCAACTTCAAATTTCACTTATTAAAGGACAAAATAGGCATTAAGAAAAGACATCGACATTTATGTCATTGGACTTCTAGTAATAGATTAGCTACAGAAACTAATCTATTATGAATCTTCAGAAACTAATCCTGGCTCCCACATGGCAAGGCACCACAAAAACTCTATCAGTCTGTCATATCAGCATAGGAAGTCAGAGTAATATGTGGGTGGCAGTAAAAAATAACTGCTTTCACCCCTACTATTCCCTGGTGATTCTGGGATTTTTGGAGAAGTGATACACTTTGGTCAGCGTATGACTTTGCCTAGAAAGATCCAAGTAAGGACACTCCTCCCCTCACTGGCACGGAGATGTGCCTCTGCCTCACCTCCACAGAGATGTCATCCCTGGTGGCCAGGCTCTGGCTGACGGCGGCGAGCGAGGCCTGCTCGATGTCCCTGATGCATCTGTTGATCCCATCGATGGAGAAATCACATTCGCGCTGCCCTGGGGCCTTGTCCCTGCGAGACAGAGACACTAAACTGAGCCTGGTGGCAAGGAGCAGGGTCCTTCCTGAATGCACACAGGCCCACTTTAAAAAAAAAAAAAAAAAGCTGTTTCCCACCTACTGCATGTTGGTACACGATCTGCATGGAGGAAATATCGGCTACAGTGATCATTCTCCACAGCATTCTCTATTACATTTACCTCAGAGTGAATTGGAGGTGGAACCAGAGGAGGAGAACAGAATACAAACACAGAACAGCCCTGTGCTGCAGGGTGCTGCAGTCATCAATTATGATTAAAAACCCAGTGTAACTGGGGAGATACTGTGCATCACAGAGTAATTTCCATCAGTGAAAAATAACACAGTGCTAATGGCCATATGGCATTTTTCTATATGAACAGCTGCTCAGTTACTACAAAAGACATACCTGATAGAGGTAATAAGACTCTTGATAGAATCTGAGACTGTATGGGAATGCCCTGCTAGTACAGACCATGTTGGAGGGTCTTTAGGATTGATAGCCAGAGAACGGGCAGTTTTGATCAGTAAAGATGAGCTCTCCAACATTGTCTTAGCAGAAACCAGAATTGGCTCCTGTGCTCGTGATCCCTGTGGTCAGGAAGGTATAAGAACAGAAAGAACACTTAAATTATTATTCAAGTTCATCCACACTTTCTGCTCCTAAAAGTCTATTTAATTGACAACATTAAAATGGAATTATCATTTCCTCCACTGTACTATTATATTCACAGATAGTCAAGACAGAAATAGAACTAAAATAATCAGTCCAACAGCTTTCTCTGAAACATACTTAAGGAACACGTCTCAAGTTAAGAAATGCATCTTCCAGCTGAGAAACAAGAGAAAACAATGATACTTGTCTAGTCATAGACTACAGAAATAGCATTGAAAATACACTTTGTCACAAAAATTGTCATCTCCAACAGATGTGCCCTTTCCCCAGTCAGACTACTAACTCCAAGTGATGACTGATGACTCTTAACCGGGTTATCATTTGTGTATCTATTTTATTGCCAATAATCTGGTAAACCCAGGTACCACAGGTCTGGAGGACACATTTAGATTTCAGTTACAGCCCCACAGCTGTAAGATTGCAACTACTATTGATGCTACTGCATCATCTGATACTGCCATCTGGATCAGAGCCTGACAAAAGCAGGAAGCAGCCCTTGGAGGGCCAGTAACAACACGACCTCCACTCCAAAGCTTTTACGAAGCTTGAGGGGTTTGCTTTTTTATCTCTTTTCCCTGTGCAAAAAAACCCCAAACCAACAAATCCTTTATTAGTCTCTTCACATTCTACTCTGCTGTAGTTACACAGTTTGAGGATGGAGAACTTCTGGGCAAAAAGGAAAAAGCCCAGCAACATCCCTTCGAACTAAATAGGTTCCATTTGTTAAAACTGCTCTTGAGGGAAAAAAAAGGGGATATTTATTATTGCATTGCATGGAAGAATCCAGCTACTAAATCATGCAAGTCACCTGTGCTGTATGGCTTTGCTAACAGCAGATTTGCAGCACTTACTGTAGTCCAACTGTGCATCCTACTGGTGGAAAAGTCAAAGTCAGAGGTTTAACAAAAGACAGCAGAATGCCCAGTGAACACCCAGAAACCCAAGGAAACACTTTGGGGTCTTTACACTCACTCTCTCCCAACATGTGATTAATTCAACATTTTCAACTTTTGGAGGGTGGAAATGCAGCATCCTGCCTTACCTCAGTGCTGATCTGTGCTGGGATGCTGACAAATTCTGGATTTGAAGCAAATGCTGTCAGATTTTCCACAGCCTCTATTAAAGGTGCAGTGGCAATTCTGCACTTGTTGCGATTCTCCTCAGAGAAATCCCCATCCAGCGCCTGGAAACAAAATCAGGATTGAGTTCTGTCTGAATGGGTTTCTTTAGCAAAATTGAAGGAAGATGGTTTAAGCCTTCCTAGTTTCAAACTGCTGTGCGTTTTTGAAAGCTCCTCCACAAACAAGGTTGATGCAAAGAATGTGATCTTTTAGGTGTGTGTTTCTTTCCTTAGCTGGTTACTGACCCTAAACTTTAAACTGCTGCAGGTTTTCGGTCATTGCACTCCAAGGACTCTCTCAAGTTGTGTTCCGGGACCTCACACCCCAAAGTGTGGAAGGAGCTAACTTCCACCTTTTTGTGGTTTGTGAAGGTGGTTGTTTCCTACAGATCAATTTTGAAATTTTTTACTTATTTCTGTTTTAAGCAAACCAATAATATATTGCTGTCATTTTCACCCAAGTCAACTGATCTCTCTCATAATCTCAAAATAAACATGTCAGCTAATGAAATCAGATTAGATCAGCTAATGGCTTCCAGAAGGGTTTAGAATTGTGAATTCTCCATGGCTTCACAAGTATTACTTCTGCTTGCAAGAAGAAAAACTACCCGCTACTAAATTGCTGGCAGGAATCTGGAAAATAAAAGGTTACTATTAACAGGAGACTATTTGCAACATAAATAGCTTCTGTTCCCACTATTATTTATTTTCTTTTTTTTCTCCTATAGATAAGGTAAAACTGTCAGAAATAGCTCCAAAAATCTCCAAATACTGAGGAACCTAACACCATAAAAAACCTTCACATTCAGTTGCTTGCAGATTATTCTTATGGTGCAAGCTCATTAAATACATCAATCTTGAGGGGTCTTATACTGGATCAGCCAGCTGCCCCTCCTAACAGTAAAACTGCCCCATTTTTTTCATCTTGACTTCAGAAGTTATACTACTGAACGCATTTTCCAATTCAGATCTTCAAAAATATAATTAGGGATTTTTTAAACCATGCATATCCAAGAAGGTAAAAAGATATTCCTAACTGTTCTAATTCTGTCTCAACGGGGGGAAAAAAAACAAACAAGAAAACTCCCTAAAATCACAAAGGAAGAAGGAAGCACAATTAAGCAACATTTGTACCTTGATAGTTTTAACCAGGTTAGCAGTGCTGTTTGCAACTTCCTTGGCAGACTGCACAAAGTGTCTCTTGGCAACAGGATTTGCTGTTTTTGATGAAGCAATGCGACAAGCATTGCACAGAGCACTCGTGTGTTTGGCCACGATCGTGGCAGCTGACAGGACCTGCAGAAACCAGCACAGAACAGGCACAACGTCAGAGGGGCGGGACAGTAACCACACTGCAGCTCTGCAGCGTCCAAAGCCAGGCAGCAGAGTCAAACCACAATGCCTTTGACTGGACATGAACAAAGCAAAGGCCCGTGGCCTGACAGGGATGGGCTCCCTGCAATCCTCTGCAATCACCTGCGATGGGCTGCTCGCTGGATCGACCAGGTTCTGGCACGCCATCTGGATCGCTTGGTTGGCACGGGCAAATTGAATTGGGTCAACGAGGCCCTGCTGACCAGCCTGGCTGTTTGGATCTGAGATACCCACCAGGTAAGCAGCCTAGAAATGGAGAAAAGAAGAAAGCAATCCTAAGAAATCATGCTAAACCTGTCTCGGATCTCTGGTAAGCTGGCCATATGTCATAGCACATGGTGGTCAGAGATTATTCAGAGATCATACTGTGAAATACAATTACCATTTGTTTTTAGCAGTACATCTCTAGAATTCACTGAAACCAAGAAAACATACCCTTACACTTCAGAAATTTAATTAGTTAAAACAAAACTGCCCACTCTTTAGACAGCTGCTATCCCTGAAAACATGACTTGCCACTTGCACAGCCAATAGAGAGAGCTTTAATGGTGACAGGTACTGACAAATTATTTACTGTATTAGCCATGGTTGGAGGTGGTGGGATTTTTGTCAAGACTAGAAAAGCAATCCAGCAAAGGCACTTCTGCTGAGTGCAGGTCCCATCAGGCCTGCAGCTGCTGGTCTCACTGCAGCTCAAGGTGTCTGATGGCCAACCTTGCCTCCTCTCTCAGTTATAAGTTTCATGCCTCTCAATGACGATAACTTATCTGAACTGTCACAAGCGTATGTAAAGATTTCTTATATTCATTACAGATACAATTATCTGTCACGTCAGTATGCCAGTAAGGTAACTCAGAGTTAAATGTGGAGGGGATTTAGTCCATACCAAGGCATTACATGTTTGGGGAAATCAAGAAGAGGTTTTCAGATGCAGAGCACAATCCCTCACAGCCAAATCCTTCACCAAGATGACCGTGTCAGCTCTCTGTAGTTCACGCAGTTACCAGACCAGTGAAACCATAGAGATCAGATGCTAATTTGTTGTAGCAGCTTGAGAATTTTGGTTATTCCAAAAGTATCTGAACAGCTGAAACAGGTTTCTTAGTTCAAATGTCTGAAATTTGTAGTGCTCCTTAAGAACTTTCACAAACTAGAACTTCATTCATTAATTTTAACTGTAGCTGCTTTTTTGTGCATTTCTCTATGATATAATAGTTCTGAGCTTGAGCTGCAAACATGAATTCCATATGCTGCAGCTTTGCTTTATCCTCAGCAAAGCTTCCTTCTTGATGTCATTTCCCTTCCTTAGGAAATATGCATAGAATTGCACTCTGCTCCTCCTGCAGCATGTGCAGTTTCTGTGGATCTACACAGAACACACCGTGTAGTACAAAGTCATCATTTGCTTGACCAGAGGGAAGTAAATTTCAGATTTACAAACCCACAACACGAGCTTGCTAAAAAATAAAACCGTAATTGCTTTATAGCCTTCAGTAGCTTACCTGAGCTGCTGCCTCTGTGAGGCCACAAAGAGCCTTGGATGCAACTCCAACACATTCTCCAAAGACTAAAAGATCTCCAGTTTTTGCATTCTGGGAAATGCCCGCCATTGATTCTCCAAGAACCTCAGAAATTAAAAAACAAAGTTATCTTCCAAATATGCATCATTACCACCTAGAGGCAAGTGACTGCTGGCCTGAAACCTATTTTGGCCCACAAACCTCCTGGACTTGGCTTCCAGAAATTTTAGATGTCACTGAAGTGGGCACATTCCTCTGTGTGGTGTGAGGGATCAGGCACGCACGCCAACACTGGACTGACAGGGAACATAAGCACTACTACAGCTCAAATGACTAGGAGGGTACAGAATTAACTCTCATTAATTTTGCTGTCATCTATTAGCCATCACAGCTAACCTGACACTCGGTGCGTTCCACAGACTGCAGAACAGGACCTGACAACCAGTCCTGCAAATGCTGTTGACACATCCAGGATCATCTTTGACCCCAAACTCACTGAAGCTCGGTGTAAATGAAACTGCACCTAGACTTCTGGAACCATCGTAGTGTGAGAATGCACACGAATTCAGTTCACTTGGCTTTAAAATTCAAAATGAGCTCTGACTGCAGTAGAGCATTAGATGCAAGATCACACACACCCCTTAGGTACTTTCTTTTTCTTTTAGAGAAGGAGGAATATGAGACAATTCCAACACATCAAATAATAAGGACACCAAAAGCCAGCTTCAAAGGAAGATGTGCAGCATGGTTCAATTCAAAGTAACTTAAGAGGTTTCCCCCAGGTTTCCTGACGTGCTGGGGTGTCTGGACTGCTCAGACATTTGGCAAAGCTGTTCTGCACAGAATGATACAACGAGATTTCATTGCCAAGCCTCCCATTGGGATGTTCTAACATAACTGCAGTCAAAATACAGCACCTCAAAGTACGACATGCTGTCTAGTGCACAGGAGAGGGAGAGAGGAGAAGCTTTAAGAGCATTGTGCACCAGTCACTTAATTGAAAATTTCTTACTGAGGCAATACACCTTCTAAGTGACCAAAACCTGAAATTACCTCTAAGAGACCTATCTCAGGCAGAGTTTATCAAAGAACGCAGCAGACATTTTAGCTATAAACACTGACTGCATCTCTAACATCCAATATGCATGTGGAAACTTCTGAAAATCCAAACACACTGTATAATTGGCACAGAAGTGGGAAAAAGAAATTACCTTTGAGTTTTCCATTACACCCTCAATACAATCAAAATATGAGAGATCGCTCACAGGTTCATTTGGGTTATCCAGCATTCCCTTAACTGTCTGAAATAATGAAAGGAACTGATTATTGACAGAGTCTGAAATACTGAGCTGAAAAGAACACAGACCATCACACCTATCCTGCTTATCCCAGTGTAATCTTACACCTTTGTCCCCAGCAAGCTGCCAAAGCGGCACACTCCCTGAGCGTGTGCCATGCAGCAAACCCCACCCGACAGGAACTGAGCTGTGGGAACTCCACGTTTGTGCACCACCGATCTGTTGAAGTTCAGGCTACTGTGGTTTATCTTGTGTTTGTGATGAGTGATATACGGTCAGAGATGCTCAGCTGACATGAAGCAATCTGTCAGGTGTCAACAGTGTAAAACATTTTCAGTAATATTTTAAATTTCATAAACAAATTTAAAAGAGTGGCAAGAAAAACAGCTGCCATTTGTTGAGCACTGTCTGGAAACACAAAGGGTTATTACCAAACTGGGTAACACCCACCACCTGCCTGCCTCTTACACCATCAACAGACTCCCCCAACATAAGACAACTTTCTGTCAGAAGACTATGTATAGTTGGGTTTAATTTCTTTTTCTGAGGTGATTCTGAGTCCTGGAAATAACAATGTGCCAATCAGTCATATATTCATTGAGAAGAATGAATGCAATTAGATAACAAAACTTGTAAAAAGCTGCAAAACGCAGGAGGCTAATTCTTTCATACATAAAAGTATCTGTAGCACATCTTTTTTTCAAGTTTGGAGGAACACTATTTTACTGCCAAATATCATGCAGAAAAGACTTTTAATCCTTCTGATGAAAATGAAATCAATTAAGTAGAGGAAGATACTGGCAGCCGTATCTGACATTTGCCTTCCACCTAAAGGAAATCAAGGCATGATTTTAAACACTTGGACTTTTCTCGTAAGACAACTTTTAACATTAAGATACACCTACAGTATTTTTAACAGCTCAGCTATTGCTTTGTAAAAGTCTAACTTAAAGCCTTACAGCAATTAAAAAAGAAAAAGGTGATGTGAAGATGTGGTGTCTAGAAAGCAATTTCCAGTTGTCTCTTCTGTCTGTCAGTTCTCACAGACATTGCAGCAACTCTTCATGTTGTGCTCTATTAAATAACAACTTGAAAAGCAAACAAGGTTCCTACAGCACTTGCACTTTTTCAGAGACAGAGGCCCTCAGAATATAAGGAACACAATGGCAAAACACAAGCCAGCACAAACTTCCCACTAACATACATTTGCAATTACTGCAACACCCGTGTTACTCTTTTCAGCTGCAATTCTGGGCAAGTTTAGCTGACTCGTTGGAGGTTAGACAATGAGGTCCTCTCTCAAAACAGTCTTCCAGAGTTTCCAGAGAAGAACACAGAGAATATTGACAGTCTATCAAATCCATGCTGAGACAAACTCTTGCTACAGAAACAATGATTTTTAGTAGTTAAGAAGCCCTGGAAAGACTAGGAATAGTGCACGATGAGTTGGGGAAATGAAGGGAAGAGGCAAAAGTTTAATCATTGTAAAGAGAAAAGTTAAGACTTCTAAAATTTCATAGGTTCTTCCAGTCACTTTGATTTGAGTCTCCAGTCTGATTTCAGGACTGTATGCTTTTGCCTTGGTTTCCCTTTTTCCAGAAATTAACCTAGTTCCATATACCCAGGCTTTTCTTGCTAACTCTCCCTCTCTGGGAAGTTCAGGGTGCTACAGATCTTCCTTCTGCCCTTTGCTGGCCCTACTCACAATCCATGCCAGTACACACAATCCTGTGCTATTGGCACAGAACTCCCTGCAAGGACTTCTTAAGGCTATTCTGTCCTACATTTCTCCTTTAAGCTCTCAGTTTTCTGTGGCTCATTAGCTGGAAATTCTCACCTTTCACATCCCTGCTGTTTCACAGATCTCTCCCCATTAGTCTTTTGGGAAGTCCTGAGAAATAGCATTTCATTCCCCCTGCTTGCTCCTTGACATTACTGCCCGATTTCCTAGTTTCTATTTCTTTCTTTGGACTTGCTGCCGCTCCCTCTGCCAAAGGAAGAACACTTAAGAAGCTAAGAATTCAGAAGGACAAAGCAGCTCCTAGAGGAACTCCTACAACATTTTGGGATGACAACCATGGACTTGCATGTTAAGAAAACTCACAATATCCTGGAATGCACTGCAATGACCTTTGTATCCTTTTGATACTAAGGGCTAGAAATAAAAAACTTAACGGTATTTTATGCTCTCGACACAGGCCAGTCACCCCTTGATGTTTTGACCTTGACAGTAAACAACAAACATCTCGTTTAAATGAAAAGATGTTATTTCATACTACTGAAAGTGGCCCTGTCTGTCATCAGTGGCATCTTGGAATTAGGTCTTTCAACTGACCCACTATTTAGCCAGCCAAACATTTCACTCAGGATCAAGAACGTACCTTGCACGAGCCTGTATTGACACACACGTCACGGTTTGATAGGGAAGGCAGAAACAAGGCATTCAAAATCTACACTAAGAAAGGTCAAGGTAAAAGATGGCAAACATCACTCTAGAGTGGGATGTCAGTAACAACATCCTGCAAGTGGAAAAACCAAGATACTGCAGCTCCCTCCAGTGCACTGGTGGTAGTAGAAACATCCATCTTGTCCTGATTCTTCCTTAAGTCACAGTACGTATGAATAATAGGGACTAAACTGTACCTTTGGAGGGCAAGAAAGAGGAGGTGGGGACAGGGTAGCAAATTTCATTCTGGCCAAAACTACAGGATGTTTACATGGGTTCCATGCTCACCTCACATACAACTAAAATCCTTGCCACAGATATCAAGTGAGAAGACAGTGACAGGAGCTAGTCAGACAAAGAATACAAAGGAAACAAACATTTGGGGCTCACTTTTAATTAAAAGAACTTTTGAAATATAGTAATACCTCCAGTTCTCTGAGTGCATTATCACATTCCTTCTGCCCGGGAGCTTGCTGGGTGCACAGTGTGATGAGCTGGTTTATACTCTCAGTCACAGCTCTAGGGAGAGTAGGAGGAAAAAAGGTGGATTTTTAAAGTTGAACTATTCCTCTTAGTAAAACTTTAGTCATTAACTATACACTGCATAAAGATATAAAACTTGGATCTTCTACTACCTGGCTGATCCCAGCAGCCAAACTGGTGGCACCTCTGGGAAAACACTGGTGACAAAGGACAGAACACCATCTGGCAGCAGGCCAAGGCCAACACATTACACTGGCACAGCAACAGAGTGTAGCTGCTAAAAGGTATTTCAGCACTTCTCCAGGTCTGACATTATCTGAATCATTTCTCAACTACCACCCCAAAAGCCCCAAAGCAGACAGAAACAAGTGGCTGATATGGAAAACAATGCTTGAATATAAAGTAAATGTTATTTACCCTTCTCTAGCAAAGTCTTATGTCTTGTCTGACATACGGTAATACACACACACAATCCTGCTATGTATATTTCTTTAGTCTGTTACCAAATCGTTTTTCTTCTCTGTAACTAATAACTGATATTCTCCCATAGGTTTATACCCACAGAGAACAAGTTATGCTAAGGCATTATGTTCCTGTGGGAGTTCATAGCTCCTGGACATACAACAGTCACTATCTGTCTTTCTGATGAATGCTCTGATAATAGGCAAAATTCATTATAACTACATTCATTTTAGACTCATTACTAACAACCCAGGAACATGGCATCTAGAAGAAGAGAAAATCAGTGAAATTGGAGTGCATGGAGAATATGCTTTACTCTGGCTTTGAAAACTGAATGGCATTTGCATTACTTTCCCTTTCAGAAAACAGGCACTCGATAGCGTATCAATAACATGATTACCTGGATGGATGGTATCCTACTGTTACAAAAGGAAACAGGATGTGCTTATTACATGTGTTATGTTTATGTTAAATTCCAGGGCAAAAAGAATGGAAACTAACAGACATACTTGTTTAACTGAGACTCCTACTCTTTTCAGCAGCTTTGGTGTCCTTGTGGAGGACCTGGTGTGTTCACCTGTTGAACATCAGTAATTTCTATGCATCAGAAAATACCATTGCATACAGACATAGGAATAAATGACAGAAATTGAAAGTTCTGTTCACTCCCAGAGAAACTTCACAGAAAAATATCTTGTCTTCTGTTGATTGTAATCAGAAGCTCAATTCATACTGACTCAGAGAATATCAGCAGTTGAAGAGAGAGAATTATCAGCTTTGTAGAGGATGCCACATGGTCTCATGAACATCATTATTACACACCAGGTACCTGTACCAGGAATCCATCCAGTGTACAATCATTACTCTGAAAACCACTTGGACACAGTAGAACCAGGAAGGTGGCTCCTCAAACACCAATCCCAGAGGGGAAGAGGACTGCTAGGACTCTAAAGGCCACATCTGTTTTCATCAAATACAACACATAAATACTTGGACCCTACAGGGAACTCAGCCAGCGCTGCAGTCCTGTCAGAGGTGGTCAAGAAAAATGCCTCCACAAGGAAGACAAAGCTACTGAAAACGCTGAAGTGTCTATTACATCTGGAGAAAAGGGGGAAGAAAGCAAAACAAACCCAACAAAAACCCAAGACTAATCACAGTACCATAGATGATGAGAGAAAAATGAGAAGAAGAGCTATCTTATAATAAGGAAGCTGTGCCTCTTTTTTCATTTTCATGAGAAGAGAGAAAATAAAAATATTTGACCCTGATCTATCATAGCAAGGAAAGAACAGAGCCCTGGCAAGCTTGTCCCAAGCCAACCCAGAGGATCTGAGAAGGGAAATAGTGTCCTTAGCACCTTAAACACAAACTGAGAACTGGTGCAGTATTTACTTCACGCAGGTATGTGTTGTCTGTGTAAGGTCTCACACGTGCACACACACAGAACAGCTGAAGGCTTGACCTGGCTCACCCCCCTTTTTCTATTACATGCTTCCACAGAGGGAATACCAACCTGGCAGGAACTTACAGCTACCTGGATTTCACTGGGGACACTAAATTCCTCTGCACTCCAATCAGGAATGCTCCAAACCTAAAGCAGAAATCTGTAGCAGTTTGATACTGCAGCAGTAACAAAATCTCATGCAACTCCTTCACTTTTAAGCAGCCTGCCTTTTGGTTATCTAAAATTATCTTATAATTTTCATAAATGCTATTTATTTCCAGAGAGACATAGAGATAGATGTAATATTTTTTTAACTAAATATGATGAAGTAAACTAGTGTAAACTCTTAAGGAAGCCCTTTAGTGAGGGAGTGGATTTATAATCCTTAAAGTAGGGGTATGCTCCACTGAAGCAATGCAGCATCTAACCCTTTCAAGCATTCCTGATCATACACACATGCACACTGTTAGTGACAGGTAGCTACAATATGATTTTCAAACACATTCTATATAAGAATATTATTAAATTCCTTTTCTTTCAGGGATTGAGAGGCTTAATATTAACTATTGCCTTGTCAGAACACAGATGGTGAGAAAACAGTAGGTAAAATACACAGGTTCCTTTCAAAAACCAGGCCAAGTCTTCAAATGCTGGTTCCTATTTCCACCAAGGGTAACCAGTTATACCAGTTGAGGAACTACTCCAACATAAGATACTTTCCTCTGGCCTACTTTCATTTAATTAGAACTACAGGTTCCAACCACTCAGTTAACTGTCAACAGCAGAAGAATAGATAAGCACAATAGAAATACCACCGAGAAAAGCAAGTATCACAGAAAAAGCAAGCAACACATCCTTACCTTGCTGCTGCTGCTAAGAGGTTCTTGGCATTAGGAGCTCCAGGATCAACAGACAGAGACTTGGCAGCCAGCAACAGCTTGCTGGAAGCCATAGAGATGCTCTTGAGGTTACCTATGACTTGGATCTGGTCCTCTTTAGTCTGGAAAGCCACAGCAGCATAACATTAAGTACAAAATCAGCAATAAAGAGAATGTGCTAAAATCACATAAGGAAACCCAGTTTGCTTATCCACCTGAAACCACTGACACATGTGAGCCCAGAGAAGGATGGCCCAAGCCTCTGTTCACCCAGACAGGTGCCTCTAGCTTCACTTACATAACAGAAAAAGACCCTTACAACAAATAGCTGGGCTTCTAACAATGGTAGCATTCACAAATGAGCAATGGAGAAACTTTACTACTTGTTGAACAATGCTTTTGTTGTCAAGACTCTTATGTGTCTCTGCCTGGCACAATTGCTTCACATTCAGTGTACGCTCTCTGTATTCTGGCACCCTCTGTGCAGCCCACAGGCTCTCTAGCATCTAACTGGGATTGCTCACACAAAAATATCTCCTCCATGAAAATAAGTTTCTATAAGCCTACTTCGGTCAATATTCTGACTTGGATGTTCTATTACTTCTTTTAAGCCATTGCTTGAAAAGGGAAACCTGCATTTAAATATAGTTACAGAAGAGTATTGCATTTTCACAGCAGATAGCTGTGACTAGATTCTTCTGTCAATGATCAGTAGAAGTGAACCCATTTTTTCTAACAGTCTGTTCATGGTTTTATGTAAAGAGCTTGCATATTCAGCTGATATGAATAGCTTTTACTCTGTATTTACTACATTCTACTTCCTCCCTACCCCTACATTTTCCTAGTCACCCAAAATATCTGGTATTGCTTCTGTTCAGGCCAAATAACTACACACAGAAGGCCTTCTCTGTTGAAAGATCAGCCACTAATAACTAAGATGGTTACCATCCCCTGTGTCAGCAGGATAAGCATATTCACAAGGGCCACAAGGTCATCAGCAGCTGGATTCTCATTTCAAGCAGCTATTTACAGTATCATTTCTACCTCTGCCTTCACTGAATTCCCTCAAACAAAACATTCTAAAAGTCAATGTGGTCCACAGCTAAAGAGACAGTCAGGTACCTCAGTCCTACTCGCTTTCAGACAGTCAGCTGTATATGGAGCCTAACTCACTTCACACATCTGGAACCTGAATGATGAAGTTCTGATGGACAATAACCACCAGCCACTGTCACATCTCTCTACTCAGCTCTATCTACAAAGTATCTGCTCTAGAGAGACACTTCATAAATGACTTCAGAGGACGGACACACGCAGGACCTTCTGGCCATTCTCCTTTGGCAATCATTTCTTAGGTTTGCAGGGTCCTCCAATGACGCAGGGCAAAACCACCTGCAGATTCTTTTCTCTGCAAGTCCTCCCATCTCTTCTGATACACAATTCCTTTCTCTATGCTGACATTTGTTATGCTAAATCATTGCCAAATGACCAATTACTGTAGCTCAGTGCAACTGAACCCAGTGAGATAAACTGAAGGTGGTATCTCCAACTTCAAATGGGTTCCTAGACTACCAGGAATAAGCTTGGCCACATGTGACAACATTCCTGATTGTTAGAGTTCATCAGAGTAGAACTCTGCCAGATTTTAAATCACTGAACACAAGTCCAAGTGCTTGGTGTCAGATCCAAGGATGGCATTTCAGGCAGCCCTCTTCAAATGCTTGCTCCACTCTGTAGCAGGTGCACAGCACCACAGAGCAATAGCAAAGCATCTTTTCCTCCATCTACTTAACGCATTTCAAAAGTAGCCAAGAAAGGTGCTACATTTTGAACAGTGTTCATATAAATTATGCTCCATGGTAGTTCCACCGAAATAGAAGCAACCCTTTCCACAAGCTCAGAGGCTCAGCACACCTTTGTACCTTCAGATATGCAGTTCAAATTAGTTACCAAACTACACAGAGGAGTACGAAGTCGTATTTCTGACTGGACACGGGAACAAATACCAACATCCTGTGGAAGATGCAAATGCTGAGTTCTCTTCACTCCAGACAACCAGTTCCAGATGACTCCCTCACAACAAACATCTCCTGTCATCTCTGGATAGGCTCACACCAGCATGCACTCTACTGCTGCATAAACAATGGACTGCACTGCCAGAGGTTATGGCCAAGATTATCCCTCAATTAGCATGATCAAGAACTTACTTGTGCTTGGCCAGCCATTTCAATACCAGCATCAAGAAATTCATCAAAGTCATCACTGAATTTCCCAGAGGCTGCAGCCAGTTCTCCACTTTGGCCCCGTGTAGCATGGACAACTTCTCCAGCTGACTGATTCAGGTCTGCTGCTGCCTGGTTCAGTTCACTCTGAGCTTCCTGAAATGACTTAGAACTTGGAGGTAGCTGTAAGAGACAAAGTTCAGTATTTTATTGACTGTCACAGCACACCAGCCTTTCATGAGTGGAGAGTTCAACACATGTTGAGAACACCAAATGCAACTGAGTAGTGAGTTGCAACTATGGGACAGCTGTCAACCAGAAATCTGTCCAGCAGCTTAAGTCCTGCTGCTTCTCTCAAGGGACAAACAAGTCTGTAAGCTTTTCAAAGGACACAAGTATTGGCAGCTCTTCAGAACCAGTTTGGTAAAAAACCCTGGTTTTATCAAAAGGCATTGCACAAACATATCAAAATACAATTCTTCCTTCATTCACAGGATAGCAAGGTCACTGGTGGAGGCAGGAAAAAAAAGCTGTTCAAACAATGTAACCTTCTGGCAAATTACAGTGCAAAAAGGGTTTTGTGACACGGATACAATTAAACAAAGTAACAATTCTACTCCTTGCACAAAATGACCAAACATTTTTTGACAGATCACAATGCTCCTTCAACTGAATTGATCACTTCTAGGTGGGAGATGACCTATAATTTTCTAATTTTCATATTCTTCAGAATGTTAAGTCATAGCTGCCATTTTCAAAACCAAAAAGTTAATACCAATCTATGAAAATAATTTTAATAATTATATAATTTAATAATTTTAATATTGCCTTCACAAGCCACAGACACATTTCACCTTGCCTATAAAACTAGAAAAACAGTGTTTCAGTCTAAGTAGCAGCTGCCTAAAGGTGCATAAACTTAAACACAGCTTACATGAAGTATACATGTACTAAGTAATAATTTGACACATGAGCAACCCAGATCTGCTGTTCAGTTTTCTGAAATTTATTTCCATGTTAAAAGCCATCTTACCGAATCAACAAGGAGCTTCTTGCTGGATTCTCCGATACTCTTTAAGGCCACATCCACATCCTTTTGTCCAGGCAGACAATTCACACAGTTATTCAAGGAGTGAGACACTGCTTTTGCCACCTACAACGCACAAGTGAACACATTCACACAGAGAGGCTTAAGTGCTCATTAATAGGAGGCACAGCCTCTACCCCATAGCCAGCAATTCCTACATTCTGACGCTCACAGGGCCATTTTTGAGGCTTGCAACTTTCCCAGTTTGCTGCCCTGCAGTCTGTTTTTAGGCTCATCCATTTGATAGGACAGTGTTGGCAGGGCAGCCCCACAATTGCTCCTGGCACCTGGGATAAAGGCTGCAGCACTGCAGGAAAGGGAATGCCCCTGAAGTTATCTATATACTAATCACAGGAATTTGTTGCGTGCTACTTTACAAAGTTCTGATTAAAACAAAGGTATCTTCATAAGAAATTATTTACAATGCAGGCCAATTCTAGAGCTTTTCAAACCAGAAAAAATCAACCTGTCACTTTTTAAAGTATTCAGATGCAGTGGTGCCACATATGAAGAAAATATGCACTCACTTTTTGAATATAACATGGATATAGATCTTTTATTTGAAAATTATGAGTTTAACGACTGTCTCACTTTTGCAATCAAGCAGTCTCCTCATATACGTTGTGGGTAAAAGCACAGAGCTGCATCTTGGTATATTTTTCTAAGAGATGACTAAAATACCATACTTTTTACCATCTGCATTGTTTAACATAGGCATGATGTTACTGTCTGAGAGCTGTTGAAAGGAACAGAAAGTTGACATGCCTTGCAGCCTTATTTTCTGTCGTTCTCTCTCCTTATTTAATGCTGATTTGGAGTAAATTCACTGGGTGTTTGACAACTCATGCAGCTGCTCAAGTCCCAGCTTACCTGGGCTAATCTCTGCTGACTGTCTGTGTCCCCCGGGGCAGCCAGGGCCTGCTTGGCCTCCTGAATCAGCATGGCAGAGCCTTCCATGACATCCCTGGCTGAATCCAGCATCGCGTGTGCTGCCACAGGGTCAGTGGTAGATGCTGCAACCCCTCGTGCTGCCTGAGCCAAAGTCTTCAAGGCCTGAGCAGTTTCTCTGGCAGCAACTCCTATGGTCAGATATCACCAAGTACCCTATTATTAGTACCCTTAAAGACAATCTTTGTATTTTATGACATGATCTTGCAGGTAACAATCCTACTGCAAAATAACACTGCAAATGCAATTTAAAAGAAAATCTTCAAACAGGAACACATTTGAAATACACAGTATCATTTGCTTAGAGAAATGCCTGTAGCGAAGCCATAAAGTAAATGTTATAGCCCAAAGACCACATTCTGGGCACAGCTCTCTACACCAGTGACTACATCTTAGTGAAACACTGAAAAAGAAGAAAAGCTAAAACCTGTAGATGAGGAAAAACTCATACTCCAAGCTATGGGGGAAGTGATTGTCTGCAAGAATGGTGTACAGGAGTTCAGAGCCACAGCACAACAATAGTTTAATTTCAAGCAATCAAAGAAGAGTTTATTAGGAATGATACAACTTAATATAACCTAACATCACTGTGAGTAAAAACACATAAAAATAACTGAATGAAGTCAGAGAAAGGATGCAGTAAAATTACTTTCTGTGGTCTGTCTGGCCAACGTTAAAGGACATCTATCAGCTCCAGTGCTAAGGTGTAGGTCTATGTGAATAACAGTCTCCTTCTTCTATTTAGGAAATTACTGAAAAAGAACTCATTGCTTTGTAGGGTTTCCTACAACCTGATGATAAGAGAGCTACTAGATTTAGCTATTCATTATCAGCTGCAAGTATCTGTACTCCCTTGCCTGACACTCAGTGCCTACTTCTGCATAGCTATGTGATAGAAACATGAGCCATCCTGATGCAACTCCATCTGCTTCAAATGAAAGTAACTGTAAGTTCTAGAGACCAGATGCAATTATAACCAATGAAGTGATAATTGCCATAATGTATTTTATCAGTAACATTAGAAAAAAATCTTATGGGAGCATTTGCAACAACTGCTTTCATTTCTATCAGAAATAAGGACACAGAACATTTTAACATCTACAAGTAAACTTTTGTCCCTCCTGCAGAGCATTTTTCTTATTAAGGTGTTTTTTGTTTCTAAAAGTACAGGCGCAAAAATAAACTGTAGAATCTGTGTGCCCAGCTTCCCTGCTGGCTTTACCTCAAACTATGCAAATGTGCTCAATGAATCAGCCAGAGCAGCTGCATTGCACATGTGACCTGGTAACACCTAGGAAGAGATGCGGTTCTGAACGTCACCAAGCTGCCCAATATGTTCGCATCCTGTCGCTTCAAAACATATCCAAGGCACCCTTTAAACCTTCTGTAAGGACACAGGAACATTCCCAGTGGCACTGACCTTTAAAGTGCAATACATTTTAGTTCTGCCCTTCACAGAGTTTCAGTGGCACATATTTACAAAAACAACAGATGTCCCAATCTATTCTCATTAAAGACAGAGCAGATTGCATCACTGTTCTTTTATGAAGCACGAGTCACACTCACAATTCTTAGTAACTTACCACAATTCACTACAAGTTAAAAAATATGGAGTCATTCCTTGATTAAAGTAGTCTATGATAAGAAAACCTTTCATCAAGTATTTGATGGAAAGCAGAGGTTTCACAGAGCCATTCTGAATAAACCAGTACCTGTGTAGTGCTCGTTGCCCTGAGCAGCACAAGTTAACAACTGGGCCATTGAAGAACCGACTGCTTTGGATGTGCTTCCCAGGTCCTGAGTGCATTTCTCGAGCTGTAAAAAATTGCAAAGGACAAAATACTTCGTTTAAGCTGAACGAAAACACACTTCTTTTTAAACAGCACTACAAAATCCCTCATTCCACAAAAACCTAAACTTTCACCTCAGCTACTGAATACACACATAGTTTTTCTGAAACTTTGACTAGCATGTTTTCCCTGTTCAGGATGAAATAAATTAACATATTAGGTAGTGTGAGCAATAAAACTATTTTATAATTAGCAATGGAAGTAAATACCTTCATCTAAGAAGGGCTTTTTTTTCCCCCAAATAAACCATTTCACTTTTTAAGCCTACTAGCTGTCCTGAGTTCTCATTGTTGTCACTACTGAAAAGAAATTATTTTTACAAGACTGAAGCATTACTGTTACCAAATTGTAATGGGTACACTAGAGAAGGAGGCCCTACAGTCCTATGAGTAACTCTGCTACAGAACATACTTCTGGTGTAGTAGTAACACATACTCTTTTTAAGAGAATCAATGTAAAATCCTATCAGCATCATCATTATCCAAAGCCTCATGACTTGTTTTGCCTCTAATATTTAAGTTTTTTAACAGCTAACTTTGTTTGTTTGTTTTTAAATGAAGAACATCCTTCCTCAATTACAGTTTCTCCTGGGAGAGGTTTTAACTGTCCATCCACAGCTGCCATCTTCGCATCTTGCAGTTCATTTTTGAGTGTCTGGACTGTATTCAAAGCAGAATCGATTTCCATTGGGCCACAAGCTTCATGAGCCTATTTAGAAATCAGATCAGTACCACTGTTAGCAGCTGTAAGCAACTTTCAGAAACAGTAAATGCTTCAGATCTAATCTCGCCCTCCCAAATTATTTCCCTTCCTATTTTAGAGGCCATTGTGAGCTCTCTAAATGCTATACATCATGGATTCCAAACTCCTGCACAGTATTTTCAGCCTATGAAGAGAGTAACATTCTGCTAAGAGGCACCGGGGGGTGAGGTGCACTTGGCTTGTGTACATGTCCCTTCACAGCAGGCAGCCCAGGGACTGAGAAAGTAACTGCTGCACTCTGGACTTCCCTTTTCACCAGTGGCCTCACTGTGCATCATGACCAAAGTCACACTGACCCCCTGACGTGGCAGCCCACATTCATCAGTACGAGATGGAAGTTCTAGCATTAGCTCAGGTGTAGCCACCTCAATGCTACAATCCTGGTTTGAGGCCTCAGTGTACATACACACACAAAAGAGCAGACTTTCCATTTGTACTTTTTTTAAGCCCCACAGGTTTAGAAATCTCTGTGTGAAACACAGAGCCTCCACTTCCCTGAATTCTAGAGATGATGATTCCAGTTCACAATTACAACAGTGAGCACAGCAGTGCTGCAGCTGGGTTCTCACTGGTTTGGTGGGGCATGAGATGTGCTCCCTTTTCCCTGCTCTCCCTCAAATGTAACAGCAGCTCAGAGCCTTGATATGCTGCTCTGTAAACTCTCCTCACATATGTCTGGTATGGAAAGGGTAGCACAAGTTTTTTCAGTTTTCTCGTCACTTCTCCCTCTTCTTTCTATCATGATACAGAGGCCACCTGGGAGCGTGAGCAAAGCGTGCACAAAACACAGCAGTGAGAGGTGAACACTGCCTGAGCATGAGCTGTTCCCTCAGGGGAGACACAAAGCCCTCTTGTTTTAGCTGATTAAAACCAGTATTTACCTACCTTCTGGGAGGCAGTTCGTAGCTCAGCTAAGCTGGTAGCAAGATTCTTTGCACACTGACTGAGCTGCATCGCTGCTGCTTGATCAGTCACTGTGGGGACAGCAGCTTTAGCAGATGCCACCATTTTACTTCCAGGCTGTTCAAGGAACAACAGTGAATGCAATTGATTTTACCAGCTCATTTTCTTTAAAGAAGGCTTAGGATTCAATAAACAAACTGCTTCCTCCATTCACACACATGAGGTTTCTAGATTTTTCTTTAACGACCAGCACATTCCTGCTCCTTAAGCTAGAGCACCTTGTCACAATTCTGTCCCATTTCCGTGTCCTCTGCCACAGGACTCATCTGTGCTTTACTGGGACAATGACTACTCCATTGGTTCCAATGTCCGCCCGAGGCCATTGAGTACTCATGGAGACTACTTAAAATTATTGAAATGTGAAATTCTGCCATTCAGCATTCATGTGATACAATCAGGTCCAGGTGGCAGAGATGGCAAATCTCTCTCTATGTTTCTAAATATTAAGCTCTGCCAAAATTCTTTGAAATTAAAATTGTAATTCAAGCAATGCCTCTACAGAGGGATTACTGCTAATACAATTAAAAGCCTTTGCTGATTCTCATCATCGCCATTGTACACACATACAGCCATAGGGGAGATGGATCAACCATGTGAATGACTCCAGAGGGAATCATCGAGCAAATACTTAAACAGAGTAAGAACATGGTTTGTGATCCCTCTGCCTACACAGGACCATAAAAACCTGCTAACAGCAATCACATTTAAGGCAAGACTAACTGCTGCCAAGTAATGACCATGCCATTACACAGAGAATTGGTTTCTGGTGTTGTTTCTTGTAACATTAACAATAAGCCAATAGTTTTGTTATCAATGATCAATATTATATTTTACTATTTTAAGATGTTTTAGAAAAAGCACACAGTCAAATTTTGTGTTTTGCCAAACTGTCAATCCAGAGCCATTATGCAGGCTAATATCTAAAAAGCCAGGCTAATACTCCCTTTTATTTCTGAGGAATTCTGCAAATTGTTGCTGCAACACTAAGTGTACCTTGCCTAAAAAGATTACATCAGCCTCTCACATATTCAGATCTCTACTCAGAAAGATGCTAAATTCTCTCCAGCTTGTTCTTTAAACTCTTTCCCACAAGGCAAGTGCTACAGCAATGAATGTTGGTTCTCCACAAACATTAGTTTTTCTTGTTACTTTTAACCTCACTGTCAGCAGTTTTCACTCCCCACAGATACAATGTATTTCAACCACTTAACCTGAGGAGCTAAATTCTCCTATCTATGGCTCATAGTTAGCAATGAACTTCTTTACATGGCTCTTAACAGTTTACTGGCTATTTATCACAAATGAAAACATACAGCACTAAAAAAATGCTTTTTGCATCTACTGCAATGATTGGTCCACTTCACCTGAAGGAAATTCTGGCTGGAATTTATTAAAGCAAGCTGGGCACTGAGGTCTTCTGCCTGAGCTTGACTTCCTCTTACACCCTGCACCAACTGAGGAATGTGGTCTGCAACATTCTAAAATGGACAAAAGGAAAAGATTTCAGTAAATAAATAAAAACTCAAAATCCTCTGAAAATAAAACAAGCAGGCTTCCCACTCCCCTTAAAGACAACTGCAGTATTCCTAAGTAAAATACTCTTGTGCTGGCACAGACTTCATTTAGGATTCCATGGAACCAAATTAATATACAATAGGACTTTTTTAGAGATGTTCTCCTTAAGAAGTCTTTATTCAATCTACTTATTAGTTAAAGGCTCCTACAAGACAATCCAAGATTTTTATGCAGAATTGTTTACATCAAGTATTCTTAATTGTTTCCTTTGCATGTTCAAATGCCAGTAGTGCAGGTGATAGATTTTTTCAAGAGAATGTCCTGTTTTCAGAAGAACGTTGTGTTTTGCACACAAGCACCTCAGCCTACTTCTCCTTGGCTTTCAGCAACACAATTCCATAGCATGGCTGGAGCATTTGCAAGCCTATATTGCTAAACCTTTATTCCTGGACTGTCCACATTGTCCATCTGTTTCACAATAACACTTCAGCAGTGCAATACTAAATTACCACCACCACAAAAATGTAAAAAAGCAGATACTGAATCTTCTCTGCTATCTAATAAAGGAGCATCAAGACAAAATTAGAACAAAGAGCAAACAATAGTTATCATGCTGCCGTTTTTTAAAGTTCATACTGAAATAGAAGCGCTCTACAACACAATTCTGAGGTGTACTTGAGCTATCTTATTTAATTCCAACATTTCTTAGGATTGCACCATGACAAGAAGTAATTGCAGAATATTAATGAGGTTTTTAACAATACCGTCTTTAATGGTTTTGTTCTTGTTGCCCACATAACTGCCCTTTGATGCAGAATAAAATCCTTCTGCATTCTATTGTCTTTTGCAAATATGGCTTAAACACAAAAGGGAACAGCTTCTCATCAGACTCTGAATTCTACCTTGGAACTATAAAAATGTGCTTGACTTCAGGCATACCTTGAAATCTGTGATCTTACAGCTTTAACTTGAAGCTAGGAATCATGGTAACCCCACTATAAGGTCTGTAACTTATGTTTTTATGGTGACATTTAAGGTCCCAGTTGCTTGGAGGCAGAACATCAGAATAGCAGATCAGTTTTTAGTTATATAACCAATTATATAACTGATATATTAAATAAGAATTTCACTCCACTACAGTATAAATCACTATTGCTACTCCATCCTTCATTACGGAAAATCCAAAGGTTACCCTTATCCCACAACAGACCTCAGTCCCATTTCACTGCATGTATGATTCAACAGCCCATTTTGATGACATAAAGCTACTCCCCTGCTGAAGATCACACTCATACAGTGAATGCATGGCCAAGGCTTAGAACCACAGTCAGGGAATCACATATTCCTGAGCAACGGGACCCCTCTGTACAGTGCTTCCGGCACAGCTCTGCATATGTTCCATCACTGGCTGATCTGTACCAAAACTTGCAGTAAAAGTACTTACTTCAGGTGAATTGGTTGTTACTCAACAGATACACGCTTGCCAATCTTTTTTCTAAGGTGTGTGCAGGGGTATTTGTAACAGCCAAGTGTTACATGGCACTACCAGTAGCTCAGCTTTGCAAAGCTCTACAAACAGCAATGCAGGGATAATACAGTAAATGAGGGTTCTCCAGAATCCACGGACATGAACATGTGTGGTGTTGGGGGGTTTTTTAAAGCTCCTTTTGAGGTTGCAACAGTATTATAGGAGGTGGTCATCATCAGTTCCCCATAAAGCAAAGAGTTCAAGAGTTATTTGTCATGGGTTGTGCTGTGTTTACCTTGCAGCTCTGCACAAGTTGCTGGTGGGCTGCTGTGTTCTTATTGGAAACAGCTGCATTCTGAGAAGCTGCAATAGTCTGAGTAGCAGCAGCTGCAGCTTGTTTAGCTGCAATCTTTTGAGAAAAAGAAAGTTAAATCAGTGATAAAACTGAGTAATTCAGAGGATGAAACACACATTACAGGTAACTTTGACAGTAACAACATCAACAAATGAATACATTTTATCCCTTAATTTGATTTGCCTTAAGGAAATTCAGCATTGCTCTTCTCTCAAGGTGAAAATGATCTGAACACTGTTACCCATCTCTAATTTGCCAATAAAGAAAAAGGCAGAATTAGAAGCATTCTATGCTCCTACTCTTTCACACTTTATGTTTCAACAGGAGGAAAAGAAGTCAACTACAAACAGCAGAACTGGTCTAAACAATTATCTCCTTATGAAGGCCAGAGAATGCAGGCAAAGTACATGCAGTGCTTCACACTGCTACACTGACACCTCTGACCCAGGACTCAAGGGAGCCAATTTCTGCTGAGATTGCTCTATGGCAAAAACAAAGATCCTAAAATGACCCAGAGATACAGAATACTGGTATTTCTGAGTCTAAAAGCATTGTGAAGACCTTCTTCAAATATCTATGAATATTATTATCAACATCTCCCTATTACAAAATTAAAAACTCAACAATTTATCCAAGGTACTTCAACATATTGTACAACACTAACTGGCCCACTAAATAGAAGCAAGCACAAAGTTTATTACACATTTTACTCCTTTTTAAGGCAGTATATGCTAGAACAGCAAAACAAATAAAATACTCTTTGTATAAAACTTTCTTGCATGTAGTTAGAAAATTACAGGCATCAGCCTTTATTTCCTAAAGTACTCCTGATTTTTAGTGCTAGACAGATATAGGAACTTAATGTATTCGTGGAACATGGTCACCTTATTGCACTTGAATCAGACTAATGTAAAAATCACATCTGCAAACTAGGCATTATGAAAAGTTTCCTTTTTTTATCTGTCTTTTCTTCATTTTAGTTGAGAATGTGAAGATCAAACTTTGCCAACAAGACAAACTTCCATGATATTTTATCCTTGCTGCACAGTAAATTGCCTTTCTCTCTCTCGGCTGAAGTAAAAAGATACATCCATTTCTGCTTCTTGACTCTGGGTAATTTCCCAGTTCAATTGGATATGCTGTGATTCAACTGACTTTGTGCAGAAATTCATATGGAACTCTGTATCCTAGTAAAGCCATCAAGAGATACTGTGTGTAAATGGCACACCATAGAGAGAAATTAACACAGCAACGCAGCAGTGTCAGCTCAGCTGTTTAACTTTAGGACTAAGCCACCATCAAATGCCTTCTGAGTCAAAGCCTTACACCACTTTACCACATCTGTGATACAAGATGCTCAGTTTTCAGAGGACTATGTTATGATATACTGGCATCTCTAATTCTAAGCCTTGTACTCTGGAACTGAGCTTACGGCTACCATTCTCTGCTTAGCACTTTCACTGAAATATGCATTTCTTCTTTCTTGAAATTATCTACAGATACAAATCATCAAAAGGGAGCAAGCTGAAAACACAACACTATCTGATTTCCAACCTCTAATCTGTTGACAATTTTCTTCTTGATGGCATTCTGTGCAGCAGCATTTGTAGCAACCCGCAGTCCCTCTGCTGCTTCTCTCAGACGCTGCTGTTGATCCTCATTTTCAGGATTGGCTGCAGCTCCCTGCATGAAATTTCCAAGCAAAAACTGTAAGTCTAAGTAAAAATTATTGGAGAAAATGTGGATGAACATCAAGTTCACCCATCATTTAAGTTCAGGCAGTGTCTGCTACATCAGCATTCATTCTCCTAAAATTATCATAAGGAAAGTTAGAAGAACACTGAAGTATTACAGAACTTCAAAGCAGAAAGTCTATTTCTAGTGGAAGGCTGTTACTGTCTATGTCTGGTACTTAAGAAGAAGAAAGCTGGACATTTGCTTCATATGCCATGTCAGGTGCTTGGGAAAAAAGCCTTTTTAAACTGCTTCCCCTATGATCTGAAATGATGTTCTTGTATGAACACAGGTTTTTGAAAAAAACCCAGTTTTTAAAATTCCCAATTAAATATGTCTTTCAGTAACCGCAGTCCAAAACTTGAGGTTTAACACAGTAGGTTTTCTCCATTTGAAGTCTGAGAAAGTACTGGAAAGTCAAGGATAGGCAGCCAGGCATGCAGGCCTTCTAGAGTCCCAGCAGAATGGCTGGCCCTGCTGCTGTAAAAATCATTTCAGTGCAGGATCTAGAACACAATTCAAAGGACGTATTCCTCCCTAGCAGATTGAAAGAGGTTTCCAGCACAGAAAAGAAAGAAAAGCTGAGATATTTGCCACTCTTACGAGAACGAGGAGGGAGGGATGTGGAGGGGAACAACACAGGAGAGACTCCCCAGGTGGAGGAAACTTAGACAGAGGGGAGCTGCTTTGTAGTGACTCCAGTAAGAGATTGCTGTGGTTCTGTTGTTCCATCTGCACTGGCACAAGACCTTACACCATGGCAGGGCTCAGGGCTGGTGGTAACTGCCCTACATGGCTTGAGTCATGACCACCATGCACACAGGAAAGCAAAAGCAGTGCAAGAAGATCTTTTAAAACCAAAAAAATCTAGGTAGCTAATAAATTGGTTTTTGGAATGTACCTAGGGTAAGTCATTAAGAGCCAAACTTTCACAGGGTAAGATAAACCATCTCTATTCTTAGCCAGGTCCTATTTATAAATCCCACATACCATCTCTTCTTTGTGTATAGCCTTACAATTTTAAGCTGACAGTTCGTTTTCCTGGTACCTTTGCAGCTTCAACCATGCGGGCTGTGGAATCTGCCAGGAGCTTTGCAGCAGCCAGAAGCTTCTTGGAGTTCTCCATGTCAATCTCTGCTTCGGCATCAGACCTCATGGCATTGACGAGATCAGAGGTGGCCTGAGCCAGCACCCTGGCCTGCCGCACCATCTCACCTGGGGAGCACAACTGCATTTTTACCTTCTCCTCTCTGCATTTCAGTCTTGGTTTCAAAATTCAGCACCGTTTCACAAGGCAAAAATGAAGTTACATTTGCTGAAGTATTTTTTTACTTGAAAATAATACACATATAGTTCATATAACTTGAAAGTTTCATAAACAAATCTTGGATCACAATATAAATGACAGAAACCACTATAGTGGAGATTAAGAAAAAGAATGCAGTATTTACAATCTAGATAGTAAGACAAAACCACACAATCAGTATTTTTAGCTAATTCTGAATATACAGTTCAAGGAAACTCCTGTCCCAGCAAAGACTAATAATTTTGATTTCAAATCACAGTCAAGATTTCACTCCTTAATAAAAATTACCCAGCCTTCTCCTATGTTTTTGGGGAATTCTCTTTTGTATAATATAAATTGAGAACTTTGTCAGAAGACGCTTAGCATCATTAAGATGGTTTTGACCAAAACCATCTTCTTTCTTGTTCTAGAAGCTGCACTTGTTAGAAACATCTCAGAAAAAAAAAGCAGAAGTAAGCTTAAAAACCTACAACAAAATCTATGCATAATAAAGCCAATCACTGTGAAGTATTCGCCCAAGTGCCTGTCTTCATATTTGGAGATGAGAAATTGCTATACAATTCTATGAAGTGAAGCAGTGGCAGAAAACAGGTAAAATATTACAGTGTTCCTTGCGCATGGTATTGATTGTTTTCACAGGACATTTACTCTGTCTAGCACACAGCTATGTGCACGTTGCTGATTTATGTTATGGGCTGGATCACTACCCATCATGACAGCATTAGCTTAGAAGGAGAGCACACGTCAGAGCAGGATTTTTATTTCCTTGACTTGAAAAGTACACGTTTGAATTGTGGGAAGCTACTGCTCCTTGGAGGAACTTACCAGCATCTCCCATGGAGCTGAAGATGCTCTCGGTGACACACATGATGGTGTCTGTGGCCTGGTCATAGCGTCCGATGGGCTCCCCCCTGCTGGCGAACTGGCGCACGTGCTGCAGGAGGTCATTGAGGGCCTGGCTGACGATGCTGGCAGCCGCACTGACCTGCTTCAGTAACTCGCTGTCATCCGTGGCAGCCTGGCAGGCCCGCACACAGTTCTCCACAGAACGGTCCACCAGCTTCCCTGCCTCGATCAGCTGCTCCTGACACACTGGGGAGCTGATGGTGGGACTTACCACCTGCATGGAGAGAGCACCCAGAGCATTGAGAAAAGGCTTATTTAACAGAGCCCGTTCCCAAGGCCATTGGGAATGCACAGCAGCACTCACTGGACATGACGCTCTGCCCCTTCACAAACACCACTGCCTCACCTTGGCACAAGCCACAAGCTGGGAAGTAGAGAGGGCACACTGGGTAGCAGCAGCAATGACCCTGTTCTGCAGGATCGTGTCCTCGGCCACCTGTGCTACGTTCTTGGCCTTCAGCACCAACATGGCAGCAGCGTTGGCAACAGCTTTGGCCAAACTCATCAGAACATCCTGGTAAAGTAAAGGAAAAATCCAGTCTGTGACATTAAAACACACTCAGGTGTTAACACACTGGTGTTAATTCCTGCAGTCACTAAGTTCAAATAATTTCTTCTCATTTCCCCACTTAAAATCCCACCCACATATTTCAAGTTTTAGTAGGATGAAGTCTTCCTAATGCCTGTACTGTTAAAATGACCTGGTTTTCCAGTTAAAAAAAAAACAACTTCCAATACACTTATTTATAAGTTCAACTCCACAGCAGGCAGAAAACCTTGCATTTCACAAACTAAACCCACTACTTTTTGTTTTGCTTTTAGATATGATAAACCATCCCTTTCCTTACCCACCTTCTCCAACACTGAATAATACAGATAAGAATGCTTAGGTTCTTTCTCTTAGCCAAGAGCTGTAATACATATTCAACTAGGAATACAAATGAGAACTCTGATGAAGCTTGCACAGATTTACTGGTGGATGAAGTAGTAAAAACAGCCTGTAAGTTGTATTAGCAGACACCTTCCACACAGTGCACTCCAGAGGTCTACCTGCTGCTGAAAAGTACCTTCCCTTGGTTCTGGTGCAAACCTGTCCTTGGCGTTCAGTGAAAAAATCCAGACATGTTTTTTACAGAGCATTTAAGAGGTCTAAGAGCATTTAATGGTCTTAAACTGCTAATAGCAAGTACTGTTAAATCATAAGGCATTATGATTTTATAATTGATACTACTATTCATCTTATAGAGTAATACAATGGTTTTCCTCTACTCAGTTTACCAAAAGATTTTATCTGGTTTACATGTATACATACAGACACAGCAAACACTTACATAAAACCCACTATATTTAATGAGAAGAAATACAGTGCACAAAGGTCTCCATGAAGCTTGAGAGCATCTGTATGATGCACAGAATGAAGTAGGGGTTCCTATGAAATCAGCACTCTGCGACTGTGTAATTAAAAACAACTTCAAAATGGATTCACCTCAATCAGCATAGAGAAACTCCAGCATTTTCTAACCACACTTTGGGAAGCCTGGTTTTATGCAGGGACCTCCTCATTACAAAACTGCACAGTTCTGACAGTGACAAGCAACCCCCTCATTACCTGGAACCTTTCATCTGTTTCATTCTCTCCAATTTGTCTCAGTAGCTCCCCGCTTGCTTGTCCAATGCTTCCAGCTGCAGTCAAAACTGTCTGGCGAGGCTGGGAAAATGTAACAGTGAAATGCATTAATTCAAAGAAAACGAACTTTACTTGAATTTTAGATTTCCTCAAGGAACTTCTGCATTAGCGTGCAAGCAATATGACCAAAAAATAGAACTTGAGAAGTTTTTCTATAGTCACCTCTCCTGAAGTAGGTTGCACAGCCTTCAGCAAGTCTGAGACAGCACCGGCCAAAGTTCGAGCAGCTTTCAGGAGGTCTTCTCCACTTCCAACTTCATCATCCATGAGAGCAGCAAGCAGTTTCACACCTTTGGACATCTCAGTGAGGTTGGAGGAGATGGTTGTAATTGCACATCCCACAGCAGTGTAATCAGTGTCAACTGGGTCCCCTGCAGAGCAAATGTTTTTCAATGATCAGAATGCTTTAGTGGTTAAAAGGGAAACGGGGGCAGCTACAAGGAGCTACACTCTGCTGAGAGATAAAAGAGACATTTCAAGACAGCCAAGCAATGCCTACTAAGTAATTCATCACATAAAAAAATTAGACTGCTATAAATTTTCTGATTTCTACATTTCTTCTTCAATAATCTATCCTCTAAGAGAATTTGTCTTCAGTGCAATTTGCTGAGAAGGCCACAGTTTCAGCCTCTTTCAATACTGAAAGAACCTAAGGTAATACAGTTTTGTCCTCTTTAAGCCACTTGTAGCTCCCTCAACTTGTAATTTGCTGAAGAAAAAACCACAGTCAATAAAAACATAATCTCTCCTTAACAACTGCCAGATCAATGGTGCTTTCTTGTAGTAACCTTCCCAACACTCTCTACACTGTTGGATAAACAAGCCACACTTTATCTTCTGTGACTGTTTCACCTTTACAGAAACTGAAGATAGAAAAAACTGTGTTGGGAGGGACACCAAGTTGGTTCCACACATCAAAGCACTTAGCTATTGGCATGTTTTAAATAAAATTTTCTGCAGCTGCCCCATACTCAGTTAATATGTGACTTGATTTAGATTGACAAATAGTTAGGAGACTGCAAGGAAATCCTTCCCACTGAAATTTACCTGCTGTAAGGTTAACAACAGATGCAGTTCCTGCAGTGATTGCATCAACCTGAGAATGTATTTCATGTTTTGATTCATCAACCTTGTTCTGAACCCATACTCTTGATGCCTGAAGAGCAATAACAAAAAGAATTAAGGACTGCAGTGAGGTTCTGTAAGACAAGATACTATGTGCATCTCCCATTGCTGTGTGAACTTTTAAAAGTGAAACAGAGGACAACCAGCAGGCCGTTAAAGTGAAATATGAAAGCAAGCATTTTCTTCTGCTGATTCATTCGCTACAGATTTGCTCTCACATTTCAACAGCTGCCCTTTCACGGTAAATGCCATAAGCAAGGCTAAACACTCTTGACTGACAGTCCCCCGTAAACAATAACCCTCTGGCTTTGTCCTCCTGCCCTAGCCTGGATCACGAACAACAGAATCGTATTTCATTCTTATTTTTCATGTCTCTGGGAGGCAGTCAGTCCCACCGTTAATATTGCCCATAGTTTGTGTTTAACTGTACATATGCCCACAAAACAATAGCATTCCAGGCAGATTTATGCAAGGAAGTCTGCTACATCCGATCTCAGGAGACTGATCAGAGTGAGGTGGAACACTGTACATGAATTCCTTAAAGAGAGCAGAAAATTTTTACCTCATTTTAAAAAGCTTTAGCAATACCACTTTAGATCTGGAGACAATGACTCAACTGGTCTGTAAACACCCCAAAGCACTAAGGCTCATTTCTGTGTGGATTAGAAGAACTCACCATGTCCTGCCCCAGAGGTGGCAGGTTATCCACTTCACTGAGGTCGGCCTGTGCCTGCTGAACCGCGTGCATGCTGGTGTTGATGGTGCCCATCAGGGCCTGCTGAGCTGAGGTCTGCAAAGCAGAGCAAGGCAACGGCTGTGCTGTGTTCCAGAGGGCACTTCAAGCACATCACTTGTGCATGAAGAGACCTTGAGTGACAACAGTCCAGCAACCACCCCACGCCATTTCAGAATTGCCTTTTCCCCAGCGCAATGGAGAAAGCAAAGCTCTCAAGCTCTTCTCACAGTCTTGATTCTGCTTATGCCATTTTACACTCCTTGGTACTTTCACACACGTATGAAGTGCTCATCTTTCTCAGCTCAAACAATGGCCAACAGACACGCACAAACCCACTGAGCTGTCTTAAGTGATCTGCATTTGAGCAACGTGAAAACTCAATTTGCTTCGAGGAGATCATTATCGATTTCCTGGGACAGCCTCCCAATGCAATCAAGGATGATTCTAAAACTAAATTGTCATCAATATGCATAAGCTAAGAGAGAACTGAAGGGGTTTAGGCAGAGCAGGATGCTGTCTGGATTGAGTGTCTGTGGCAAGGTTTTGGCTGTAGGGGTGGCCTCTGGGAGAATTAGCCAGGGGCTGCCACATGCTGAGCAGAGTTGGTTCTAAACAGCTCCAACAGACCTGGCACAGGACATAGCTGAGTGCAGCAGCCACACTGGTGGCACCTCTGGGAAAAATTGGTGAGAAAGGGCAGTGCGGGGAAAAAGGAGTTCAAGAAACAACCTTGCAAATGCCACTGCCTGAGAGGGATGTGGAGGGGATGCTCCAGACAACAGAGCTGAGTTTCCTTAGCCTGTGGGACAGAGCAAAGTGCAGCAGGTACTTCCCTGCAGTCTGGAGAGGGCTGTGGTGGAGCAGATACCCCCATACCTGCCCTGCAGACCACAGGAGACCCCACGCTGCAGCAGGTGGATATTCCCCTTAAAGCCTATGGAGAGCCTGCACTGGAGCAGGGCCTTGCCAGGAAGGAGCCCAGTGCTGGAGCAGGCTCTCCTGAAGGGAACTGCAGCTCAACAGGGGACCCTCACTTGAGCCAGTTTATCCTGAATGACTGCAGCCCATAGGAAGGACACACTGGAGCTGGGGAAAAGTGTGAGGAAGAAGCAGAGAGGGGCTGTTACAAATTTACCACTTGTGAGCAAGGAGCAGAATAGTTAAAAATGAAGGAGTGAAGTTGAGTCTGTAAAAAACAGAGTGGGTGAGAAGGGTTTTTAGTTTTCATCTGTTTCTCACTATCCAACTGTATTTTAATTGACAATAAACTAAATTCATTATCTCCAAGCTGATTCTGTTCTGCCTATGAACATAACTGATGATCTCCCTGTCTTTATCTTGACCTATACTGATACAAAGCTTTTTTAAATCTTAGATATCTTTCATATACACTTCTCTGCTTGATGTGAAAAAGCAGCTGGGCAGGCATCTGGCAAACAGTCAAGGTCAATCCACTACACAGACTACTCTTCTAGTAGTATGTAATGATCTTAAGCATTGATTATATTCTCTAAATGCTGTTCAGGGTTTGTGAAAGTCTTTCAATTTAAATGAAAAAAGGCACTATCAGCTTTAAGCCTGCTAAAAAATTTCTAAGTTGGTGGGCTAGTGATAAGCTAGAAGTAAGCCTTATCCTTAAAATTGCTTACTTTTGCCAGTCTTTAAACCTTTTTTTTTTTTCCCTTTGAATACTAGTTTTAACTATTTAGAAGTAAAGAAAAGGCTGGAAGAGCCTGCTTCAAAGAAAATGAGGAAATAAGTCAAAATGTGATAAATATTTAAGGGATACTCAAAACTTATGTTTGGTAGAACAGTCAGGAAGTTACAGCCAGGACTCCTGCTCTTACAAATATGTATAAGAGGCTGTTTCTGACTACTTGCTGCACAGACAGGTTTCACACACAAAACAAGGAGGTTTCTCACAAGTGGGGGCATATGTCCTCTGTGCATCTGGCCAGTTGTGACTTGCTGCTGGGGAGAAGGCATGATGCCAATGTTGAAAGTCTCGGGGCCGCTGGAGCCGGAGCGCATCACAGCCGGCAGTGCCACAGAGCTGTGCTCCACCTTCCCGGTTCGGTTGAATTGCTGCTGCAGAATAGTGGATCTGGGAAAAAACATCCAACACACAATCAGCGAGCTCCTGCAAATTGAGTTCTGCCAGCTGTTCTTCCTCTAGGATTTAAATTACACTTCACAACATTTGGAGAAGCTGGAAAACTCTATGGTTTTTCTTTCTAACCATTTTCTAACACATTAGAAAAAAGATAATCTGGGGCTTCTGGCTGATCATTTATGAATAGCACTAATGAGCAGGCACCAAGGAAAGATGGCAATGGGAAGTTCTGTTACACATGATATAATAGCTTTACCCCTTTTAGATGCAGGGCAGACAGAACCAGAACAAGGTTTATGGCATAATAACTGCTTTGTTTCAGCTGTAGCACAGGCTGATCAACAGACAACAGAAGCATGAACCTTGTGGAGATCTTTTGCAAGTACTCCCTAGAACTTTCTTCCACCCTTATACAAGCAAGCACCCACAGTACTTGCAAATAATCTGGCAGTCGATCAGATAATGGGCTGGGGAATAATAAATAAAGTTACTGCCATCCATGGTCATGAACTGCTTTGCCAGATATACTGCTCATACTTAAACATGATTCAAGCTTTTAATAGCTAGAAGCGTTGACAGAAATTCAGGCTTTAACAACAACACTCTGCTGAGGGAAAAAAAGTGATTTCAACTGTGAAAAAATCTTGTATTTATGTATTTATCTACTACAAGTTTTGGGCTTCTCTGCACAGCACTTAGCTAACAGTATATTCTGCTAGTGATTTGGAAAGGGCCATGTCAAAATAAAGCACATCTGAACATGTGTGATCTATCAAAAGATGAAATTCCCCATAAGGCCACATGAAATAGCTAACAAATCTATCTCATATAAAGCTTATGCTTAACAGTAAACCAAACGGACTTTTCACATACACACTGCTGACACTGCCACCCTCAAGAGTTCCAAGAAAATACTTGAGTGGCTCATTACAGCTTAAAATGTCACAAATCTGTTTCTATTATCTCACTGCACAGAAAGATTTAACATTCCTTTTCAAGAGTGTGGCCAGCTCTACAGTTCTGTGTTTTGCTATATTCAGTTACTGTCCCATCAAAACCATAACCTGACCTGCTCGTACCAAACCCTTTCCTCTACCCACACCACACATCTGATGGGTTTGGCTGGTGAAATGAGTCAGTTCTGCTCATAACACTGCATACAACTAAACTGACAGGAGTCAAATCTACTGTTAACCATGGAACTAGCAGACACAAGCAACTAAAACCTTGTAAATCATACATGAAGATGAAAAAAATACTACAGCTTTTCAGCTCTGCTTCATTATCCCCCTCTCTGCCCCAGCATTTTACTGAATTACAGCCTGAGTGTCTCTGTTCAAGGGTCAAGTTAGCACAAGCTGGTGCCACTGCTGGTTGCCCCAGCCAACAATTTTGTGACGAATACCTGCTCTTCGATCCTTGAATGAAGCTAGGAGCCTGCTGAATTGCCTGGGGACAGCCTTCCTTCTATTGAAATACTCTGTAGGAAACCATTCTTTAACAGTAATAACTGTACTACTTCATTTGAAAAAGCTGCCGCAGCTAAATGTGGCACTCCTAAAGACAGACCATTTCCTCCTGTTGCATGCACTCACTTCTTAGGTGAAACAGATTCTTCCAACATGGTTGATTCCTCATCACCTTCAAGCCCAAATCTATCTTTACTTTGTTTCTGGAGGGGGAGAAAAAAGAGAAGTTAAACAATGTGTGTTGTTTCTTGCTTTCTCTCCCCATTTCCTTGCCATTTATCACAAACCTAATCAAACGACCTGCAGAGCCTTGTCTGGCGCTGAACACCACGCTGTTGGGCAGTGACTGACAATACAACCTCCACTGGAGAAAAGGTGCTCTTCAGCATTTAACGGCCCAGGTTCTAAAACCATGGCAGATGAAGGACATAAAGGAAAAAAGCCTGCTGCTGCCTTTTTGAACAAAGGTATAAGGAAAGTGCTGAAATGTTACTGTATGGTGCTACCTACCAGTAGGAAATACATATCCATAAGTAAAGACAATAAATTGAATACTGTCTTCAAGTTATTTGATCACAGGTACTTTAAAGTTCAGGACAGTCTGACTTCTTGAGGCAGGGGTTTTTTAGTGCTAAGAGAGATTTGTAAATATACATAAGGGCAGTACGTCTAAACCAGTAGAAACAATAGGAAACTACAAATCATAGAAATAGCGCCTTATAAAAGGAGTCTATTTCTACTTGTTGCCTAGGGCAGAGAAACTGTCTGTTTTCCACCTTGCTACATGATTTGTAGTCTGAGTCCATATAGATGAATGTAAATAGAGGAGTATCCACTATGACCTTGGATACATTTAAGAGGGACTTCTCATGCACATCTATACGAACATATGACCTGGGAGAGAGAAGGTCTTACTATTAGAGTTTGATTTTATGCATGAATTGAAACTCCCTATTTCTAATCGAGATTGTGCCTTACTTCCATAATAATGTGAAGTAAAAAAAAAAAAAAATCTACTGTTTTTAATTTAGGTATAAGCTACTCAAGTTTAGGATTCCCTGTCACCTGATCAATGACCTATCACTAAAATTGCAGGACATGGAGGGTTGGGTGGAGGGGGGGGAGCACTGTACTAATAACACCTGTGCAGAAAAAAATGTATGTATCGATGCACACTGGAGAAAATGAGTTGGACCAGTCCAAAATACATCAGGAATTAACAATAGGCAACTGAGAGCAATAAACCCCACTTTGAGGCATCCATCACAGAGATAACGTGGGCTCGACAACTGTGAACTGCAGCTTCTCATATGAATCATGGGTGTTTATGCTTTAACCTGTTCCTAATTCATTCATTTTAAACTGGCTGTGTCAGCAGATGGTAGAGAAAAAAAATCAAAGGACTGGAGTGGAAATTTGCACATTTGTATTCTATCAAGACAGAAGGCTTCTTTCATTAGGCACTAGAGAGCAAAGCTACTTTTGAATCAAGTTTTAAACCATCTACAGAAACCTGCAATTTATTTGATGTTTATGAAACCTGAGCCTGACAGCCAGAGAAAAAGGCATGTGATGAACTCTATGTGATGAATTCTGGCAATCCTCCTCAACCTCTTATTACATAACACTTGATGTTACATCCCACACTGCTCACATGAACAAAGGCAATAAATTCTTCTGGGCTACTTAACGTTGGGATTTCTTACTACTAAAATCTATTACAGTAAATAATGATGCAGTTGGGAATGTCAAAAAAGTAAAAATTTGACAAGAAGCAATCAGTGCTGTGTGGAATACCTTGCTTTTCTATACAACATGCTTAGAAATGGGACCCTTCAGCTCCATGTTTGTTGGCAAACTTGCCACTTTTTTGCTGTTGCACTTGCTTGCTTGGGAATATTTTGAATACTGGAGATGTGTATCAGCCCTTCCTCTCTCCTGCCAGGCACATTCCATAAAAACAAGTTTCAAGGCAGTCTGACCTCTTCACAAACACTGATTTTATCCCTCTCTACACAACAGAGGTCTAACTGTTTGCTTTACTAATTACATTGTTTTTGAAGCAATGTACTGTTGGGGCTTTTTGATTTGTTTTTCTGGCCAAAAAAATTTCTCAGCTTTGGTACATTATATACAAGAGCACCTGGACAACTATTGTGTAGTCCTTGCTGTAGTTTTAAACACTGTTTCTAGGGTAATTTCTTCCCCCCTGATTCATCACTCTGGACCATAGCTTAAAAATCCATAGCTGAAGCTTTGGACTCTTCCCCACATATACACTCGCAGTCACCAGGTCACCTTCCAGACAGAAAAGCAAAGCCCAGGAGTGCTGTACTGAGCCTGACCCATGCTAGAGACGTAGTAAATAGCCTTGATTTACTGCAGAAGCAGTGCCTTACTGGCAGGTAAAAATATGTAACATCAAAACACAAAATACAACATTGACTTCATGAGAGAAAAACTGCAGTTTGCACATATTTGAGGTTTTGCATTGGCTTTTTTGCTACATGCCAAGATGTTAATACTGTACCTTCTTTAGGATGATATCAATGTAACCTGCAATTAATTGAGAGATCTGTTCTCCTTCAGTAGTCTGTACTGAGTAATAGCTTTCCTGATATTCACCAAAATCCTGAAGAAAAAGGGGAAAAAACCTAAAATCTATTTGAAAATGCAAAGTAAGTAAATGAAGAAACAGTACCAAATATGAGTGAGAAAATTCAAATTTTAAAATAGTATAGACATTTTATTATATCCAACAGTAAGTTAAACTGCTCCAAGATTCTAAACCAGTCTATATGGGGGACTAAGGGAGGAGAGAAGAATGCTTTTTATTTCAGCTTAATCACACACATTCCATACATTGAAACGCCCAAGAGAGACTTCATCTAACTTGATCAGATTCAGTCACCTGAGGACGGAGAAAATTTTTTTTAGAATTTAATCCTAGAGCATAATCATCCATGCAATTGGAAATCAGATGCACATGAATCAAGCGAATGCAATTTTCTAGCCTCTGCCTCTTGCTCCATCACTTTAAACAACCTTTTCATATCCAAAATGAATGTTGCAGTGGCCTCCTATGGACCAATTATCAAAGTATCACATTCATGAAGCTTCTCTAAATTTGTAATTATCAAATGCATGAATGAGCCATCTGACTTTGTTCATGTTCATATTTCGCAAGTCACAAAGCACATTATGAATGACAAGGACCATAACTATTTACACAAGTGTGAATAAAAATGCTTTCTTAACTGTTTAGTACTTGAGCACAAACCAGATTTAAACAGTGGTTTATTAGAAGATTTAAACAGTACTTCTGAGGAACTGGTCTGTCTAGAAGCACCAAACTACAGATTGAACCTGGACTCCAATATGGGCCAATTTATTACCTGAGGGCTCAGTGACTCTATATAATGCTAGAAAATTAGAGATAGAACAAATTACAGTACAGAAACTCTTCTAAGTCTCTTTGCTACACAGATCCCTTGTCCCCCAAATATACACAGAAAGGTTACCAGAGTGAAGCTTTTAGGTGAGGCAGCCCAGCGTTTCACAGTTGTCAGTGGCCATTCCTGCAACACCTCCTTGGTCTTCTCATCCACACGCATCACTGAGTCCTTGGTGACCCCCAGCAAACGAGGAACCAGCTTGTTTTTGCCTTTCATTTTTTCCTATAAAAAGGTGTGGAAGATCGTTTTCCATACAAATGTAGCTTTCCACGGGAGAAAGGAAAAGCAAGATAGAATATACTGACAAAGGAAAGAAACTGGCATGCAGACAGTGACAATTTAAAACTCCAGGCTTAGTTTGTCTGTTTACAGACAACGATTTTCAAGCAATGCATTAAGAAGCTCTGGTCTTCAGTGCATCTTTACTATTCAGTTCAAAAGACAATCGCTCTTCTCATTCCTCCAGGAAATTGAAATATTTTAGCGGTTGAGGTAGCAAACCTTTGCTTAGTGAGGCATCTGAGGTAATCCACAACCAAGGATACAGGATGGTGACAGCAAGAGCTACGTTACCTTAACAAGAAAAAACGACACCCCGTAGGTGCGCAGGGAACGTGCCAGCTTCACATACTTCACTTTGGCTTCTATCTCAGTCATCTCACCACAGTTTTTGTGCTCCTGTAAGAGAGTTCAGTACAAATTAAGCAGAACCAATGCTTTCTGGAAACAAACAAAAAAAAAGGGTACAGCTTTTATCTATTTCAGGATGCTTAGTTAATAATCATTACAATTACAGTATTTGAAAAAATATTGGGTAGAAATGTTAGCAAAACTATCACATAATCCCTCACATCAGAGAAAATGAACAACCTAGGCAAACAGAACACTCCTCTTTGACCATCAACCATTCAACCTGCATCTCAGATCATGCACATTTAAACCACTTCTGACACAGTTTAAAATTCTAGGTACTCCTATTTGACACCATTAGGTTTCATACAAACTAATGCCTCTTCACTCAGCTTTTAAAAATCATTTAAACGTACTAGCAGCCCTTTCCGGCCCCCCCCCCCCCAACCAGATTATTTATTCCTGCTTTGTGCCCAGAACTTCTGATTCATGACAGCCTCACATCTTGTACTTGACCACTTCTCATGTCTTGCAAGTATTTCCAATAGGCCTTTTTTTGCCAGCTGCAACATTATCCAGAATTTTTTTCCATCACATGAAAATAATTCTACAGCTGAGGAACAAACAAGGATTTTTCTAAATAGTTCATCCTGAAATACTCATCTAAGTGTGTCTTGTAACTCAGTCTCTATTTATTATTTAAACAATTTGCTCATTAGTAGATTGATGATTACCTCTAAGCAATGACATGCACCCATCTTATGTATTCTAACTTCATCCCAGCATCTGCTCTCCTATCCCAGACCACTGTGCTGAAAATCGTTCCAAACGTCTCGCTACTGAAATCCTGTTTGTGCGATTCCCTATCCCACCCCATCTTCCCCCCACGTGCTTCTGAACTGCTGGGTGCCACCTCTTTCATGCTGACTGATGGCAGCAGGGGGAGCACCAGGAACATGGGAAACGCCTTCCCACTCCACTTGTTCCCACCTCGACTGTGTGGGAGCTTCCAAAGGGGAGCGCTGGGAGGAGCAACTGCAACTCCAAAAATCTCTTGCATCCCAAGACCACAGGCTGCTCCTATCTGTCGACTTCAGCACAGAGAACACAGCCAGGATCCCAAAAGAGCAAGGAGCACAAATGGGGTCACTGCAGATGAAATATTTGGCAAAAAACACCTGCCAAGCTTCCCTAATTTTATCACTTGGTAAACAGCTGGGTTTTTTTCAAAAAGACACCTCACATATTCTACCTTGCTGTCGAATCTTTGCCCAGATCAGTGCCCTCACTGAGGAGCTTCTGGGCCATGCACTAAAGCATGTAATGATTGAAACTACTCACAGGTCATATCTGACATGGGGAAAAATCCCAGGCTATGAACAGCATGGCCACAGTACTCAGGTGAATAAATCTGGTTTTTGCTAGAACTGCAATGTCACTGCACCACCTAAAGGTGCACAGAAAAGTGTCAGACACACTCATCTACAAGGAAGTACTGAAAACTCCAGGTAGAACAGACCCACTAAGTTATAGAATTCTTCAGCTGGGAGTGTAGCAGACAAAAGAGAGGATGTGACTTGTTCCTGCTCTTGTCTCCCAGGTTGAGGCCGTAAATCTCTGGTGTGTCCTTCCAGAAGCCAGACGACTTCATCTTACCTGTTGACCTCAGAATACTCCAACTTCCATGGTATTGCCAAACTTGTATTTCAGTGGGCAGAGATACCTGGTGCATCTACAGTACTCAGACTCTCAGATCACTTCTAACAGTATCAGTACATTTTACCATTTTATACTCAACTGCTCCACTCTTTTACAGTGGGGTGATTCCCACACACACCACTGAATTCCAGCATTAACAAGCAGAATTGAGGCTCATGTTTGAAATTAAAATTGGCTTTCCTAAACATATGTCTACTTCAGTATAAATGTGCATCTTTGTATTTGAAATGCAACTGACAAGAAGATCTTAAAAATACTAAATTTTCACTATCTCCCTTTAACAAAGCACATTTCTTCATCAAGAAAAAAGGATCAGGACAATAAATCTATTTAAGAAATAAAATAAAAGCTGTCAAATACTTGATACTTCATTTTCTGTTAGCTATATAGTTCAAGTATATACACCTGGGAAATACCACATTTTTCTTATAAAGGTAGTGAAACTATAGTAGTTTTTTCAGCCTCACAGTTACCTGAAATATTCTCTTTTCAGCCCCTCTTTGTTTGGTATACTCTTTAGGCAGGAATTCTTTCAGGCTAGGGGAAAAAAAAAAAAAGAAATTCCAAAGTTAATGGTTCCTTCTTGAGGAGGGATGCTTTCCATACATCTTTAGTGGCACTAGGTCCCCCCAGCAAGTCATTTTCCACCTGAAGAAACTTGCACGGTTAAAATAATTAGTCTCTAAGGATTCCCCCTACTTTGGACTATTAAGAATCACAGAAAAAGTATGACTGGAGAATGTTCTCCTCATTTTATTGTATTCAGTAAACAAACAACACTTAACACTGAAAGCTAGAACTACCAAGATACAAAGTTAGAAGTTTTGAGAAGGATGGATTGTTTTAAACAAGATTTGCAAAAATATTGCTCAACTGTTCTTAGGCAGTTGCTTTGGTTTTATATTTTGAGGGTCGGTATTTGTGCTGCGTTTTCTGTTTATATTGCTGTGCTTTTTGTGCGTGTGTGTTTTAAACACAAAAGCCTGCCTTTGCAGACAATCAACAAAATAGCTTGAAAGACTAAATTAGAATTCTGTGCTTCAAAAATATTACTCAGTATTGAGATCAGTACTGATCTTCTTCCCATAAAGCTCTAGTATTATAAAACAAAGTAAGAACAATTGTTCTTGCTAATCTTTCTTCTGATGTTCTAGTAGCTACATCTCAATAAAACATGATCACGAAACCCTTTCTTGGGGACTTATTTACAAAGACATCATGGGGTAGGGAAGGCTGAAGAACCAAATTAAAACTGTAGATAAGGACTGAATACAGCTTATTGTCTTAAAAGCTGATGTCTCTATTACAAAACAACTGGTGCTTTTATACAGAATTTCAGAGGTTCAAACCAGTTTAGTTAAATTCATTCACAAGGCAAATTAAAAAAACAACAAACCCAAACCTGAATTAAACAGAGTTTCATTCTGGAAATGGATTTATATAAACAAATTATAGTTATCAATGCAGTTTAAATTCTCATCTTTTATTAGCTAGAGTTAATTGTCTCAGCTATCCATATGTAGATAAACTATCAAAACCATTACATTTTTCAGCCTGTCTACTTACTTTTTAATTAATATAACACTTTAAAAAAAATTGCTAAGCAAACATTATTTGGAGCTTCATAAGCAGCAAGAGTTAAGAACTTTGTGCTCTGTCCACTAAGCAGCAATTGTAATGCCCCTGCACATGAGGGTGGCAGTTGGATTGGAAGCTTTTTCCTTCTATCACCTTCCATAATTTTTAAATCAAGAGACAAGTGATCACCTCAGCTGAAAGGGTGAAATGCCAGTTATGAACAGACTGAAATTCTTTTAATTCTAATTATAATCCAGATATTTTCTTTACAAAATAGTTTCGCTTTATTTTGCAGCTTTTTAATGAAGCTAGTAAAAAGAATGGAAATATCTTACAATTTAGCCTTCCTTAATCCCTTAAATTACACATATTAGAATGGACATTGAACTCAGTTAAAAACAGCTAATAGCATGCAGAGCTGATTTAACTTGATTTACACTGAGTTTCATCTTCCAGTTCCTTAAAAAATTATACAAGTGCCAACATTTTGATTGTTTCTCATTAGCATAAAGGTGTTGAAAAATACAGCTTAATTCAGCAAACCACATTAAATTCAAGAACTGAGCTCAGCATCAAGCTCAATTATCATTTGCAGCTTTTCTGTTTGCTAGTGTGCTTGCGAAGAAGTGGAAGTGTGCAGTTCGAGGTGCTCCTTTCCTATCTGCAGATGAACAGTGCAAGCTCTTTATCAGATACTCTCTCAGCAAATTCAGCCCCAGGGTACCTCTGCAGGTGCCATGCAAAACTACATCTGTACCATGAAGGGCATGAAGAAGGACTACTTGTAATTTGATAGTTTAATGCTTTCACAATTTACTTTGGCATGAGCTTCAAGGGAATTCCAACAACCAATACCAATGTCTTAGCAAGATGTAGGCAATAATCTTCACCTCTGCCAAGAATACTTTAGCAACGACAAAAAAGGATACAAAAGGTCTCTCTAACAAACATATTGTAGATACAGCAAACGAAACTAAGCTGTTTCCAAACAATTTCATGAAATACTAGTGCTATTCTGTTCTGTGCTGTTTTCTGTACAAGCTGACAGATTCTCCTTAAGGGAACCTGTAGCATCTTGAGGTTTCAGTAGCGAGTGACTGGATACCTCTCAAATGTACTTCACACATTGAGCTATAGCATACAGTTTATATAAAACAAAACTACTTTCTTACTTGAAAAGAATCCGTGTTTATGCACCTAACAGTAGAAAACAGTTGGATGTAACTTAAAAAAAGCTCACTCTTTTTCATGGGGATAAAAAAACCAAAACAAACTAAGAAGTTTTTTTCTGAAAGGATGAGAGATGCATCTTCAGAAAAAAATAAGGAGCATTTAACGACACTATTTCTGTATATTGTTCATAGTGAGCCAGGATCACTTGGGGCACTTAGACTCACAAAACAAAAGCATGAGGCTTCACAAAAAGGCTGTCATGAAGGCTTTGTAAAACCAAATGCATCAACACTAAATCATCAACATGTACACTTCAAATTAGGAGACAATGACCAGGGACTTAATGGTTCTGGAGCAAGTTCATCTACAGAGGACAAAAACTGAATTACCTCTAAATCAGAAATGCTTAATTTTATGAAACTGATTAAACACCAGGACAGAGAGCAATTACACTTGGTTACCTGCCAAGTTTGGTTCTAATACAATCAAAGCCCTAAAAGAAAATAAAGCAACAGTAGAGAAAATGCCCTGCAGAACATAAGAAAGTTCTAAATTTTGGAATTCTGGTTCAAAATGGTTCCCACTGGAGTAACATTCTTTTTCTAATACATGGTTCAGTTATTAATATCTTTCATCTCTATTAGAATGAAAAAAAGATAATGCACATTATATGAGTGATGACTATTTCGTGATGGACTCCAAGCTATCCAGCATTGCATACTAAGTAGAAGTATCATCCAGCCAGCAGCTTCACTCTGCCATAAAACACACTTACTATATGGAGTTTGAAAAAACCAAGCAGTACATTAGAAAATCCTAGAAAAACTTAAGAAACTGAATGCTGTACAGCAGTTTGCAAAAGCCCCTGGTAAAGCTTGTGGGAAATTACTGTGTTAAAAATTAAAAGCAACTATGACACAAGATTAGCTTATCATGAGATAATACTCCAGTAGTTTGCTGCAGGAATACTCTTCAGTGAGTGGAGGGAGAAGGGAGGAATAAGCAGAGAATGATTGCTGTGTAACTGGTCACAGTTCTAGGAAATAAAAACCAGGAGTACGCTGAAGCTGTTACACTGAGCCCCTGTAATTCTTACACATGAGTAGTTCTAATAGGAAAGGTTCATGGGCCAATCAGAAGCAGACAGACAGTAAAAGAAAAAGCTGCTTATTAATTGGAACTGAAAGATGATTATTTGCATAACTGAACTGCTACTTCAGGAATATCTTTCAGAAGTGAAGTGTTTCAAACAACGAGAGCTGCAGCAATGCATGTTCCAGAGCAAGACATCACTTCACAGTGATTCCCTGAGACACTGTAAACCCCAGAGTGGCTCACAAAGGAAGCCTGAGGCAGTGAGGCAGCACTGAGCACTCTGCCAGTGGAATGGGACAGAAACCAAATACGCACCCATTGTTTTGTGCCTCCAATTAAGGTATTTATGAGCCTCATATGTAGGCAAGGCTTGATGGACTATGCAGTAAATAGCTCTCTTTTACCTTCCTACATTGCTTTCCTCAGACTTCGACCCTCGGTTAATTCTACTGCAGGTAAACCAATCAGAAATTCAGAATCAGTAGAAAAGTGAGACATCTAAATTTCAGTCAAACTTAACTTGCCCTGCTGATAGTAGTAAATTAAGTATCACAATAAAGACTAAAGGATGAGCCACTTGTAAGCAGGACTTCTGTCCATGCCTGAAACAAAGAGCACAGTTCTAGAATTCCATTCATACAACACCATGAGAGGGTGAATCTGACCAAGTGATTAATGCCACTAAAAAGTTTGCAAATTTAACCTCTACACACAGCAGTATTCACTTTATTTAAATGACAAAGCTTCTTTCCAGTCTTGTACTTTCCTAGTACTGTGTACTAATAAGCCACTGCCAAAGGTCCCCTCATCAGCTGAGGCTGCTGATTCGTGCAATAAGGCTCCTTTCACTTGGAGATTTGCTATAGAAAACACACTGAATCTGATTACCTCTGCTTGGAGTAATAAAATGTGTTTAATCTGTGACAACTCAACATTAGTTACACTTGAGGTCACCCAAATTTAGAAGTTAGAAGTGTTTACTCTAAAAATCCAGGTTTGTGTTTGTGTTCTACATGAGGTCCAAACTGGATCTGTGCTTGAAAGCCTCCAAATTCACAGGCCTTCTCAAAGGAGACAGGATGGGAACCATTCAGAATGTCATCACGAGCCTAGAGGAGATAAACAAAGATATGTCAGGGACACCCAAAACAACTATTCCAGCTCAGATTCCTTGAAAGCTTGAATATAGCCAGCAACACATACTTTTCCTTCTGCATGTCTTTATTATTCCATTCTGGACGCGTATGTGACTAATAAAACAAAGGGCTATATTATTTCATTGTGAGTATCTATGGAGACTTACTGAAGCTGTGATTGTAACAGCTTTGATCCAAAAGAGAACTTGACAGCCATTTCCTGATGCATGTAAATAAAATACAACATGCACATACACTTCTGTGTGTGTACACACATACATACAGACATATGTCCGTGCATATACACACACTGAAAAGCTTTCACCCTACTGCCTCATAGAGGAGGGAAAAGGACCAACATAAGTAGTATGTAAAAACTACATTACTATTAGAGATATGGCAACAGTAGAAGGCACACAGCATTTTTTTTCATTCTGTGTAAATGCGGCAGTCATTGAAGATGACAGATTTTATAGCTCTGGCAATAGAAGCTCACCTACCCATAGACAAAGCAATGCCAAAGCATTATCAACACATACTGTCACACCAGCCTGAACGAAATATTTTAGTGGCAGGAGAACAGCTCAGTGTGGTAGTCTTCTAAAAAAACTTCAAAAATGTACCGCTGTTCTAGAAGCAACAGAACAGCCTTCTCTTTTGCCTCAGATTTTTAAAATGTAATTTAGAACAACGTCAAGTATAACAACAACGCATTCCATCAAACCTTTTTTTTAAACTTTAAAAAACCCCCCCACATTTAGCGAAGTTTAAAAGCCTACTTTTTTCCAGACTGAATTGCACTCAACTGCAATGGCACCTTCAGTTAAATAGTATCTTCTGCATAAAGCTCCTGGCTTTGCTAAGGTATGTACAGTCCCTCTAACAGTTTTGGGAACCTGTTTAGATGGACTCCTACTGTGTTCCATGACATGGACCCTTTTGAAAGGAAGCCTGCCTGCCTTGTGTGCTGTCTGGGTGGAATACTGGAAAGGAGTGCAGAAGAAGCTCTCTCACTGATCAGGCAAAAGAGAAAAAGACATGAGAAACAGTAAGCTGCTCACAAGACTGACCTGAGATTCCACATTACACAGAGAGCATCATCCGCAGAAGAGAAGAGGGAGAAGAACTAAAAAGAACAACTTGGGACTAAAGACATGTACGAATTTTAAGGAAGCAGGATGCAAAAGCCAGTGGATTTTTGGCTCAGGGTCGACTACTAGGTTCAAAGTATTTGATTAAAAAAAATCAGCAAAGCCTCTGTACTATTATGTGGTTTTGGAGGGATAGACAAAAGAGTAAAACTAAAGCACATCTAGAACTGGAATTCTAGAAGATGGAGTATTTAAGCAGCAAATTTTTTCTAACTAACCTACATAGGTTTCCTCAGCAAGGTAGAAGCTATTGTACCTGAACATAAAGCAAATTAAGTTGAACAGGATCTCTTGAATCTACATTCTGGTCTGAATAAAAGAACTTCCGTCTCAAGAGTAGCGTTTCATTTTCATCCACTCCTTGCTCTCTGAAGGTCCGGCTGTGATCCAGCCAATTTACTGCAACAGAGCCACAGACATGCACATTGTTAAATCCACACTGTTGTCAGTGTTAAAGGCTGTTGTGAAACTCATGGGATAATTGGCATTTCCACTGTGGGGGGAAACTCCACAAGAAATGTTGCTTTCATTTCTGTTTCCAGTCATCAGTGCTGAAGGTTTGCTACAAATGAGAACTGAAAAACAGCACTGCTGAGCAACAAAGATATACTGGAGCATGAACACCGTTAATATTGTTGACGAAACAACAATAGTAATGTTTAACCACTAAATTTAGATCTTCAAAGCTTCACTACAAATCAAGTTTACCACATTTTACCTCTAGAACAAATGATTCTGTTTACCTTTCTTATCCCTGAACACAATTTTAAAACATCTTCCTGCTACTTACAGTTAACCTTAGTGTCTTACAGTAAAACAGAAAAAATGGTTCTCATGACTTAACACACAAAACAAATCAAATACTGTCTTAATTCTTTGGTAAACTTCACTTACAGTTAAAACTTACACAAACACAAAACTGCCTTTTGATGGCTTTCAGTAGGCATCAAATATTAAATATGCAACTTTAATCAAGGGACAAAAACGACCCTTCATACTTAAGTTGGAATACCCCTACCAAACACATAACAAAAAGCACTCCAGAACACCTGCTGACTCCAGAGGCATTAACTTGCCCATTCACTCCACTTTACAAATGCTCAGTCGCAGACAGCACTACATATCAAGGGATGCAAAATACAGCCAGGAATCAACTGAGACACACTGAATAGTCTAAAAATGCATTCCTGCATGGCTTCCTTGCATTATACTGTGGAAAGATATTAATCAAATAATTACCCTGGAATACTCACAATCATCATCTGTATGCAGCTTTGCCTTCAGTTTTTCCATTTTTCTTTCATCACGTAACAGTGTCCTATCTTTCTTAAGTGTTCCTGTACTCTCCTCTTTCTTCTCTTCGATGCTCTCCTGGATTAAGGAATATTCCTCATAATTTGTTATTCCTGGAATTATAAATAAATCCAGTGCTTGTAACAATAAAAATTTAATACATTTTAGGATGGATGAAATATTCTTTTCCACATATTAAAATATCAATGGCTTATTCCAAACACAGTAAGTATATGCCAGATAAAATGCTAAAACAGGGTATGGGGAACAAGAATACTCTACAACTTCTGCATTTAAGACATCTTGCCAATATCTGACCTTGTCTTTCCAATACATCATTTTTTTTATCATATGCTGCACTTGCCACTTTCAGAAAGGTATTAAGGATAAGGTATTTTTTTTCCGTTCCCTACCAAGAGAAGGTGCCAGTATAAAAAAATGATGGAATTTAAAATAGCAGTAAATTCCAAAATGGAGACAGGATATAGTAAATTTCCATTCAGGGATGCCTACAATTGCTTCCTGAGGACTGAGTAATTTCAGCTTGTCCATGATGTAAAAGAAACGCCGCAGAGCCAACTGAAGAACAGAAACCATGTGAAATTTATGATTTTTTTTTTTTAAAGTGTTAAGACTCAACTCTTCTTGTGAATTTTACATGAAACTGAATTAAAAATCAGTTCACAGTATCTAGCAGATGTGCTAAGTTGTTCTCATTTCTTTGTTCTGTCTGGCTTTTTGTACTGTTTGGAAAAGCATGTTTATGTTATACCAGACAGCAAATTAAATGCTCACCTACATGACCATTAATGTGAATTAATTTCACATTAATGAAAATAAGTCAGACTAATTTTTGAGGTAAATTAGTTACAGCACATTAGAATCCAACATAGAAAAACTCAAAGTTGAAATAGATGATTCACTTTCCAAGTAAAGTAATACAAATCAAATTAAGGCTGCTTGAATTCTAAATGAGATTTAAGCACGGGTTTACGACTTAAATTAATCCACGCTGGACACATGCTTACAGCGCATGCATTAAATAAGAATTTGTTTTCAAAAATGTCTATTTAGCTAAATACTGAGACAGACTATAAGCAATATGACATATTTTTGACCAGCTGCTCTGGATGGCTTCTATACGTTGTTTTACAAGTGATACAATTTTATGATCAACTCTTAATCATAACAACACGAAGTCCTAAGTCTGGGTACATTTCAAGGTCAGTAGTGCTCCTCTTTTATCCAATTAAAACTAAGTATAAATTCAGTTCTAAATATCTACCCCATAGCAGGAAAGAATACATAAATGTAATGTACAATAAAAAATTGGTACCTGTACTGTTGGACAACTTTGTGCCTTCAACTGCTAAATCCTGAAGTTTAAAGATGCAGCTGACTCTCTACAGACTTTGATAAAACCTGGACAACGCGTTTCAAGAAAGTGTTTGGTAAATAGTGACTTAAATTCAAATTTTTCATGTGTGCCGATTTCTAGCCACATAACATCCTAACAATTAAAATTTAAATATGGCAGAAAAACAAATTCTTAAGCATGTGGGTCCCAGAATCTTACCTATCCTGCTGCAAATGGTAACCAGCAATTCGCCGACTGTTTTAGAATCATCCACCATGACTGTCTTCACTGAACCATCCAACATACGTATTTTCTGAGGTCTCTGTTTCTTTTTGTACTCCAATATATCCTAGGAAATAAACACAACTGTTTCTAAATGCTTTTGGAAGCCACCACAAGCCAACACACTACCTTAGATTCCTAAAACAGGATTCCCTTCCCACTCTCCAAGCTGGATTTTTCCTTTGTTACAGTACAGGCAAACTTACTCATTTAACAAACTTGAGAAGTGTCTACTTTTAGATCCGCCAATGTAATTTTTCAAGAATTGTCCTAAGTGGCAAGACCTAGTCAGGGCAAGGTAGACCAAAGTGCCTTTTTTCTGCGAAACCAAGTCCAGCATTTCAAAAGGACTGCAACGCCCTGTGGCTGTAGCAAGCTGGCCATAACGTGAGCCAGTACGACCTCACCACCTCAAGTATACAAGAAACCAACTCTAACACAAGGTCACCTCAAAGACAAAGCATATAACAGAAGTTATTTTTCAACTTTCTGTTAATTATTCTATGAAGACACTACTGACCACAGTAGCTCACAGTCACAGCCTGATGCAGGAAAAAAACTGACACCTGAGGCACGGCAAGGAAGAGGACTAGGTCAAGTTCAGAAACAGACTCAAGATCCTCCTACCCCTCCAAATGCTAAACATTCTTCTTTCTATTTAGGAAACATAAACAAATTTATTTATTTTAAGAACATGGTGATGAAGGAGGCAACAGACTTGCACCATACCCCATTTCTCAGCATGTAATAATCCAGTGTTCTTCCAGCCTCCAGCCATATACCTTTTCGAGGATCATCATCTGACAAGAACAATCCATAGTCAGAAGCTGCGGAACAGAACAGACAGAGACACATTGAAAAATATCAAACCTAATAAAGCCAACATGGTTTTATTCAGGGCTATTCAGCTTCAGGGTTAAGCCTACATTACACTTACCTTCCATTCTTAACAAACTTGGGTAGAATTTTTTTTCTGTGCTTCATGAAATATTTAGTTTAGCAGCAGATAGCAGGGTACATCAGGCTTTATAGAAGGCTTGAACAAAAGCTTCACTATGCCATCACATCTTCACATGTCACATCTACTGTGCATTATATTTGTAACTACTTTTCTTTGAGACAATTTTTTTTAAATGCTCACAGGTCCTACTTTGGAATTGACTAACCAAAAATACAAGCAAGTTTGGCCTTAACCATAGTGTACTATTTCAAGCAGCAGTTCTATTTTCAAAACATAGTTTGCTTTTCAACGCTTCACAGAATGAGTTTATTATAAGCTTGGGAATCTTTCTGGTAGATGATTCAAGTTTAGGTATTTAAAAATATACAAGGCTTCTAGAATTATATCCACAACAAACACAGGAAAAACTTGCATCTTTTGAAGGCTAAACAATTTCAATTGATTCTTTCAGAAGTAAATGATAAAGTTTTCATTGCCACACAAAACCAAAACAAACCCAGGCTTAGGTTTCAAAGACTAAACTCCAGATACACAAAATGAAGTATCATGACTGTTAATTTAAGGCCTATCCATATGCACGAAGAGTCAATATGGATTATACTTCACAAACAACCATTCAGCAGCTGAGCCTGCTCTGTTTGCAGTTCTGCAGGTTAAGCTAATGCCCCTTCTCATGGCCAGCAGTACACAGTCTGCGACAGCAGCTCTGGGCCCTACCTTGTTTGCTTTCAGCCGTGTGTCAGGACCCTTTAAACAGAAAGCCAGGTAAAAATACCTACAATTTTTGGATAATACTTCATCCTTAAATGCCATGCATAGCAATAATTTACATTTAACAGCATTTACTTAATTTAAACGCAGGACTACTTACGCAATAATATAGAATAGCTTACACTTAATTAATAAAAGTGTAACTGACTTACAAATACACAATTTAAAAGGAAGAGTCCTGCCAAAAACAACTGAATTAAGATGAAAAACTTTCACTGCTGACCTTAATTAAAAACTCCCCTGAAAGGTTAAGTGATCTGTACATACAGCAGTGTTTATGATACAGATTCAATACAGAATCACTTCTCCAAGATTCTAGAATTTGTGCCTATAAATAGATTATGACCTTTAGAAGCAGACAAAGCTCCTTGCACAGAGCACAGAAGTACCAAGGAAGCTCTGATACTCATTTGTGGGGCATGCACCTGGTAATGAAATAGCAGGAGCTGTGCAACTTGCACATGAAAATCATGGCCACCTCTGTGCTGGGACCAGGCTTCTGGCAGGAGTGAAATGTGCACAGCTGACAGCCATAAGTGCATTTGCTGTTGTGCACAACCAGTTTAGCAACTGTACTGCACTACTGTGAGTGTTTTGAACTAACAGGCAAACACACACACTCTAACAGCCACCAAGAAAGGGAAAGAGGACGTTGGAAACGTTTCTGTTCATCACTCAACTTCATAAGGCTTTTTGAAGTTTGTAATTGCACTGCAATCATAAATAAAGGAAAAGCCCTACTATAAAATCTGGGTACTCCTTGGATTTTCTTTGAGGTACATGATGTTCAGGGATATTTATCACTCAACATCTCTGAATTCAACAGCTGTCTACAAGCTTTGCCTTGAAAGACCAGCATTCTAAGAATGGACAGCTTTTATCTGAAAACTGAAGCTCTGTACCTAGACTTCCAAAGGACTCCTGCAAAGGAGAAGCAATTCTGAGTAATAATAATGAAGTCCATTACTAGCAAGTTTTTCTAATCATTCAGACGAGATTTTTGAAACGGCTGTAAAGGTTGAGAGCTTAAACCTCAATAAACAACCTGCTTTAAGAATTACATTCCAGTAGCACTATATACAACACAGCACCAAAGGGCTTTGAAGTATCAGAATTTTTTGACAACTCTGACTATGTTAAAACCAGACCTTTTGTCCATGGTATTTCCCAGTCTGCATTCACCTAATTTGCTCAATAGGTACAGAGACAGTTACATTTGATTAACATGTAGCACCATAGTAACTATGGTATGCACAGCATGGTGATGATTTAAGTTATTAACCAGTTTCAAACATTTCTCTTTGCACATTTTGGAGGTATCCAGCCATTCTTTTGTAATTTGTGTTGTCTCTTCCTTTGCTGAGGCACAAAATAAGTCTGCCCAGATTTTCTTAGAAAACACTGCCAGAAACAGTGCTTTAAGTAGGTAATACCAAAAAAATTGCTCTCCAAGAAAGAGAGCAATTTCTCACCTTTTAGGCAAACAAGATGTTTATTTAAGAAGTCAAAATTTCACAAAAAACATCCATTGTGGGAAAACCTTTGTCAGGACAAAAGGAAGAAAAACAACTCAGCTACTTTCTGTCACTTAAAAATCTGTTTGCACTTGTTTCCTTTTACTCCAGAGCCTCACAATTTAAATTAAAAAAAACCCAACAAAACGAGAACAGGACAATGTAAAAAACCCCCATGGGTTTATGTTCATTTTCAGTTCAGCCAATGAACTGACTTGGGACAAATTCAGGAACTCACCTTGCCCTGTCTGAGCCTCTGGCACTCGCTCACGAATAACTCTACAGGCATCATACACGGCAGTGGATGGTTCAAACTGCATCGTCTTCACCACATTGCACTGACGGACACAGATCTTCAAGGAAAGGGCTACCATGGTGCCAAGTCACTTGCAAGTTCCTACTAAAGTACCTGAAAAAACAGTAATGACATTGTTGCTTACTGTTTTCAATTTAATGCTTTAATATACTCAGCTTTTCATTAAGCAAATGAAACTAGTTCAGTAGAATTAGATTTATTCAAATGAACTTCTATATAAAGTCTCATTAGTATCACCAAGCTAGAAACTATCTAAAACATGTATTTTTCTTGGTATAATGGAAGTTCATTTTTCAAAAGCTTGTGTACACATACTAAATGTTCATACTTTCTTTGAGGTAGGTTGAAATGGTGCATAGAAAAACAATACACTTACTGGGTATATTGCCAACATATTTACTGACAGAAAATTATTTTTCTCTCACCACACATTTTTATTAGACCATTTAGACTAGCTGGTAACCAACAGCTTAAAATAACTGCTTCATCAAAAGAAGGATTTTCTTAGCACGTAACTACTCTTCCCTGAAGATTCTGAAGTGTGCAGTACAGTGTTACGGTTTTTCTCAAGTCTCCACATAGATCTGCTAGATGGTTTTAGCCTGTTGCACAGCTACAGAGAGCTTCAAGGATGAGTTATTTTTCATTTCAGTTCTATTTCAGAAACTACACCAAATTTGACAGCACTTTTTTACAGAAACAGGAAGCTACAGATGCTTTTCATATTGTTTCATTTTGTAGATAGTCTGGGTTTTGTCTCCAGTGTCTTCCCTTGCTGTTTTAACAGTTCAAACCACTCTTCCATCACTAGACTTTCCACAATGATCTCCAAGAACTCTTCAGAACTTAAATCCTTTCTCCATAAATACAGAATGCACTAGAATCCTCAAATAATTTCTGCATAAATTTGTGTGTGTGTGTTTTTAAATAGGAGTTTCCCAGGGGATCCTACTGACTAACTTGAAGAGCTGCAAGTTTGTTTTCCTCAAGTTCAGGGGCCTGACTTTACTCTTCATCTGACCCATATCCCTCACAACTGCCAACTCCCCCAGTGCCGGGTGACTGCAGGCCAGACTGCCCCCAGCCTTGGCATTCCCGGTTAGCTCCCGTTGGTCACCACCAGGTCCAGTACCGCAGGCACTCTGGAAGGGCTGTCTACTACCCGCTGTAAGAGGTTACCTTGCACGCATTCCCTGAGTCTCCTGGATTGCCTACAGCTCACGGTGCTACTTTTCCAGCAGCTGCGGGAGTGGATGAAGTCCCCCCCCAGCCGGAGGAGGGCCTGTAAGGCCTCCTGTTGCTGGAGCCAGCACTTTGTCAGGAGGCTCCCCTGGATCGGGCGGCCTGCAGCAGACACCAGCCATGAGGTTCCCTTTGTTGCCTCAGACTCTGCAGGCTTTCAGCCTGCTCACGGCTGTTCTTCAGAGACGGCTCTTGGCACCCTCTCCCTCTCCTGATGTAGAGGGTAACACCTCCCCCTCTCCCTTCTGAACTGCCGGTAGCCATCGAGAGCCACACCCCAGCCGTAAGATTCATCTCACCAGGTTTCAGCAAAGGCAACCAGGCCAGAGCTTTCTAGCAGCAAGGTGTACTCCTGTTAGTGTGACACAGTGCTCTACTGGCTAATTTAAAAACAAGCAGAGGTCCTGTTTCTTAGAGAACGTTCTTTTAAAAGTACATTGTTCAGGTTTTCAGCTTGTTAATATTTTCCCTTTGTGATCGTGCACTACATAAACAATAAACACACGTGTCAGAAGGAACCTCAAAAGGCAGCCTAGCAGAGTGCCTTGCATTGCAAAATGATGCATCCCTATGCTCTCCCTGCCAGATGCTCATTTAATCCATTCTGACAAAGCTCCATCGAAATGGAGTCCACAACATCCACAGGTAAGCTGCTCCATTTTTATTATTCTTTTTACTATTTCTACATTTTGGATGGTTCTCCCTCACACTAGTTTTCAACTTAGGTTCTCCACTCTGCAAAACAATATTTTTCCCCTTCCCTACATAAATAGACATGCAAATTTATCCCTGACATCTTTAATGCACTTTAACGTTGGGAACCTGTTACTGTGTCCTCCCACTGCCACTCTTTTTTTTTCAGGGTCAGATTCAACTTAAAGAAGGAAGGACCTAAATACATCAGTGGTCTGGTTTCCTTTAGTTCAGTGCTCTTGGTTTCAGAGACACCAAAGGATGCTTCATCTGAAAAAGAGCTTATGAAAGAGCTCATGACTTATCAGCTTCCTCCAACACTGTGTTCTCAAACTCAAGAGAAAGGTTTTCATTTGCCTCCTCCAGATTATCCTCAGGCTCTAAATCTCCCCACTTGGCTTTCAGTAATAAACAGGACAGGCAGTTTCCATCTCCTGGGTAACAGCCAGAACAGGACAGCTGTTTTTTCTCAAAAGTACTAAGAATTCGGTCAAGAAAATGGGCTGAGATCACAGAAAAAACAGGGGAAAAGATCTTCAACGCTCCCTTTATCTTCCATACATTGATTCACACCACATATAAATATTTCTTTGTGCAAGTAATGGACTCTCTGCTTCACCCAAAATCATTCAGTCTGTGGAATGGCTGACCAAAAGTTAAAAGGATCCTGGCAATTAAGAGAATTTTATATGAAATGGTTTGCCTGGTACTGTCTAATTCTCTGTGGGTAATGAAGTAGGAAATTTCTTAATCAGACTGTGACTGATCTGTGCTTGTAAGGTGGGAGACTGGAATAATAAATTATGGATCTGACAGCTTTAGGAGAGACAGCAGCAGCTTCGAGCTCTCAAAAAAGCCACAGATGATACCTCAGAGAACCCAGTGCCTGCAGATACGTATCAGAGTGTGTATGTCAAGGCCTTGAGCTGAACCATCACAGAGCTCATGTTCTGGGAAATCTGAACAAAACAAATTCTAACGAGTGCTTGAATTAAAATGAGGAGGCCTCAGTGTGCTCACAGAGATACCTTGCCAGTAAAGCAAACAGGCACAAATATCTCAAACACATATTATCCAAGATAATAAGATATAAGGTAAGATAGGAAGATGTTATCCCAAAATGTTATCAAGGACTGAAAAGTAAAACAAGAATGAGGCAGCAATAAGTAACTTCAAGCTGGAGGAATGTGTGCCTCTGGGTTAAGGAGTGATTATACACAATTAGCCAGAACATCTACGGCAGGAGCACCCTCCAGCACAGGAGCAGGAGGGAAACACTGTCCCAGCTGGGTCACCATGGGCTTTGGTCCCTGTACCTCGGCAGGACAAAGCTTGAGCAGAGCAGACATCTCCACTCCATTTGCACAGCCCTTCATGCAAGCCTCAGCTGAGTTACTGTATCCTTCCCCAAAGCTCCCTGCCTGGACACATTCTCACTAGAGCTAGGACGCTGTTACTGTTAAACTACAAAAGGTGTGGGCTTAGAAGCAGATGCATACTCCACGAACTGCTAAAATATTTTTCTTTAATAATTTCTCTTTATTAAAAAAGGCTTCCTGAAATTCTAAGGACCAATATTTACAAAACTAAACATCTCTTCGTATCTTGTAAAGTAGGTATTTTCAGTGAAACAATTTGAACATTAAATACAAAAAAAAAGTTCTTTGACGAAACACTCACATATATTAGAAGATCTTAAGTCTATTTTCCCTGAAATGAAATAAATCTGTAAATTGCCTATTGCATGTCAAAAACTAATAATTAAAACAAAAGCTCCAATACGTTTGTTTGAGAAATGTCCCCAAATTAACAGGAAGAAAGTTGATGCCAAAACACACCCAACCTTAATTTCCACTGAAAATTAATTTAAAATTGCTTTTCTTCCTGGTGTCATTCAAGAGGAGCAAAACAGAACTAACCAACACCTAGCAGAACTGCCAAAGCTGAGTAACAAATGAATTTGTTCATATCCTACTGCACCTCTTCCTCTGTCAGTCCCAAAAGTAATTTCTATAAAAGTTTTCTCTAACTAAACAGTAATTTCTACATACTGTCTGTGCTACCATAGTAAGTGAACAGCTTTTGCATGGATTTACTCTCAAACTTTCTTGTCCCACTTCTGCTTCACCAACAAATGGCCTTCTCAACCAGCTCCTTAAAAAATCTTCTGTAACAGTATGCAAAAATGAGTTGTCTGCTGTTTGTGAATGTGTCTATGTTAAAACGTTAAAAGCACTGAGATAGATGCCACACATATGATCAAGTTCAGACCTGCCCTAGTTAGAAAGCTTCCATGATTTTTTGTCAGGCTCATTAAGTGAGTACTAAATCAGTGTAGGATCCAACTCTACACTACTGAGAACTTCACAAGTCAAATCAATACTCTGAACATGAGCCTCAGGTAATGTACAAAATAGGTCTCCATTCCACAATATCTTGCTGAGATAACTAACATAAAAAAACCACAATTACAGAAATTGCAGAAAAGATTCCCCAAGAAACTAAACTGTACCTGAGAGCCCAGCTCTGCTAGACTGGGAAGGTGGCACTGACATTACAATTACCTCATGCTGCTGTACACTGAGACAGACCAAGGCAAAGGGCAGCAGAGTTACCTCAAGAAGCATTTCACAAGGCCTCTCAAGAGACACGTAACACAAGGTAAATGGCTGTTTCTCCAAATACTGACAAGGACAGAAGCTTGCATCACATAATTTTAACAGGAATCAACTATCACCAAGCCAAAAGCATAAAATAAAACAGCAGGATAAAGGTGCATGAGAGAAAGGGGATTTAGAGGAGAGACCAGTTCGAGGACACTGACCTCCCTGATCATTCACCTACTCATCTGGCTTAATTCCTACCCTCATATCTGTGGTGTCTGAGCCAATGAAGTCATGACTTTATCTGTATATTTTGAACTGCAATGCTAAGCAAACAGAGAATGCAAAATGTCAGCTCAATGCTATGAGGGTATAAGCATTTCTTTGCCTTTCATTTCACATCCTTGCCAACAGAGTGTTGAGGTAACAATAGCCCAAAACCACCTGCATTTCAAAACCAGGCAAATGTGGAACAGCCATCACTGACACTGCCAAACATGGACCACGCCCACCCAGCTAAAGGAAAGTTGTCACTGCCAGTGCTATGCTTAAAAGCAAAGCTCTGCCATGATTTAGTAAAGGTCTGTCTCCCTGGAGATATTTCTTAACTGGTTCATTCAAGCTTGAGCAAACACAGATCTAGGTCATGAGACTGTCACAGCCTAAAAGCCAGTATGTGTACATGCTAGTAGAGACAAAGCTATTTGTATAGCTTTTTAGTAGCTAGTATTATTAGTAGTAGCTAGTATTTATAGCTCGTATTTTTATACTACACTAACTTTGTAACAAAATCCAGAGGAACAGAAGTCCTCTATTCTTTTCAGTATTCCCACCAACTACCTGCTGGCACTGGGCACCAGCAATACAGGACACACAACATTTTCTGTTGTTCACAGAGGCTGAACATCGAATTCTATTGTACATATGAAATACTTGTTTAGTGGATTGATGCCTGTTAAGACCTCCTTGAGCAAAATGCACTCAGAAGCACAAACCCAGTTGAACTGATAGCTTTGTATAGTTCCAAAATTATGAACGCAAACAAAAGCGCCATCATTCAAAAATCGAGGATAATGGAGCCACAAAGCAGGCAAACAGGCAGCTGATTGCACAGGCAGAGAGAGTAACAACACCCATTTTACTATAAACTCGCAAGGACACCTCTGTCGGCACCTTATCATACAAGAGGTGACACTGCACCTTTCAAGGAGCTCTCTCTTTAGTGCTCCATCGCTGTCAATTTGTAACTCATTTATCCCACAATGCTCTTAATGGGGCTTAAGGGCTGCCATTAATAGGCTTTCTTAGAAGACTAAGCTGATTCTCCACCAGAGCACGGTACAGGAGCCAAACTATCATCTGTGGGTTGTATGCCTGAAATGTATGCCCACACGTCACAGCAAGGCCAACATCAACGCCTTGCTGGACAAGACACTGTGAAGATGTCATCACTGGTCATTGCCACTCCACTGGGAATGGTGTTGAGGTGCTTTCAGGGATAACTATCACTTACGCACAGCTATCACACTTGTAAACACCGGATTGGAAGTTGTGTCTTGTCAGTAAGGTTAGAATCTCTTCTTGTGGTCAGAAAGGAAACAAAACAGTATCTCATTTTCCCTCTAATTAGCTGAAAGATGAAGGCAAGTGCAGTAAATCAACAGAGTAAAAGTTGATGTTCTAAATGGGCAGTAAGTACAAAGATATGAGGAGGGTCCAGAAGTAGCCTGACAACCACAGACACCACACACTGTCTGGGGTGGCTAATGAGAGCTCTTGAAGCTTGAACAAGCAAGCAAAAAAGCATAACCCTTCCTTTCATCAGTTAGAGTACAAGGAACTTAACACTGTACAGCACTAAACATTGTTTATTGTGTTTGCAAGTGTGCACAGACAACTAAAATGCAAGAACTCTTACATGCCCCCTGCCCCAGAAAATCCCTGCTCAACCACTGTGGCTGTACACACACACCACACACGCTGATAAGCAAGTTTACCTTAAAAACCTACAAGAATCGCAGGGAAAATTCACCACATTTATCTGTAGTGTGCAGTACTAAATTTTACAAACAAACTACTTGGAAAAAAAAACCTACAGCAAAACAAAGATGAACCAGGGCAAGCTTTGAAAGGCCACTATGAAAGCAGGCTGTAATTATCAGTAAGCATTAACAGATACCATTCTCAGTTCACGCTTTATAGTCATACAGCAACAGCATCTATTTTGCTAAGAAGCCAGCAAGGAAGTTCCCTCAAGCAGAATTATGTAAGAGACCAAAATATTTGGGCATAATTAAGAGTTGTTTATAGGACACTCAGCTTATTAGTAACTCAACTTCAGCTTGCTTTTTAAGTCAAAAAAGCATATTTGCAAACTAACTTGCTTGTATGTATCTTCCAAAGGAAGTAGGAATTACAAGGAACTACAGGAGGAATGTCACTGTCCCAAACAGAGCTGAAACAGCTTTTAGATAAGATAAGCAAAGAGCTTGACTGGAGCTAGTTGTAACAGAGAAATCACAAGCCTCAGGAGCAAGAGCCTCCACTACAGCAGTCAATGATATGTCTTTGAAAAGGCCTTCCAGGCTTTTGTTCCTATTTTGCAAGAACACTGCAAGAGAAAACCAAAACCAGAAACACGAGCGTCTGTAGAAATCAGAAGTGAATCACATCCTTTGGCTAGGTTCCTGTCCCAGAGTCCTTGGGAGGACAGTAGTAAATACATGCACAGACTATTACTAAAATAGTATCTGATGTATAGAAGACATTTTTATTTGGTGTGGGTTTGGTTGAGAGCTTTTTTTCCTCTTTTTAAAGGGTTTGCTGTTGGGTTTTGGAGGGGCGCTTTTTTTTTTAAACCCAACTCCTGTAAGGTTAATCTAGGTCCATCTCAAGCACTGCAACTTGCTTACAGTGAGATATATTCTTATATGCTTATTCAGCTTCAAATATATTTTCTGACAACTAGTACCTAGGTAAATTACAGGAGAAAAAAAATAAATGAAGATTAAAAATACTTCCTATTCTGTGGAAAAGTTCAGCTAACAGAAAACTGATTTTCCAAAGCAGCAGATGTGACTATTTGAAACATTTCACCTAGATTCTAAACCACATTAAGAATAGTAATAGGTTGAACTACAAAGTGGGCTGTTAACACAGTTCTGTATATTCACACTATTTTCAACTGCTTAAAAACTGTAATGTTTTGCAGGACAATTTTAAAGCTTTTATGTCAAAGTTTACAACCTCTGAGCACGCTCACTTCAATACTTTTTTTTTTCCCATTGCATTAATTGAAGCCACCACTCAAACTTCTGAGCTCCACCTGCCATTCTTGGGAGGCACCACAAAGTCGGATGTAATAAACCACTCAGAGTTCTTGCCTGAGTCATTTAATGACACAGCTAGGATATGACCTCTTGGGTTCGCCTGCTGTAGTCTAACTATTACTCTGCATCTTCTATTTTACTTCTTTTTTTAAGTGACATGTTTTGGCAGAGAAACAGTGTTGCAAAGTCCCAGATAAAGTGTCATGCTAAATCATATATGGATTCTTCTTTTGCTTTCCTTCCACCCGCCTGAACATCATCGGATGCTGCCCAGGAACTTTTTGATCATTTTCTTTAAGAAGAACAGCAGTCAACAGTTACCTCATACACTTCTACTTGATTATCTTTCCCTTAGGGAACAAGAAGGCAACTAACAGGCTGCTCGAGTTTCTTACAGGTTTTATAACCAACCTTCTTTATTTGCTACAGAAGCGGAACAATTTCATAACATAAAATCCACTTTAGCTACCGAAATCACTGAAGTAAGTCCACATTGATCATTTTGAACAGCATCGCCACCCAGAATTACATGGGGTTGCTGAGTCTTCAGAAGCAGCCTTGCTACACAGAAGAAAATTAGTGAAGCTCAAACACAGTAATTTTTTTGCAAGTCCTGTGGTGGGGTTTATATGGAATGGTTCTCTGCTCTCATTGATGCCATCTGAAATGGTGGACTTAACAGGCACTGAAATTGCTCTCAGCAGGTTTTGATCCATATGTCACAAACATCAATTAATACAATTATTTAAAGCAGATCACTTAAATAGGAAGTGAGGCAAAAAAAAAAAAAAATTCATAAAATGTTATTTGAATGAATGTAACTGTAGTTTAGCAAGTCAGCATTCCACTTAAGTAAGCCCAGAAGAAAGTGGAAGAGTTCACACAACTGGCAGCCATGCTGGCAACCAACCCATAATCTCTACAGTAAGCCTCATCTGTTCATCTAGAATCTTCACAGATTGAGGGTGAAGGCACAGGGATTTCTGACTTGGAAAACTGTTATTTCTTGCAGGCCCATTTGAAAAGCAGGAGGCTTGGTAAAGAGCTCAGTCTTTTAGTGAAAATTCAGGTTGACAGTTTAGACTGACTGTCATTTATATTAAGGACAGCATGGCAAAGTGGGTCCCAGTCACAGTTACAGCTACTCTTTAGGCAAGCTAACCCAATTTTTCTCTGTTCAAGTACACAGAATGCACTAAAATTCCTTCTATGTTAAAACAGCCATATACAGAAAAATGTAGTGCACTTTAAAACCACATAGCTCAAGACAAATCCAAATGGTAGCTTGAGCTACCATTTTTATTTAAAGCTTCAGGATCTGAGTTTGCCAGGAATACAAATTCTAGCGAAACCACTGTCACAGAAAATACTCATTTCCATAGTGCTTTTCGTCCCAAGACAGTGATTTAAACAAACAAACAAACAAACAAACAGATCAAATAAAAAGGCAGCTAAGGGAATAGTGAATACTATCTATCTTTCCCACCAGAATATAAATCCAGAACTTCTCACAAGGGTACAAACCCCCACCACCCCAAATGTTCAGCACGCAGCCTAAAGCTGACTTCCATAATACACTATGTAGAAACATAAAACAGCATCAGATGCTGATGATTCTGGTTTTCTCATTAAACCCCACCACTACATGCTATTTATACAGGTCAGATACATATCACGGTTACAATAACAAAATATTGGTCAAAAAGTAAAGAAAAACATATTCTGCTGATAGACCACTGTGAAAAGTCAGTAAGAAGTGAAGAATAGGTAAGTATGGGCAGTAAAGACAAAATCTAAGGGTTTACTCTGAGGTAAAAATATGATCATTTAAGAAGCTACTACATGCTAATACAGGACTAAAGAAAATCGTAATTAAAAATCAGACTGCATCAGGACACATATAAAGAAGTCTTATGGTACAACCAACTCTAAAAGGATTCCTGATGTTTCTAATACTTCAGGTATTTGATTCTCTGATCTGTACAGATAATATTTTATGGAGTCATTTCTTTGCTTAGGCACCTCTTACTGTGACTAACATCAAGTGTTATTGTAGTTTTTTCAACAACTAACAGACATTTTGGCGGTCATTTCCAGTGTTGTCTAAACTTGAGTAAACAGGACTCTGCTGCCATCATGGATATCTCTCTTTGAAACAGAATTAAGCACAGAACAAACGAAACATGAGTAAAACTACCCAGCTGACACTAAGCCCAAACTAGGCTAAGACAAAAAAAGCCCAGAGGTTAAAACTGGAAGAGTCAACATCAACCTAACAATCAAACTGGCAGCAGTACTTTTAAGAGAATTTGTTGCAAGCAAAACGATTCCCTGTTGGAATCCTAATATGAACCACAGAACATATGGTTATGGGCCTGGAGTCAAGATGGAAAAAAACTCTGAGTGCTTCCCACAGATATTTTTCAGACTCGAAGATACATTTTTGGTGTCACTTATGCAGAGTGTTACCAGTGTTGAAATTGAACATAAATTTTCCCTTGCAAAAACAATTGGACAGGAACAGTGATCCTACTGATTCAACCCAACCCAACTTTTTTTGGAACAAAATGTTATTGAAGAGGACTCAGACAGGAATCACAGCATGGACTTTTTAGCAAAAAAGGTACATGACAACTCACTGGAAATGACTGGCCAAAGAGACACTTGCAATAACAATCTTGAAAAGCCATCAAGTGAACCATATAAACTATTATATGCAATTCCTCTCTGAATCTTTCAATATTGCTGTTGGAACTTCCATAAAGAGGCAGATTGTCCAGGATCAGATGGTGAACCAAGTCCACCAGAACAATTCACTTAATGGCATCTCTTCAACCCTTGCTTTACATGGTTATATGCACTGGAACTACTCCACAGGCAGCTGAGCTGATTCTTGAAACAAAATGCATCATGTTAAAAGCCAAGACACTGGACACTGCTTAAGATCAGTAAGAATACCTGTGAATGTGAAATGTTTTTTGAAACTTGAACTATTACTCTCTTATTCTCCTACAGCAAGCAGACTAAACAAGTTTTACAAAACCTAAGTACACAAAACAAATAAGAGGAACAACCCATAACCACTCAAACAGCTCAACAGGTTGGGGTTTTTCCCATCAGCATCAGGTAAGTTCACTACTTTAGCACACTTTTTGCCTAATAATACCTATTGGAGAATTCAAAACAAAGCCAAGCACTACTTAAATCTAAATTATAATTAATTCAGTTATGTTTCTATGTCTCTATCTCATCCACTGTAGTATTATCCAGACAATTTTTTCTCACGAGCAATCACAATTTGGTATCAACATGAGATTAACACAATTTTTTAATAACTCATCATTCTTTATCAATTTTCATGCCATGGAGATAAAAGGGTTTACAGAACAATAGCAAAAATTTAAAAACCTGCATGTCAGTGAAGACAGCAATCGTAGTCCAACATACATCCCTCATCAGCAAGGTGGTCACATTGAACTGTCATCGTGATCCTGGAGAACCATGGGCAACAGTTTGCACCATCTGAGTTGCAGACTGTGCGTATTCATAAAACATGCCGAACAGAAAAACAGCAGACCATGCAATCTCCTTCCCATGGGTTTAAACAGCTACTAAAAAAAGCTTTTCTTGCTCTTCCACCCTCCATCACCTACTTGAGATTTACCACACACATAATCACCAACCATAGTTTACAATATTTAGAATACCAATGCTTTGGCTGATGCTACTGCAGCAAGGTTGAATGAGCTTAGTGGATGATCCCTTCATTTCCTGATGCCAACACCTGAACAGAGAGGGAAGGGAAGGAACAGGGTGTCTCAAAACTTAACCATTTCATGCCATCTGAAAGGCCAGCTGTAAACATTTCTGAACCTCAGGTTCCAGCAGAGATGTCAGATTCTGCTTTTTAATTACTAAATTACTTTTTATTAAATAAGAACACTTCTTCCAACAGAAGAAACAAACAGGGAATGGCTAGTCTAAAGAACCTTGAGTACAGCTTACAGAGGGGTAAAGAGGAAAAAGAAAGAGTAGCTGAGGAAAAGAAAGAGACCTATAGCAATAGACTGCAGAAAGCTCAGTTACTACCAGAATCAGCAATTCTAATGAAAACAGAAAAGCTGAGCAAGAACAGTGTGCTTGCACCCATCAAATCAACAGCCACAAAGCAGGACAACACGGAGACTGAGCTCCAGCTTTAAGAGTACTCCATACCCCCAAGAGAAAAGCTCCTAACTACTGGATAAGGAAGGACAGAAATCAGAATCATCATCCTTATAAAAATTTATGAACAGGGTTAAGTTCAAGAAAAACCTAAATTTCTGAAGGGAACAGGATCGAACCCCAAAACATCCACTACTTCTACAACAGAGACAGAGAAACAAAGAAATCATGAAACACAGATGAACTTCTATCAGGGTGTAACAGTGTGTGCAAACATTACACATCAATTAGATTATACTTAGTCAAGTACACCGCCAACTGTGTGCTAATCTAAAGTCAAACCTCCTCCTACACCAAATGTGCTCAGAAAGAGCACATCTTACCAATAAGCTCAAAGTCAGCTTGGCACACTTCAAGCGGCTGAAGCCAAATTCAGGTATTTTGTTATTGTTCTTAGCAAAGCCTATTTCAAGATGTTCCTAAAACACCTTCATTTAACCTTGTCTTTAGACATATCTGATATAAACTGACATGCTGCTTTAATTATAGGCTGTTTTGAAAGTTCACTAAAGACATTTTTCAAACATGGAGAATTGCAGGACAAAATTCCATTAGTGACCTTTCAGTATTTCAAGCACCATTTCCAGATGAGCAGTCAAAGCCAGAGACACATTTAGAACAGTAATGTGGACAAGGTCAAAGTAACTCCAACAGATTAAGAACATGGAGTGAGATTTATCAACATTTTGCCTGAAGCCAATTTTACCACTTTGTGACATTCTCTTCTGAGAGCATTACAGTACAGAAATGGTAATTTATCTGTGAAGCTATTCTAATAATGATTTTTCCTTGTTCTTTTTGCCACTGCTTACATGTATTCAGATGAAAGAGTTAAGTCATCTTCTCAGCTATTTGTTTCATACCAATGAAAGGCATGGCCCTTTTTCCTAAGGCTTAGAGAAATCACTTATTACATGATCATATTCTCCAGTTTCCCTGGCAACTATTTCAAAACAGTCAATGTCTGTCATGGCCAGGTTAATCTCCAGGCTGTTAATTACAATATTTACTTGGCACTTCAATATTCATGCATCACATTTGTTTTTCAGCTTAATTTCCCTCTTCATAAACACAGCCACAGAAGTATATATTTCACATACTCTCTAAAGAACATTTTATACTAATACATACAAGCTTTTAAATTACTGTAGGGTTTATGTCATTATATGCATAACAAAGACAATTAAATAGGACCTTACCTCAAAATTAAACTTCATTTAATAGAAAATAAGTGTGTCAGAAAGTACTGTTTGATCACATGGAAGGCTTCCAGTAACCAGGTCTGCAACACAAGATACAAACAAGTTACTTTCTTATCCCCAGTCCATTAATTTCTATTTTTCAAGTACCTCCTCTGTCAACACACTGGAAAGAAAACAACTCAGGAAGTTGTAAGTTTCCTTTTCCCTTTAGGAGTCAGAATTTGCATTGCCAAAATGTCTTTTTGTTCAAGAAAATAACATTCAGTCCAGGCTTCTAAATTACTCACACATACAAGCTCATAATAAATGAATTCTTGAGTTTTTACAGGTAAACACTTCGAAACTGCCTAGTCAATTATGAAAACACTTGTAGCACAAGTCTGGGTGTTAACATAAATTAAACAATCACACTGACCTCTCAAAGCCATTCACTTTACACTAACTGTGGTTTTCCATCATTTACGGTCCCTGTATGGAGTAACAGTCTAAAGCACCACAGCTCAGGCCTCTCTGAGCAATCTCCCTTCTGAAAGTATGATCACAAAAACAGGTAAAAAGAGAGTTTTGTTTCTACAAAATGACAAACCCTGTTTCAAGGCTTTGGCTGTTTTGACGAGGTGGGTTTTCTCGTTTGGATATTTTCAGGCTTTGTCTATTAGACTTTGTTTTCTTTTTTCCCCCCTACATTTCTTAGGATCATTTATCAGTTTTTACTCTAAACAAAAGCTAATATATCATAGCGGTTTAATAATCATGAGGATGGGCAAATCAGTTTGCACACAAGCCACTTAGCAATCCTGGACCCCCAGAGTGCTCTGAAATAAACACCAGCTTCTCCCCAAGTATCTCCAAACACCTCCAGGCACAGTAATATCCAGGCCTAGGTCTTGCTGCTAGCAAAGGCTTGTGTTCCATGTGTGCAGTTATGGAAGGCTCTCATCCCACTTTTAGATCTCTTGGACAACCTAAAACTTCAAATGACATTTTAACCCACAGCAGCTATCCAAATTTGAAACCAGTTTATGCATCAATTTAGAAAGACCAGGACATTAAAGAATAAAGCTCCATGTGCATACAGCTACATAGCAGGGAACGCCTTTCAGCTGAGAAAAGCTCACAGCAACAAAACAATTCTTGCAAATTTTAACCAACCAAAGCTGGCAAAAACATTTCTGATAGAACAAATTCATCACTAATGTTTTTCTTGTCCTGGTTGGTTAGAAAAGTGATTTTTTTCTTTCAGTGGACTTTTAAGCAACATCAGCTCTATGCCAACACAACTATTAACTGCAGGTTAACAGATTTAATGCAGGTCAGAGCAAATGCAGTATACTTAAGAATTATTTCAGCACCCAATGGATCACCTGCACCTGCATTAAAATTGGCAGTGCAGTGGTTTGCTACTTTGAAATTTAGATCCCTGATCACACTCATCCAACTTTCCAATGCCTGCCAAGTCTCTAGTAACGCACAAATAATGTACAGTTATGTCTAATTAAAGGTATGCCAGCAGCCTGCACCTCACGGGTTTCCTTCTAAAAGTTAAGGTCAGGATAAAAGCAAGTTCATCACACAGCACATCTGAGTACCTGATCCATCCCTCAGGTGCCTGTATCAGTGCATAAGGGATTGACCTGCAAGGCAAGTATCTGTATTACAGTAACATGCCAAATTCCTGTTCAGTACAGCCCATAAACTCACCAGCCACCCTACTTCCTGGACGTCACTATGTCCTTCTCTATACTTGCATACATTTTAAAGTTCTAAAATACGTTTAAAGTGCAGTTGTGAAGTAGTTCAGTCATTTGCAACTGCTACCTGTCTTTGTTTTCAGTCCTTTGTCAACAAAGACACCAGTAGGCCTTTCAAGTCCCCATGTTCTGTAAGCACAAAGCACCAGCTGGAGGCATCTTCACCTCTACTCAGAATCACCATCAATGAAGGCTGACACTTTCTGGACTTGTATCAAAAACTGAATGCCTGTGGAACACACCACATCTAGGAAAGAACAAAACCAGATGTAGCAGAGAATGAAATGACCATCCCAATATTGTGTCTTTCTAGTTGCACCGCACAAAGGCCCCCAGATAAATTTTCCAATTCAATACATGTTGTTACCATCATGGTGATTTAAACAGTTGTGAAACTGCTTTGAAATTTGCTCTTTTCAAATGCAGTTCTAAAACAGAATCACTGCTTAAAAAAAAGAAAAAAAAAAAAAATCACACAAACACAAAAGAAACCACCCCAATAGTTTGTTTTTTTCAAGCTCTACACCAAACATGGGGAACTAAAAATTTATTTTTCTGTAGTTTATCAGGAGGGTCTATCTACTCACTTAAGTGTTAATGAGACTGGGAAGGAAGGAGGTAAAGCAACTGCTGTCTTAACATTTTACATCAAGGGAAGAAACAAAATTCATTTGCACATACTACCAGAGTAACTCAATGAATAGAACACCATGTTTCAAAAAGACAAATTAATTTCAAATAGTAGATTTTAAGTCACCGAAATACTTGAGAGTAGAAATATGAATGTATCTTATGGAGTCTGAGGAAAACAAAAGTTGCTTGTACTATGATATATCTTAAGACTCGCTGGAACAAATGTGACTGTGGAGACAACATTCATTTTTCAAGTGGGTTAATTACTGCTGAAACAGCCATATATTTTTTTACTTATCAACAGGGAGCTAAAGAGACCCTAAAAAAACTATTAATCACTGTTTGTTTATTCTATTGTCCTCACTTCCTGGAATGTAGTCAGAGATGGAACTAGACTGCCCAAAAGCCCAGTCAGCAAAGCAGCTGCCCTGAACCTGGGACTTGTTTACAATCTATTGGAGGGTGGGAGCAATGAGTGCATAAAGCACCTCATTCCAGAAGTTTACACAGGGCATTCTGGATATTTGGAGTATTTCTTAGCAGTAGCCCCCTGCTCCCCTCTCCCATTCTTTTTTTTCCTTAGCTGCAGCTACATTTCTATGAAATGCTTTTAGTTCAAATGCTAGTGATGCTATTTATAGAACAAGAAAACTGAATAAAGAAAAGCACTGAAGTAGAACATACTTTCTCAATTCTACTGCAGATTCCTACACTATGAATTAGAAGCAAATTACAGTTTTGCCTTTATAGATATTTCCTAGGTATTCTGCATTCTCTAAATTCTTGGTGATAACAGTTTCATTCAGTAGCATTTGGATTACAGGCTCACTGAGATGAAACAGATAAATTTCAGCATCAACTCAGTACTACATTTTCTGACCGTGGAAGATATTTCTGCCCATGTATTTCCTTTGGGTTTGTGATGTGTGTTTTTCCTATGCTGTGTTTTGTGGGGTGTTCTTTTTGTTTGTTTGTGCTTCTTTGATTGTGTGGGTTTGGGGTGTTTTTAACCATAACCAAATCCAAATCTATGGTCCATTACACAGGATATGTTTTAATCCCGTTGGCATTCGCCACCTCTTTACTGTATCACCTCTGCTGAATGAATCTGCTAATAGCTTAATATTTTAAAACTATAGACAGGAGAATAGTTACTTTGCGACATTGGGAAGTTTAGTTTAGGAGATCTGGAACACTGGGAAGCTTAGTTTTATGATCAAGTTCCAAACTATGTTCCTTGCACATAATAAAGGTATTGAATGGCTGTTTCAGACTGGTACTAATTTGGATGTTCTGTAGAGTGTGGCTTCTTCAAATCCTACTTCCTCCTTACCTGTCTCTGTTACTTGCTTCAAGACTACTTCATAAATGATCACAATTCATCTAGTACAAGGTTTTCAGCATTTAGGCAAGTTTGACTACCCCCCATATGAAACTATGCTCTCAAATACAATTCTTCCCTACTTGGAAGGAAATGTTATTCCTTTAAAATGGTAAGGTTTTTTAAAATGGTGGTTCAAGCCAGGCTTTCTGGGAACCTCACACATGGTGGTAGCTCATCCTTGCACTGGTCTGCCAAAACTAAGCTTTCAGCCCCTTAGGACTTATCATTGCTTCACTCTTATCAGATCTTAACTACTGTTTTTCAGCTTCTGTTTATCAATTCTTACAACAACCTGCACATCTGGGATAATAGTTTTGAGGAAATCTGACAAGGTACAACAAGTAAATTCTGCAACACAAGAGCAAAGTATGGCATTAATTTCTTCTCAAGGCTTCATTTTTGTATACAGCAGGAAAAAAGTATCTGTTGTGATCATTCAAACTCAACTATACTCAGATTAATTTTCAAAATTATGTAAATTTCATTTCTTACATTATGCTGCTGACCCAACTTTCTGTGATTAATGTTCACCTGTTCTCATGAATATGAACTTTTTGTCAAGCAAATATTACTTGCCTGCTGTTCAGGGCTCTTCAAGAGCAGTCAATAGCTTTTCATAAAGGAGCAGTTATTATTCAGACTTTATTCTGAACTCCAGCTTCCCCTCTAAGTAAATTAAAAAAAAAAGTTCCAATTCTGTTGTCTAGGAGAAAGACAAAATCTTGTTTAAAGTAAGCTGTACTCGTATTACGGTTAAAGTTAAATGGTAATTTTCAATCTTTTTATTAGTATGATTTTTCTTACGGCTACTGCTACAGAAAAAGCTACACCAAATATTCGCATTCAGTCACCCTTAGTAAGTTCTTTAAAACGTGTTTGCCCAGACCAGTATGTCTTGTTGGCATCAAATGGAAAAGCCTCTCCTCTGATGAGAGGCAGTAAGTTTGACTTGACTGCACAGGAACAATGTGAAGCACAAGGCAGCCAGGCCTTCCTGCCCTCCTAAGAACTCATGCACTGGAAGGTGCCACGTGTCAAACCCACCTATTCTCCTGTCGTGACATGAGTGACCCTCACCCTCCCAACACCACTACAGGAGGTGGCCACACAATGACAAGTACCAGCCACTATTATGTATGACAGACTTGCAATATCTGTGAGGAGTTAACTACAGCCATCATCAATGGTTCTTCAATTATTCTAAAATCTCTGGCTGTAGAGGTGAGCTTAGAATATAGTCTTTTAAAAGCAGAGTTAAATACATAATTTACAAGTGTGTAATACAATATATAGTAATTTAAAATGACAGGTAAAGATGTGAAACAAGTCCTCAAAAATGAGTACATGGCACTTTCCTCACCATGGTACCATTCACACTAACCGTAGTTTCTAACTTTTTTTTACAATTTGGAATCTATGTCACTGTTATCCTTTTATTTCCAAACAGACAGTCTGCAAGCAGTTTAACAAACGTAAACAAGATGCTAAGCCTAACTTTCATAAGAACAGCAAGTGCAGCTTGCCTTAGAACAGTTGCAGTGTTTTGCTGGATACCAACACCTGAGCAGCGAACACAACCCCACATACCAGAAATTCCTCAGCACAGGGCCTATTTTCTTCCCATACTATGGTGCTGTACACTCTGAATATCCAAATGTGTGCTTGCACTCAGATCAAAATTCATCAGATTTCTCATCCATTTATGGTGCCATACACTACAGAATCAGTTATCCAGCAATCTAATGCAAAGATTCACTGCTTCAGTGGCACCTGTTGAGTTTCTGCCCTCCTGTGGCAATATAAATAAAAAAGAGTGTCTTTTGCATGATCTTCATGAAAAAGTGTGAATTCAGCTGTCATAAGCAACTACTGTAAAAACAATATGGGAACTTGCACTTTTTCTTTAAGTCATGAATCACTTAGGCCTCAAACATTTCTCCTCAATATTCTACAGTAGGTTCCCATTTCACTTCAAACTACTTATCCCAAAAGGCATATCAACCCAGGATATAACAGTCTGTGTTCCCAGTCCCCAGTGAGACTGTCTGTAATGTGAACACTTCCACCTTGAATGATGACTTGCAATTCATCATCCACTTCTGCCTAAATACCTGCAAATCAAGTCACTGGCGATATGGCTGTTAGGAGTTGAGATTTCACATCCAGGGTTGGTGCATGAGCTGAAGAGGCAATAAAATAATAAAAGTAATCTTTCAGTGGGCAGGTAAAAGAAAGAGAGAAGAAAAAAAACCAACCCCGCAACAAAACAGCGCCAGGTTTTTGCTGTTGGTACAATTTCTTCAGAGTGTGTTACCAAGACAGGGCACCTGCCATTCCAATGGTGTAATGCTCAAGCTGTCTGCAGTTAACAAAGTTTGCCAGCTAAATCTGTTCACAACAGAACTATGGCCCACTTACACTGCAGCAGACAAAACATACAATTTACTTCATTGGCATGACTTACAGGAAGTTTGCCAGCTTTCCAAACATACTCCTCGAAAGCTGGGCTGCTCTATGTTTGCATCCAAAGGGTTAGTAGAGTAATGGTTCATAGAGTCCAGATACAAAGTGTTGGAAACTCAGCTTCAACAGACACAAAATTTGGGTTTTCCATTTTTATATTATCCTCATTACTTCAGTAGACTCAAGAGATTCTTTTTAAAGAGCAGTGGTTTGTAAAATTTCCTTATCTTCACACCAAGTTGTTAAACACTTAATTTAGGCAACAAATTAACTATCCCAGCAAGGAAACACACTGAATCACAAATATACCAAATATCCAAAGTTCACGTTAGCATATAAATTTATAATGTATGGAGTGAGAAAGCATTTTGAACTCAAACCAGAATGATACAAAATAAATTTAAATTCCTTTCTGTTAGCACACCAACAAACCTTTGACGGACCAGGACAGCCTGCATTACAGAGAATCTACAAACAAACAAACACTATCAGTCCTAGACCTCTTGAGAATGAAACTTGGTAACCAAACAAAATGCAACTACACCGAGATGTGGGGGGAAGTGATTCTGAGCCAACTCTACATACATACACATATGTGCACATACGTTGTTACTTTAGACGTGCAAGCACACATGGCCTTCTTGCAGAGCTCATCATGACCTCAGCTAGATGTTCTCCACACTCCACCATACCAGCACACTCCGCATTTTCAACACAGTCAAGGAGAGAAGTTTCTAACAGGAGGAAGTCTATTGCATAGATATACCCCAAGGTACACCCTGAATTGAAAACCCCACCAGCACGTGGGAAAAGACACAACTTCAGAACACTATAAAATATGGAGAACATCCAGTAAACCATTTCTGGGGGAAATAAAGGCCAAGGCACTACTTGCTGATTTTCTTGTATGCTTGAAGCTCATGTTCCCAGTACCATGACTTGGTATCAAGCCTCCTATACAGGATTTCAACATTAACCATGATTTCTAAACTACTTTCAATGCACTTCCCTCTCCAAATAACAGCCATTTATGCAAGTGAGTGAAGACACATCAAATGGATGAAGAAGCTGAGTGTCTACCTCCTGCATTTACTTCTTGAAGGAAGTACGTGTCTTTTGATGTAACTGTGGGAGGGGGAATTTAAAAGGCAGCTTTAATCACTACTACTTATTAGTGCTCCTCAGTGATTGAGAATTTAGTATGTTTACAGAGTGCACACATTACTGCTGTTCACTATACCAGAAATGCATAAAGCAGTTCCCTTTCTGCCTGATTTGCCTTGGAGGACATTAAGTTAACATTTCAGAAAGAAGCAGCACTTCTTTAACTATGCAGCTGCCAAATCAATTCTTTCTGATTAAAATATGCTTTGAATGTCGTAAGATCTTCCCACAGACATAAATCTTTCAGTCCCAAGCACTTCCTGTCATTTTAATTACTTCCCTTCAAGTCCCCTAAAGAACAAAAATGATGTTTTACAGTGTTCACAGACAGGATGAACAGCACTTACTGTGTCCTAGGGGAGAACACTGTCTGGAAGGGCTATTTAAGTGGGGGAATGAGAGGCAATGCTGGAAAACGCATACCTAAGAAATACATGCTGTTAATACTCTTAATTGAAATCAACAACATGAGAAGCTCAACCTCCTTCTCACTCCCCCCCTTCTCAGTAAATGACGGGGAGATGCCTTCTCTTGACAGACCGAGCTTTCCAAGTACACGTTTCTGGAACGAGACAGTGCCTGAGTTTTGTTGGAGAACATGAAATAATGCTTTTCAAGATGCTTCCCCTACTTCTAGATATGTGGACATCTTAGATCAAGGAGGTATAAATATTTATATGAATATTTGATATTTATTCAATAGGGTAAGGAGCAAGCAAATCTCCATCACACTTGTGCACTGATACAGTCTTGAACCAAGTCAGACAATTGTGTACACAGACTGTCAAACCCCAAGTACTGTCCTTTCCAATCAACCCCATACTGGAGCTGCTTCCATTTCAAATCTCCCACCTCACTACGGTTCACCTTGAAGTTACCTCCTGTAAGCTTCCTCCACACACCAGCCCAGACTCCTATAATCTTTCTGTGAAGAAATTCTGTGAAGAAACTTAAATCGGGTCACTCTGAGGCAATTTGCTAAAGAGAAAGCATTGTTTGCCTTTGATGTCAACTAAGCTACTTAAATACTGCAAAAAACTTCAAGTACTCAACGATCTCAGTCACCCAGAGCTGGTTTCAGGTGTTTAAGGTGATCATAGACCTGCAACACTGCGGCTGCAGATGGAGACAATGCCCTTTACCTACCACTGAGAAGTGCAGTTACAATGGTTGCCGTGTACAGCTGCAGGATTTCATGGCTTAAAAAAAAAAAACAACAAACCAGCCCTCCCCCCCAACAAAACCAAAAAACCCCCCAACCAAATGCAAAAAACCACAAACCAGAACTATTCTGCATTGTCAGCATGTCAGCAACACATCAAACTGTTTGTATGGAAGAATGAACTGACTTTTAACACTTTGAATAACAGAGATCCCAGAAAGATGTATTTTCATTGATTTTCCATTCATTGTCCTGGAGTTGAAGCCAAAAAACCCAAGCAATTTTCCTATCTGGTCTTTTTGAAACACTGTAACATCAGCCTGCACAGAATTATGGCTTTAGAAAGGAAGAGGTAAAACATTGCCTTCTTAGCTCCAGTCTGCATATTGCATTTCAGTATTTTCACAATAACATGCCGTTGATATCCAAAGTTAATTCCAAAAGTTTTTTTTTACAATGTCTGCCCAAGGGACTGATTTCACTGCACTCAAAAAGCACATCTGAAGTGTTTATTGCTTCCAGATTTTGAAAGGAGAAATTACTCTTATAACTCAGCTGAGTTGTCTTAACAGCTCTGCTAAAATCTCTCTGGTTTTCATCCCAAAGTCTCACTTCAGAAAAGACATGTGTATTAGTTTCCTGGGTATTAATTCTCCAAGCATACAAAGCCCATATTCAACTTTTAGGCAGAAAAATACATTTAACAAGGAAGATGAATGCAACCCAAAACTTACAGTGCAGCCTACTTGAAATATGTAGCGAAGTTTTGGGACCTTGAGTTACTGCATACAACACTCCCTAACTTTCTTCCCATTCTCTGCCAAAAACCCAAAGCACTACACTCAGAATTCGCACTAAAAGCAAAATTTGATAATCATGACCCAGGTCCAATTCTGCATTTAATGGTTTTATTGGATCAAGTTAGCACGTAGGTGACAACTGACCTCAGTGTCGCAGACACGCGAATTATGTCACATGAGGAGAGCAACAGCCAACACAGGCCCACTGCAGTTAATGATAAATGAAGCTGATGTGTAACATTCAAATCTGGAGGTCCAGTAATGCAACAGCTCAGGCACAGCCTGAACCCAGCAATCAGAGAACAGGCACTAGTCAGAGATGCAAAAAAGTCTGAAACTTCCACCCAGAGAACTTTTGCTGTGAGAAGGCACGGATCTTAGTATTACAATACAAGAGTCTACCAAGAATACAAGTGATTGTTGAATGCAACAAATAAAATACCTGCTCAGTAACACTCATTTTGGTCACAGATCACAGGAATGTATGAAAAAACATCAAGTAAATGATTAGCATGACGTTGTACATAAGCCATTTTGGATGAACAGGGCAAGTGAGCATGTCCATGAAAACTGGTAAAATAATGCAACTGTACTTTGGTAGGTAGCATTTAACAGGTCAACAGGCCAAGTGGCAATATCTGAATTCAACTTGCATCTTTACTGCCCTGTTTCTAAGTCTGTGGTTTAGATATTAAATGGGTTTTATCGTAACTTTTAAGTGTTCCTCTTTATGCTTTAAGTGATAGATTCCACTTCTGTCATAGTGCACTCTGGAAGCAAAGCTTCTGACTTGTCTGAAAATTCAGAGCAGCCCAACTCAGAGCTGTTTTCTGGATTGACTTTCACTCCAGCTGCTCTCATGAATGATTAACACTCAAGTCTCCCACAACTACGTGTTACTGGCTTCTTGGACAGCACTTAGCTGTATGAGCAGATGGACAACAAGCTTTTGGAAGCAATTCTGCCAAGAATGTCCAAGCCAAACGCTCTTTTGGGACTGGCATGGGGACTAGCATGTGGGAAGAGCCATACTTCTGGTTGACATATTTGCCACTTGGCATGTTGCCCTGAACTTGCAACTGGCAAATATTTGCAGAGGAAACTTTTGTCTTGGTGAGAAAGTTACAAGGGACACATCAGTCTGAAGGCATGGAAGACGACAGATCAAGTCCTGTATTTAGAAGCACCACTCTAGGATCAAACGGAAGACTAAATGCAGCATGGCATTAGTGTAGCTTCAAGAAACACACAAAACAGGCAGAGGAACAAAGTTTTAGCAATGTAAAATACTCAATTCCACAGCATCAAATTCTTCTGAAATATTTCTGAATTGCTGAAGGAGGAAGGTTCCCTCTCAGGGAAAAGACCAAGGATACAGCATTTTAAAACTGAAGAAATCTCTACAATTGCCTAGAACTTAGCCAGTGCATTTGAGACAGGCTCATCTATTCTGGCTCTGTTTCTATCTCCTCGTATCTTTGCAACTGCACCAAAATCTCTGAAGGTGGAGAGTATTAGCCTCTGATTGTATAAGTCTGTAGGGGCATGGACCCAGAAATGAAGGCTTAAAAAATTTCAGGTGACAGAAAAGACTTTTTTCACAACAACCAGATGGATGGGGAAGTAAAAAACCTTATGATGGACAGTCTGTGTCTCTGAGTTTTTATGCCTTCTGCCCAAAGGACACACATGCCTGAAGTGACTGAATTACTTCAATTAAATTATGATACTGAAATTCTAGTCACAAGGAAAGCAAGGGAAAAGAGATGGGGAAAAAACAGAAATGAAGGTTTTTTGCTTTCTTTCTTCAGTAATTTTCCCTAGACATATAGGTATGTATAATGTTAACAGTCCTAACCTCTTTGTAGCACAGGCAGCAGAGAGAACATTCAACAAATGGTAAGACAAAAAAAGTTATCTGGTAAGTGATACTGACACATGAAACAAGAGTTGAGAGGAAATGCCTCTGTACAAAGGAAGTGCGTATAAGGCTGCTGTACAACTATCACAGAGCAGACTTTTAAAACAACAAAATCAAAATTTACAACAAAATCAAGATAACATAAAAAGTATAAACTAATAGCTGTATCTGCAGGGAAACATCTGAAGAATCTTCTGCCTTGACACCTCTGGTTCAGTCAAACTGATAGGTCATTGCTGCACAAAACCTTCAGAGAAATCAGGCTTCGGGGAAGAAAGGGACACCTAGCCATGCTCACCTGCCCAATGGTTACAATTCAGACAATAAAAGATATTCTTAAGAATTTCAGAGACGGAATTAGCTGCAAAGAGGGCCAGTGTAAAAACAACCAGGACCTTGGCAATTTGGGAGTTTTCACCACAAGGGATCCAAATGCACCCTCACAAAAACACAGTAGCTTTCTTCAAGGTCATGGGGTGGTTTATAATTCTCCCAGAGACTTTTGTGCTCTCTACTTGAAGCCAAGTTTCTCTGAGGTTTCTGTCTTCAAGTTGCAAAGGAGGTTTTTTTCCCTTTAACTTTCATTTCCAGCAGCAACTGCTCCACAACAGCATTCCAATTCCCCCTACCAGGCACTCCTTTGAAACAATCAAGTTTCAGGATATTTTCCAAGGCATCTCATTCTCCACAGGGATTTACAAGCACTCCCAGCTTTCCCACTGATCCAAAAAACAAGCAGTTTTTTCTGTCATGTGGTCCATTTTCACTATTTTCATGAATGCAGCCACCCCTCTGAGGACTAGAGTAAGCTGACAGCCTTTAAAAGTGACAATTACAGCAGAGATGTCGAGGCCCTGAACTACCCTTGGAAGACACCATAAGTGCAACCACGCAATTCCCCCTTCTGCACAACACAGCTGAACACTAGAAGTGACACCAGTAAAAACTTAGGAAGTTACAATGTACCTCCACGTCTTCCTTTGTGGCTGCAAAAGCCCTGCTTTAATCCAGTTGTCCAGAACAAACTTCCACTGTAATTCCAGGCCTTTATTTCACAGAAGGCATTGTGCACAGCACTATGAGCTTGAGAATGAGAAGACACTGTCAACAAGCAAAGCACGTTTCAGCCACATGGTCAAATTCCAGCTGTGACCTTATTCCAATGCACTGCAGTGGGGTGATATGAGCTAACATAACACTTGAATTTAGCCCAGAGGAAAAAAAAAAAATCCACGTTTCTGTGGTTATGAACTATAAAATCTAAATTTTCAAAGGTCCCTGCTCCAAATTAAATATTCACACAAAAAGAAACTTCCAATGATGAGACAGTTTCCAGACAGGTTCAGGGGACTACATGATTCAGTCTCCCAAGGAATTCGCCTTCTTACACAAGCTGTAAATTAGAATGATACTCAGAATAGTTGTTTTTCTATCTATTCAATAACTAAGATCTGTAGACGCTTACGTCAGAATGTTCATCGATAAGTAGACAAATTCCAAAACAAAAGCAGTGTTTCCAAGATAGTTACTTACTGTGCTATTTGATACCTGCTAAAGATAAATGGAAATTTGAGTTCTTTTTCTAGACAACCAGACACCCTGGTATTGCTCCTAAATTTATTTCTAAGGAATGTATAGCGTTAGATTAGAATAAAGACTGACTTAAGGAGTTCTGTTGGAAAACTGTTTGCAAGGGTTGTTTTGCTGTTAGCTCAAGGTCGGGGGGGGGCACTTCTTAAACCAAACTGTGGTGAAAGTTAACTCTTTCTTACAAAAATACTTTGGGAAAAATTGGGTATTTTTGACCAGTATATACAGTGTTCTTCACTTAGCAGCTGAATTCTGGATGCACAATGCAAGACGAGGCAGACCATGTGCACACCCAGAGTTAACTGGTGAATCAGCTGATTCAGCTTGGCCCACAGTGTGCAAGGAAGGGGCATCACAACGCCACCCCAACTATACAACAGCTCTGCACTGTTAGTTGCATTTTCTACTTAAGTGCAAATATTTCTGGTAATGTTTTCATTTAGAGATGAGGGAAAAAACCACTGGCATGCTCTAGCCAAGATTAATACCTTTTGTACCTTTTAATATGCTATGCATGCTTTGTTAGAGCATTTTAGAGATAATTTCAGGTAATTTGACAGCTATGCTGTTTAAAGCCACAGTTAAATCACTTCTGACACTCTGGCATGGGTTGTTTCTTACAAGGCTTTCCATTGGCTTGCTTGATCCAGTCTAAGATGAGCCTATAGAAACGGAATTTACAGAATGAATCAGAAAAAGGTGAATATGTACATTTTTTAGCACTACTATCCAAGAGAGCACTCTGGGCATGCTAAGTGGCAGCCTAGCTAAGCGGAAGGAAAAGTAAAACAGATTCTAAACCTGGACAGTACTGACACAGTCGTGAGTATGACGAAAAGACAGGCAAACACCAAAATCTAGGCCATGAAATACCACCTCAGTTGCACACACAGAGTTTCTAGAAAGGCAAAAGCTCCTGCAAAGAGGAAGAGCTTACAGTCAACGAAGCAAAGCTCAGATTCTTTCCTAGCATTGTCAAAGAGAAAACACAGTACTTTCAAACAATATGAACAACCAGTAAGCAAAAGAGACAACCAATTTACATCAGGTTCTCCATATGGAGAGACTTCCAAAGCTGACACCTGTTTACTACTTGCAGTTGTCCTCAGTCAGTGAAATCTAATTTTTAAAATGTTCTTAGCAATATTCAACTGTTTATCTTCATCATTTCTAGCCTACCTGATAAACAACCTTGACTACAACAAGCTTTATTCAAAATTATTTATTTATTGAGTGGAAGATCAAAACCAACATGTCATAAGAGGAAGCTGGCATCCTATTCCCTTCTTATTTGCTGCCTCACAGAGCTGATATCATTTGTGGGCATGTCTGCCCACAATTTCTTATAAACATCCGTAACTTGACTAGAACTATCTAGAGAAAGGCCTGACAGCCAAGTCCATTTTTGGAACATTCGTTTGCAACCACTGTATCTGAGAGCATCTGCAATGCAGAAAAATCCAATCAAGTGCAGAGCTTGCTGTCCCACCACTGAAGGTCATTTATGCTCCCATTGTGCTCCCACAGGCTTCATCTGTAAAACACAGTATGCAAAGCCGCCTTTCTTTCTGGCTGTGTCTCTCCTCACTACCTGTAACGTGCTCAGTCAGGAGAATCCTACATGAAAACTGCTATGGTTTAAAAACCAAGCAAAATCCAGCTACGTTAGGTAATTTTCTCACCTCTGGAATATAACACCAGTTCAACTGTAGAAAGTTAATAGTTAAAACCCCAATAAAGAACAGAGGCCAAACACCAGTGTCTTTCATTTCAGCATTTATGTACCATAAAATGCATGAAATTCAATTGCAGCCACTCAGGCTTCTTATGTCCTTATTTCTACTCTATGCCACATTTCTTATGACACGACAAAATTTAACTGCTTAAACAGCATGTAAAATTTCATGCAATAATTATACAGAAATCTTCACCAACCATGCATTTCTCCATTAACATTCAATTAACACATTCCACTATGGACGCTTCAGTACAATTTCAACCATTTCTGCCATCAAATGGAATAGATTGTTTTTTCATCTTGTGTGTCTAATGGCATTACATGACAATTATGACAGCCCACAACTTACACTCTGACACCTTGTTACTTAAGGAAATCCATAGTCCCCACAAACTAAACATTACCATCTAGCCTAAATTGATTTGCTTCACATTAACTTCATCATACCAGCTCCTATACCCCTAACAGTACCTCAGGAGAATGTACTAATAAATTCAAATTAAATTACACTACCACACAAAAAAATAACTATTTACATGGTATGGTTATAAAAAATATCGAAGTCCTCCTTATTTTCAAAAACTAGATTCTGAATGCTGGACTTCTGGGCTCTGCTGCAAGGATATATTTAGCTGCTGATATACTGCTCTCATCTCAAATGACACTATTTAAGTCTAAAAGGCAATGCATGTGTTCAAGAGAACTGTTAAGAGTAAACATGAAAGTCCTGATGGAAAGTTCCTGTGGACTAGGTTAAGCCTTACAGAGATATAAAATCAGGCATTACAAGGGAGAACTTGGACATCTTGTTTGTCACACTTTTTAGCCTTCAAAGGTGCCTGTACTTACTCCCCAGCTGAAGACGGGAAGAGATTAATTGCACTCCCTCTTAGTGGAAAGACCCTTTCCCCACCAGATTGAGACATAAACAGGGCCACCACAGTCTCAATAAGGCCCAGATCACAGCTAAGTCCTGTGGTTTCCAAGCCCTTTACCCCTGAAAGGGCAACCAACCACACAAACCACAAAAGGAAGAGGACCAGAACTGAGTATTTCATTTGTATAGCCAAGCTATGAAATCTTTCACAGCCTTTCACAGGTGCTCAATAGCTTGAGATTGCTTCAGCTGCCTCCGTTCTCTGGATATGGAGAGGAATAACAGCACCCCTTCCAAAGCAAATATACAGCCTTTAAAAGGACCAGTAATGACTGTGCAACCTGAAGACCAGAGGGAAGAAAACAGCAGTCTGAAGGGGAAGATAAAGAGAAGGGTTTGGCTGCAATTCCTCCTTTCATATAGTGCTTCTGAAAAAACTCTGTGGCATTCACGTTTGATGATAAGAAGCCTGAGACGCAAACCTGCAGGAGGCTGAACACCTGGGAAACCACCAGTTGTGGCTGTCCAAAACAACTGCCTTATGCAAGTCAAGCCACTGCAGAACTGCAGCTTTTGCTGCCTTATCACCAGAGTCCCTGTCCAGTTCTTTAGTACTAAAGTCACCCATTTGCTGACCCATGCTCAGAGCTCAGTTTGTCAGTTGAACCAACTTCACTTGGATGCAATAGGAAGAAATACAGCCCCTCACTTGTACCTAAATGAATGTTAGCAGTATTAAGCAGATCCTAACTGTGTTTAACTCCTAACCAAAAAATTGACCTCAACCAATGCATGACACCTTTAATTACTACCAACTGTAAGTAACAATTGAAAAAGTTAACACTGGGTATAGAAAATAAATTATGATATTCGAAAATGGAAAAGAGAAAAAAATTACTTCAAGTAACAGAAAGTGACAGAGTTGTCATTAAGGAAGCTTGACCTTTCTGATGTCATTCCCTTAGGAGCCTTCTGCAGCAAGCAGGCAAAAATCCAAGTCAGGAAATTTAGGCTGCAAAAAAGAGAAAGCTGACAGCATGCAGGTGATGAACAAGTTAAGTGTGCTAAACATGGAAGCAATAGTGGACACTGAAGAGAACAGCCAGTTGCTTGGTTTGTACAAACAGTGGTTTGTAGAAAAAGAGTTTGCAGAGGCAGCTGCAGCATTAAAAGAATTAAAGCATCAAATGAAGACTGAGACATCCCAGCAACTCTCCTTCCAGTTAACTCAATTTATCTCAAACAAAATTCTTGTTCAAAGACGATCCAAGCATGGACTTCAGCAGTTAAAGAATTTTAAGTTAGAGAGACAACAACTGAAATGAAAATGCTGGGTTTGTTTTGGTTTTTTTCCTCTGCATAAATGGAAAGATGGCTGAACTCCTGTTAAACTAAACAGAAGCTCACAATAATGAGATCAAGATTCAGACATAACTTGACAGTGACAAATCTGTACTGACAAGTTTGCAGACACCTTTCTTTTAACCACATTCCCTGGAGGAAGAGAGAGTCTGAGTAAAATCCCCAGATGGTTTGAAGGAGTCAAAGCGAACAGTTAAAAACCAAGGGGCTGCCTCCCACCGAATGTAAATGGAGTGAATGTAAATCCTACTGAGTTTTCTATCTGGTGAAGACTGAATAAGATCCCTTAGTACTTCTAACAAGGAAGAAAAGCTGCAGACACTTATTTCTTCCTACTTTTCCTTGTTCAGCTCAACCACTGACAGCCAAGTACCAGTGTTGGACCTTCAGTCCAACAGACCTTTACAGTTTTAACTTCATACACTGTACATCACCACATTAGTTATCCTGAAAGTAGCCCAAGTGTAACATCAAAGCTCAAGTCATAAAAACATTGGGAGAAGTGTTACAGTCAGTGAAATTTGATTACAGAATTTTTACACGATCAATGTAAAATTCACTTGTCAGAAACTGTATATATTGGGTTTCCATGGCACTAATACATCTTTGATTTTTTTTTTATTTACTTCCCTGACCACCTTCTAAATGAGCATGCGTTACCCTGCTGACACCACTCATATGAACTTCAAATCATTTGACCCAGTTGAAGACAACAGTAGCATAATTTGAAGCACTTTACAGAAAAAACACCCGAAGGCCCAACAGAGTACCCTAGCCTGTACTGCCACTTCCCATGGAATCCATACATAATTTGAGTTCACTCACTCTGATCTCTTGCTGAAGTTCTAAGATGCCTTTATCCTATCCCATGGATGGAGACATGTGCTAACAGCCATGCAATAGAAACACTGAAGACAGGGCATATGGCATGTGGAGCAAGGAAATGTGTGGCCATGAGGAAGTTACAGCAAGCTCTTCACTGTGTTCTGTACTGAAGGATATTTTCCAGAGAAATTCAGTTGAGAGTAGTGACCATTTGCTTCTCTCCAACCTGTAATTCAACAGGCTTTGTGGCCTATTGCTCCACAGGTCTTTTGGTCCCACACTCCAAGTGAGTCATAACATCATCACTGCATCACCTATTTACCTTTCCCTAGTAAACTAACACTTCTTTTACCTAGAACAGATCTCCTCACTTCCCAAGGAAAAGCAGGACAGAATGAATTTTGTTTCAGATATTCTGGCAGGAGTATCACAGAAGAAAGACAAACAGGATGCCAGTGTACACCCCAGTGATGAAAGCGTCTTCTAGAACTAGCCCCTCTTAGGTCCAGATATGCAATTAAAATTCAGTCTGGTATTTTATAATCCACTTCAAAATGAGAGCTATCTAATCACTTAGTGAAAGCAAAGTAATTCAAATAAAAAACTCATCACACAACACCTGCAACACGTAATTGCTTAACAGGAAACTTTCTTTTGTTTGCATAATTCCTTATTAAATTGCATACTGGATTTTTGAGGTGGTAGCATTTTTAAATCCCAACTGCAAAATCAAACTAAGATTCCAAGTAAACAAAAGCAATCTATTCCTCAATTTACACTGAGCTTTCTTGCAAGAACCTTGTAAAAGTATATACTAGCTTGTTTACCCAGGCAGGGAAAGCATTTTTTGATGACCAACAACATCCATGGCTACAATGCAGTCTCTGTTCTAGGTTTAGAGTTTTCTAAGTTTCCCAAGACCTTTTAAAGATCTGATCACAGCAGCTGTTTATAAAGCTCCCATCCATCAAAGAACAGTTGCAGAAATATGGAAAAAATCCTAAGCTGCAGAGCAAGTTTCCACAGCTTTTGCCCTCTTGAGCTGCTGCCTCACACACAAAGCAACACGTCACTGACCTTGCAAAAGGCTGGGAAGCCACTTCTGGGACAGCAATCAAAGCTGCAGGTGACGAAGGGGGCAAAACAGCTCCTGCTCCAGAGCTCTTTCACACATGGCGAAGTTTGTTCTGTAAGCTAAAAGGGAATATGCATAAGGCACTCCCATTTCTTGAAAATCTTTGAAGTCCTGAGTATTAAACTCCACTAATATGTTCTTTATCTTACATAATTTCAGTTAGAAGCTTTTTTCTATAATGTTGAGCACTTCAACTCAAGAACGAACAAATTTAACTCTGTTCCCATCTCTTATCCAAATAAGATCTTTCTTTAAAGGACTCTTGATGAAAGGACTCTGCAAATCATAGATGTAATTCCTTTCAACTATTTCAAAGATCAGTCAATGACCACCTGAATACTGGAAGCTGTTCTAAGTTTCCTTCTATTAGCTGCATTTCTAATTCCTATCCACCTCACATTCCAGGAAAAGAACTATGTTGTAATGATAATATAAGCACTGACAATACAAAACCAGATTTTTCACTCTATACTATGTATCATGATTTGGTACTACAGTCCCAGCATACTTGCTGGCTCCTCAGACTTTTGGATTCTATTATTTTATTGCCCCTAAAATGTTTAAGCTTTCCTTCTGTCTCCCCTTAGCTGTTAAATGCATCTTGTCCATTTATTTAACTTGGTCAAAGCAGATATTTTTAAGCTCAATATTTCTCTATACATTTTCAAAAGATAACTAACTTCTCATCCATTGACATATGAAGATAACAGCTTCTGACACATCCTGAAATTAACTGGCCAGAACTGCTTATCTATTTATGTGAAGTATAGAAAGCATATACAAGGAAAAAATATTTGGTAGAATGGAATATTTAAACTGAAATTCTCTTAGCCTGTTTCCTGAGAGGTAGGAAAGACTGTTTCTCCATAAGCCAGATCTCAGAAAAAATCAGAAAATTCTCCAGATATAAGAGAGTTGACTGATAAGATATGCCCTGATTACCAAGTATCACTTAAGTTCAATATAATTTTCAAAGTCATATAAACTGGATTGTTTTTCTTTGAGAACAATACACAAAAAATCTAAGGGAGAAAAAGCAGAGAGGTAGACAACTCCAGAATAACAGAGTAACAGGAACAGGAGTAAGAACTCTGCCAAAATGTGGACAGGTACAAAAGGCCCTCCTACTTTCTAGAAGGTTCAGAGAATGTGAACCAGTGTGCACAGAGTTTAGTTAAAATGCACACCATTTTATACCTGCTTCAACTGTAACTTTTTTAGTACTAAAACAAGAATAATGCCTTAGCTTTAACTAGGACAAATATTCCAAGGGGTCTTTCCCTACTACCAGAAAAGGCAAAGGAACACCCTTTTAGCTTTACAGCCAGCACCAATTTCTTACAAGCTTTACATTTCCTCAAATATGAATTGACACAACATTCTAAAACTCAAGAGTATTGAGGTTTTCTTTACTATGCTGTTTAAACTGGCTCTGCATCTTAGATTACACTGTTTTGTGAGCAGTTCTTTCTTACAAAAAGAACATTTAGAGTCATCTTTGACCTATGGACCCCATCAGCACAAAAACATTAACCCAAAAGTTGCACATTTTACAGTTGTAACATCCAGTCACCAACCCTATTTGAACAAACTGTGCTTGGCAGCAGGACACAAATACATAACCTGAGGCTGTAGTAGGTTTTTGAAGAAGCTGAACAACAACATACTGGCAAACTTCCTGGAACTCAATCTGAACAGAAGTCAAGGACACTTGGGCAACACTGTGGGGCTGGTGACACAGCACAAGCCCTACCTATAACCAAGAAGGTTTCGGTTGCAACTTCAGTGTTGCCTAGGATCAGCCCTGGCAAGCCAAAAAGCCAAGTAAGTGGGGAAGCTCTGCCTGAACAGTAACTTTATTGTTGGACTAACAATGTAGTGGAGATTGGCTACTTTTGGGTCTCTGTAGGAGAGGCCATTTTATTACTTTTTCCTTCTCCTTAAAAGCTAGCATATAATTAAGCCTATTTAAATAAATTAACCTAGGAGCTTTTAAGAGTTACTCTACATATATACAGAGTGAGATAAGGAAAGAAATTAAACAAAGTAAGTAAAACACACTTTTTTTTCCCAGTGTTTTCAAATTTGGAACCAGAGGCAAACCTTCCTTGAAACAGCTGTGACCACTGATGCATACATAGTAGCAGCCCCAAATATGAGAGAGAAGTATCAGCAGGGCAGTAAGCAGCTGAAGATTTAAAGCTACATCTTTAGGGGTGAAAAATTCCATATAAGTCTGAGTGTTTGCACTTCAAAATCAAGTCAGTATCAAACTCAAGTTAAGTCTTCAGACAACTAAATATAACTGATATTAAGACTCAACTGTATTGACAGAAGAAAGCCATGCCAGTGCAGACAGGAATGGCAGCAGGAGAAGAAAATTAATTTTATTTACATTTGAATGTTCTTGTGCCCAAAAATGGCCTCAAACAAAACACTGGGGAAGCTAAGTTACCATAACAATCTTCATTAAAAAAGAAAAAAAAAAGAACAAAAATTAAAAAGTCAAAACACTTGTCACATAATGAAAACTTAGTTTTCACAGCAAGATAACTGCTGAAGACATCAACAGATTCTCTCAAAAGGAGACATGCAATTTCCCATCCCATTTGAATCACATTTTGACTGAAGTGTTTTCATGTTTCTGCCTCCTCTCATAGTAAATTGAGGCAATGATAAAAAAATAATCTAGCATTTCCCTTTTTTGAACTATGCCAGTATAAAACCCTGGCAACAAAACCAGGTTTTTTTCAGGTCAGGTGTTTCTTTAGAACCCAATTATTGCAGCATGACAGATGTCTGGAATACTATGCAGTGTTTATTATGGCACTTCCAGTAAGGAGAACATAAGGAATTGCTCAAAAAAGCCCCCAACTTTTTTCTTGTTCATTGTTTTTGCTATAACATTTATTTCAGTAACCATTCTCTTCATTTTCCATTCCTTTACAGGTAATATCATTTCCTCCAGAGTAGTTGTTCAAGTATGATAGTCCTAGTCTTATCCACAACTTTACAACAAAACAAAGCACAAAGCAGCAAAGGCACCCAACTAGTCCCCAGAGGCTGCTGATTAGGGACCCAGCCTCAGTGGTCTGAAATAAAGAAGTAGAGTGATACATTCAGCTGTTCATCACAGAGAACACACATTGGTGATCACAAGTTTGCATGTGCCTGAACCAGAAAGGCCTTTTAGCACACGTGCTAAAGCTCCAGCCACAGAGGCGGCCAAGAGGAGAACCAGAAAAGAAAAAGGCAACAGAACTCACTAAGCATGAGATCAGTGAGGAAATCAAGTCAGCTGCTACAGCTACAGTGCTTCAGTTCCTGAAGCCAGCTCAGACATCTGGGCAGAAATACCAGTCTCTCGACAGAAATGCCAACTAACGAGACACTCCCTGGGCATTTAGAAAGCATGCTGCTTGGATAACAAGACTTGTTTCCAAACTAAGCAACTGTAACAAAATGTACTACAACACAAATCTTTCTATGTATTTACCATGTACCAGTATACAAATAACTCATGTGAATAATTCACATGCCAAGAACACTGAGGTGAAACAACACATACACATGTCCTGTCAAAGACAAAAGTTCCTCACAGCATACTCCAGACTGTCAAATTAAACCTGATCATATTCAGTTATTTTGAATGCTTTACAGTTTTCCTCTTCCTGTTGATACAATTTTATAGGTTATGCAGTTAAATATTCTCCCTAAGATGGTAAGACTAGAGAAGATAGATATGTTTTATGAAGAGAATTTTCTGCTCTTCTTTACATTTAATATTTTAAGGGAAGCAGATGTAAAGTTCAGTTCTAAGGCAGCAATGCCTAAACTCTGATTACTGATCAGCTGCATATACTAACCACTAAAGGCTAAGTATAAAATAAATGCTGGCACAGGCCACTTCTTTTGCCAGGTTTCTTAAAGCACACACAGGATCACTGACTGGTGCTACCTGGCTTTGAGGTATGTAGAGCATTAAATGCCACTAAAATATTCCCCCATACCACTGTACTCACGGGTTCCTTCCTGCCAATCTGGGATCTCTGAATAATGGAACAGGTCTACAGGTCAGTCTAACAGCAACCAACACTTGGATGTTAACTTACATCAGAGTACTGTTGTGGGGAGACGTGAGGAGAAAAACACTTTAAATACTTTACCTAATCTAAGAGGTTCGTGAAAGAAACAGCATGCTATGACACTGCTTTTCAAAGTAACAGACACACCAAGCCAAATAACAGAAAAACCTGAACAACTTGACTTGTGGCAGCAAAGCAACCACATTTCAGTCCTTCAGAGTAAAGTTAATAACAAACTAGGGCAGCTCAAATTGCAGAACTGAGCTGGAATGACCTGACAGCAGCAACTGCTGTCCAAACAGACATGAGCTATGGCAAACCTACAGCGTTTGATCAATGCTTCCAAGAAAGTTCATATTAGAGATGTGTGGAGAAGAAAGAAACTCTTGACAGATAATTTTAAGATTTGCAGTGTCACTATTTCTATCACCCAACACTTGTTTGTAGACAAAGTATCTTAATTTTCAAGATATCTGTGATAAAACGCTACAGCAAATCAGCGATGCTCCAAGCAGTGACTCTTCTAATTGTTTGTGAAGCTAGTTTCTCTTTAAATGCCAGTCATTTGTTCTCACTGACATCTATGAACCTGAAGGCCACAGTCTCATGCTGTAAAAAACGACAATATTTTTGCCAAATCATAACAGAGTACCTTTAAGAAATCCCAAGTTTTACATATTTCTAAAAATCCCATATTTTATTCTCATGCAACCCATCAATTCAGCATTGATATATTTGGGCTGAACTTCAGACAGCAAACTAAGCAAAGAAATTACACTAGAGCAAATAAAGGAGTAAATATTGCAATCCAAAAAAAAAAGACTTTCGGTCTACATGAGTGTTAGAACACTGGTACCAAAACGTTAATTTGAGAAGAAATGCACCTTCTGCAACTAAAGTGCTTCTTCATGGACCTCATCTCCCTTCCAAACCACTAAAATTCACATCATGCGAGTCTCGCAAGTAACATTTCTTATTTTAATACTTGCCCTTGAAACTTTCAACATGCTCACAAAAGTTACGTGAATTACAATGTTTAAACAGAACTTGGCAGCTGCTGATGGTGTTACCCAGTGACGCAAACACAAAAGCAACCCTGCATATGCATGCAGATACACAAGATACCCTCTACTCCTGACTGGTTTCATTACTCCCAACCTCAGTAATGAACATGTCACTACAATGTGTTGTTAGAAGTTCCAAGCATTTACAAGTGCTTAACTTTTCACAGAAAAAAATTATCTAGGAAATGAAGTCACTTGTTTGTTTTGGAACTACAGCAGCCGTCACTGCTGTTCACTTTAGCACCGTTGCTCTTCTAGGCAGTAGAGCTGGACATTTCAAAAGACATCAGATACTCCTAGCATGAGCACCTGCCCTCCTGCCCTTCAATGCAGAGGGGTATAAAACTCGCTATTCTACACCTACTGAGGGTAATGTACAAAACTTAATGTAAAATACTAGCTTTTTTCCCTTTGATTTAAAGGGAATTAAGTGTATCAATACCTTTCCTTCAGTTTTAAGGCTCAGTAGAAAGAAGTACTTCATAAACATGTACAAGTTATTTTAAGTCATTTCATCTCAAGAGTTTAGCGACAGGGACAATGCTAATTTTATTTAAGAAAACTGAACCATGCCAGAAATAATTGGGGATTCAAAACAAACCTACACTGTAATCTATTCTTAGGTAACTATCTTACCTAAAGTCCTTACTGGAATGATCCTGTGCCTGCTGTCACCAGCAACCTTACTTTATTTAACTATTGCTGACCTGTCAGAGATATTTGTGAAATAGTACCTCAAACATCAAACACCAGGTTGAATTCTGAGGTCTCAGCACTGCAACTGTAAGACTTCAGCAATCCACTGGATGGGAACTTTGGAGAACACAACACAGGCAGCACTGCTGTAGCACTGGGTGAACTCGCTGCACTCTTGGGGAATTTTTACAAGACTAGCTGCTCCCCAAATAGGAAACTACGATCTCTGTATTGTTAAGACACAGAATGTAGTATTATGCTACAAAATTCCACAAAGAATACTCAGAGATGCCTTCTCCTCTGCATGTAGTGCCCATCGCTGATCAGGGAACAGTAAGGACTTATAGTCAATCTGCACTCAAATATTAGCAGCAGGCTATAAACAGTGCAGAATTATGATTCTTTTCTATGACATCCGGGTTGAATTAAAAGATGCTTCAGTTTGTGCATGTCAAAGCCCTTGCAGGGTTGAGTAAAAACTACTGCTCAGACCCAGCTTTCAAACAGTTACGTTGTCAGAGCAAGAATACATTGCCAAGGTACTGAATATCAATAAGCTGGTCACTCAAAAATCATTAGAGCTATCTCAGATGGAGAACACAAAACTGATTTCATTTCCATTCAGTTCAGCTAGTTAACTACATTTCATACATCTTCCCAGACTGATATTTATACAAATATTCTGGTCTTTTGCTGCTTCCTTCAAAAATGAAAATATAAGAAATAGCTGATGGTGGTTAATACTTCTAAATCTGATGCTCTAAATTACCCCAAAATGATTCTTGTCTCAAGAGACAGCTAATGTCCTGTCAAGAGAATGATACCTTACTAATGGGCACATATTCCACAATCTTCTTTCGTTTCATACAGGATGAAATACAGAATTTATGCATGGTACACATAAACAATGGCCTTGGCTGCAACGGAATAGCTCTGCAAAGAGAAGCAGATGAAGTTGAGCAGCTTCCTTCAAGTACTGAAGACCACTGCTGAGCACCAAAAACCCCACAACTGTAGCTGTTTCTTAATCTCAACAACTGAAAGTACAATCACCCCTCGTAACCTACTTGTGTCAATCATAGAGAACCAGAACCAGACAAATCTGGTTTTAGTTTGTCTGACATGAGCAAAAGGATGGAAAAGGATTGACATGAGCCTATGACAGATGACGTTCTTCAAACTAATTCTACCTTCTCCCACAGTTTTGTTGTCTTGTTTTGGGAAATGACACAAAACTACTCCTTATGCCAAATCAGTTTCACTAGCACTTGAAGTCAAAGGGAAAGCCTGCCTTCATTCTCCCTTCAAAACTAGGTTATAGTGATGTACAAAATAATGGTAAATCACTAATTCTGCCCTGCCATGCATCTAACAGATACAAAGCTTTTTACTCTGCATTACAGAAGTTGGTTTTTCATACAATCCACCAGAAACCTTTGGATTAGGAATCCTATTGTCCAGTGGCACTACTTGCAAGATCAAGTATCAATCATACGATCACATTTTAAATGATCAAATGCTTCCTCCCAACACATTCACATTTACTGAATCGCAAAGTTGAAGATACAAACAGTATGGCTTGAAGGTGAGGTGTAAACTGGACGCCAGTACCAACCTATATTTGGTCAAAGATGTATTTTAATAAGATAACTGATCAGCTAGTGAGACACACAATATATGTAATTAAATGGTTGAGAACTGTTAGCACTTCTAATATTAAATTATATTTTTACTAATGCTTTATATAACAGATTTTTAAAACTATGTTTAAATGTGGTCTTAAAGAAAGAACACACATCAAAACATGACTCAGTTATTCTGCCATTTATTTCAAGTGCTTCACTTCCCTAACTGTACAAGAACCATAGCCCTCCAAGAGAAAGCCATGTGAACAAAGAAAAAGAGCTGCCCTTTCAAGCTGTCATATACACAAGATTTCTGTTCTCCAAATTTCAGGCACAGTAGTGTTTCACCATTAACAGCTTCTCGTGATTCAACAGAGCCCAAAGGAATACATGAGGTACAAAAAAATAACACATGGGCACTGTTTCAATACGTTGTGGCATCTCTAACTCCACTAACAAAAAAAAAAAAAAAA